>CM020512.1:10348404-10865904 GCA_009823395.1 Thamnaconus septentrionalis
AGATGGAGCACTTCAGAAATAAATCAGTCAGGAGTGCTCACCAGGGACACTCGGGGAAGACTTTGAGGCAGGAACAAAAGTTACAGACTCCATCTTCTACCTTCCTGTCATCTTTTTTTTTTTTCTTTTTTTAATAATTGGATCTTCTCCAAACCCCCCTGAGGTAATAAAACAGGGCACTATGGTCCTAATTTTTTTTAAGAACTCCACTAATGCCTCTATCTCAGGACTGTCCCTCTTCATAAAAGACCCACGTCAGGCAACAGATTGAGAGTTAACGGCGGCTAGCAGTTGTCCGCTTTAGCGAAGCGACCAATAGGATTTTGTTGTTAGCATGTGTGGCATTTGGATATTTTGTCAAGCAAATTAATAAAAAAAAAAAAATCAAAGCCATCGGGAAGAACTGCAGAATAGAACGCTGCCTGATCCTGAACCTCCAAAGTCTTAGCATGATGACATTCAGATGTATGGATTGTTTTGTTGTGGCTTCCCTAAAGCACGTACCTGAACTAAAGAGACTCACTCAGACAAAGAAAGAGGAGCTGCTGCAGGGACGAGGAGACTCAGAGCAAATATACATCAAGGTGAGGAGGAATTCAGGAGAAAGCAGGAGGAGGAGGAGGAAGAGGAGAGGAAGCAAAGCCTCGCGAGTCCCCTGATGCGTTTTGGGCAATTAAATCTTCAAAAAGCGTTGTTTTGTCACCGTCCTGGTCTCCCTCGTTAGCAGCGCAGTGATGAAGTGGTGACGGTCGCTTTGCTTCTTTTGTTAGCGCCTCACAAGAAAAACAATCAGCGCGGCACAATTTAAATGCGTCGTACGCAAAAAAAAAAAAAAAAAAAGGTTGTTAATTATCTAGACACAAGTCTGATTAATTAATCATGGCAGTCGCAACAACTACTGGGGAAAAAAATAAAATCAAAATCCAAGTGAAGCTGTCCAACAATTAGCATCTTAAGTCGAACAAAGTTAGAAACGGCGAGTTTGCAACTCCAACTTTCCAGCGGTAATTAGACTCTGCAGCACAACAGCAGATTTTTATATATAAATATATATATTTTTTAATTTGTACAAAATTTATTTCACCACATCATGGCACAATTTTATCGTGGCACTTGGCCATTTTCAATTATATCACAGTAACGTTAAATCCCCACTGTGGCTCTTTCGTTTTTTTGGTGTTTTTTTTTCTTCAAAAAGAAAATTGGTGAGAAAGTGCTGTGGAGGATACAGTCAGAATAGACTTTGGACAGATAGGAAGACAAAGAGATGAACTTTCTGTGCCCACTGCTGCCTTGATTCCTCCATTTCATTTTACAGATAAGGTACTTTTTGTAACAAAGAAAAAGAAAAGAAAAGAAAATTCTCCTTGCCTTTTCCTTTGTATACCAAGATAACAATGTGTATCTCCTGTGTCTCCACTTCCTCCTGGATCTGATGTAGAGATAAGTGTCTAGGATGAGCCAGATCCAGATATCAACCAAAAGAAGGTTTTATTTTTTCAGGGGTGGGTGTCTGGGGGACTTTTCAGATCATTTCAACCAGAAAGGAACGATCTGCTCGGTTCCTTCAGGGATTCTTCCAACTGTCAACCAGAGGTTTGGCCAAGACCCCGGCCCGTCCATTTAATACTCCAAAAATGACTTTTTACACCTCATCCTGCTTTTATGACCCTTTAATACCCTTCAAATGGGTTGCCTGGATCAGTTGCCCGACTCGTGCTGCCAGGTGGCACTGGAACCCTCCTGGATTTATCGACTGAGACCATTGCAGCAACCTTCCCAGGGTGGGGAGTGGGAGGAGGGGGAAGGAGTGGACGCCGGTATATCCTGCCAGACCTTAAGCTTTATTGGTGTAGAGACAGAAAAGGTTGTCAGCTGGAGCCGGCGCCTCGTAATCCCTGAATTTTAGATGCGGCGGGTGATTGATGTAGTCGCTACCCCTCGACGTGCCGCCGCTGAGGTGAAAGTGATGAAAAGACTCCCTGGCAGAACAGTTTTTTGGATTTTTTTTTTTCCACCCCCCTTTTTGTCAGGTCCATAACTTTTTCATTTGAGCATTAGTGAAGGAGCTCGGTAGAATGGTTGATAAGAAGTCGGGGGATAAAGGCAAAGAGCCGCAGTTTCTTTGGGGTCGGCTTCTCTGTGCTTTAGCTCATCTGCTGACCGTTTTAGTAACTGTTGGTGAGGCTTTGAAATATTTTGATCCTACAAAAGGGTGCTGGCGATTCAATAAAGAAACTGAGAGGACTGGACAGGAGGTGCGTCTGATTGAATTGTTTCAAATTAAGGGATCAGATTGTCCTGTTTTCACATTGACTTGTGGGTTCCTCATATGCCGTGCACTGCGACATAGCCTCTTTGTGACATGACCACATGATCGATCACGCAAGTGTACAATAGAAAATAGAGATGTTAGCCGGACCAATCAAGCTTTTTGTTTTTGGTTTGCACTTCTTTTGAACCTCTGAGACCAAAGAAAGTTCCTCCTCCTCCTCCAATTGAAATGTCTGATTCCAGTTTGATCAGAATGGAGTGTTTTCATGACGTGGTTTTAATCAGGTGGGTGTTTGGTCTGATGACTTGCCCTCTGCATGAACTTTTGGGACTTTAAGCCTCCTGCAGGGAGACATTTTTTTACGCTGAATGCGCCACATTGAGTGATATTCTAAATCTTAAAGACGCTCCTCCGTACAGGTGTCGATTCCTGAGGAGAAAATGGGGTTTCCATATAAAACCCTCCAGGTGCCTGCAGAGAAGTCAGACTCCCTGTTTGGAGCGATCTGAAATAATCGAGGGTTTCGGCTGTGAGCGCCTCAACTACAAACTCCAGCGAGGCTAAAAATACCCATTGATTGCCGACTGCATGTTTTATTTTTTTGTGTTTTTCCAAAAAAAAAAAAGGCTTTAACGTCCAATGAGCATTAGGGGAGCCGCGCATTGTTTATGACTTTCCTTTTCCAAGATGCACAAGGTTTCATCTTAGTCTTCTTATTTCTTGACAGCGGCGTGAAACGAGTGCAGCGAAATGTTCCCCCAGGCAGCACCAAAACCTGCAGAAAGACGCACGACGGGGAATCTTATAAGCTTTTTTTTTTATTTCATTTTATTTTTTTTCTTCTTCCAAGTACACGGGTAACCTATGCTGCAGAGATTGAAAGTGATCTCCCGGGAGAAAACAGTGTAGAGCGCTGAGAAGTTGGCTTCTGCCACTGCAGAACAAATTAGGGCCTCGAGACGGCTGGAGTCTTTGAGGGAGTCACGGGCGGAGAAAACAGCTTTTACTGCTTCCAATGACGTCATGATAGTTTCCCGACAATGGCCGCCTTTTATTGTGGAGTCGTCAATGGAAGTAAGAACCCTGATAGTCACAAGCCATGCTTGGCTAAAGGTAGAACAGTGAGGTCTTCTTGAGGTTTTCCAGACTTTGGCGGACTTGAAATCGGCTTGAAAGTTGTTTGAATTTTGCTAAGTTTTCCCTTCTGTCTTTGTCCCAGATACGAAAGCAGCTGCCATGGAATGTCCCCACCGAGTTGACGGTTCTACCTTTGCACCTTTTTTCTGACTTTTAGCCTTATTTTCATGTCATCCTGCTCTGGCAACAGTCAAATGACCTTTACTGGTTCATTGCAACCAGATATTTACCACTGTGTTTTCATGCATATTAAACTTTCATTTTCCGCCCGGCAAATATGTATTTCTTGGTTGAATAACTGAAGATAAATCTCAATGCCTGCGTCGGTGGAGTCCTCTCATGCGGTTAAACCTTTCAGCCCGGTGTGTACGGGTTAGATTCCCTCATGGGTAACTCTGGTACCAACCGGCGCCTTATGCAGTTTTTCTGTTCCCGTTCTTCCTGGCTGACTCTAGTTTCATTGAGAAAGACCTTGGAGAATATCAGCGATAATTGTTGACTCTTTTAAATGTTAAATGTGTAATATTTGGAGATTTTGAGTTGGAACAGTGACATCAAGTGGTTACATTTTAGATTGTAGCGCTCACCCTTTCACCCTCCCTCTCCTAGGCTTGCCAGTAGACTACAGTGGACAACTAGTCCACCATTTTTGTTTATTAATCTTTATTAATCTCAGTATATTAATCTTTCGCCAATATAAAAACAGTAAACCAGGTCAAATCTTACACACTGGACCTTGAAACCATGTACTATTTACTATTTACTATCAAATATGTTTACTATGTACCAAAAGGTTTTTTTCCACACTCAGGACTTTACAGTTAAACCAGCGGCGGTGTCTCTGCCTTAAATCTCCTCTGCCTTGCTAACTCTTCTGTCTGCTTCAACTGCCCCCCCCCTCCGTCCATTGCAGTGGCGGGACTCTGCTGACCGTGAGCGGCACCAACCTGGCCACCATCCGCGAGCCAAAGATCAGGGCCAAGTACGGACAGGCCGAATCCTTCCACGTGAGTGCCCAACGTCCGCACTGGAGGGAGGGCAGGGAGGGGGGTTGTGGGTGAGGGGGTTAGGGTTACACAGTTTGCATCCAGACAAGGCGAGGGTTTATGCAAGCGGGCAGCAGGTACAGTGCCAGAGCAACGCGCTTGGTCGTAGGCGTCAGGGCGAAGGCTGTCTGCAAGCGTTGCCCGACCTCACCCGTCAAATTCCTAGCATTCAGACGTGCGACGCTGCACAAAGCCGCGGAGCTTTTCAGCTGTCACCGCGCTGCACCAGTGTTTGGGTCGATGAGTGAAAGAGACAAACAAAGAGACGGCGCTGTGCAAAAAAGAGCCCCAAAAAAAACAAAACTCCCCTCTGAAAAGGTTGAAGTGTTTCGTCAATTCTATAGATAATGTTCACAAAGCACTTTGTCAGTTGAGTCAGTTGAGGCTCTTCAGTCGTCACGGTGAAGAACTTAAGTCGAAACAATACAGAAGCACTTTGGTAGACGGATAAAGCTGTGTTTTTTCTTTTTCTTTTTTCTTTTTTTTTAATCGTGGCAAACAGCCCACACAACAGCACGTCCCACGCAGTCCTCACACTTAGAGGACCCTGCTGACGGTTGTTCCAGCTCCATTATGTGCCGCCAATCATTAGTAATATGTAAGTGACAGCCGCTCCAAGGATACTGTTCTGCAATTTCTCCCAATAGACTTTTTTCAGGCCCGCCTGCAGGTGGCCCCGCTGAGCCTTGTCTCTCGCTGCCCCGTCAGACAAAACGTCCACTCACATCTTTTGGACAATTTGGGGTCAAGATTTAACCGGGTGTTGCGGGTCTTTCCTTTGTCTTCTTAAGCGCGTTTTGATTTTCCTGCAAAGCACTTTGTTAAAAACAATCAATGGCTGCGCAAACAAATATCACCCGAACGTAGGAAAACTGGTTAGAACTGTAGACCGTTCAGCTTCAACGGCAAACTTTCCAAAGTTTCAAATGTCCTTTCGGGGTTGAGACCTGCACGTTAAAAGCGCTGGCCAGAAACATCGGAAATGTACGGCGCCGTGGATGTAAAACATTTCAGAGGTACAAGCAAGGGCAGCCGCCACTTTGGCCTTTAATAAGTGTCGAGCATAAATTAGTGGGCAATTTGCATTTCCAATATGTATAATGGCGCTCGGCCGCGCCGCGGCGCATGGACTCACAAAAGCAGTGCCATTATAGCCATCGGATCTCTTATACGGCGCCGGAAATTAAAAGCTGCCACATTATTATGCTCGGGATTCAGAAAACGTGGCCTTTTCTCAACCCCCCACGTAATCTTTCGCTTCCCAGCCGCAGATCGTGATTGCTGGGAAAAAAAACCAAAAAAAAAACAAACCTGCTTGTCGGCTTTTCCATCCCAACACCTGTTTCCTGCCCCCCCACCCTCGTACCCTCTCTAGAACTGCACGGTGTACAACAACTCGGTGATGGTGTGCCTGGCACCGTCGGTGGCCGACTCTGAGCTGGGATTCTCAGAGACGGGCACGGGTCCCGACGAGATCGGCTTCTACATGGACAACGTCAACGCCCTGGTGGTGGTCAACGAGACCTTCAGCTACTACCCCGACCCCGTCTTCGAGCCGCTGAGTCCGTCCGGCATCCTGGAGCTCAAGCCCACATCGCCGCTCATCCTCAAGGTTGGTAGAAAGGCAAAGAAAGAAGAAAAAAAACCTAATTTCTTCTTCTCTTTTTTTCTACCCTCCGCCTGCCCGCTACCTGCCTCTGCATTTCAGTTTATTTCATCACTGCTCTTATCTGGGTTTTTTTTCTTTTTCTTTTTTCTTTTTTACGCTGGCGAACTGCTTTAGTCAGTAGCACGACTTATCCAGAGAGCCAGCTTTGTAAACACCCTCCAACTCGTCGGGGATTTGTTCTTCAATGCAGCGGCGGAGATGAAAAGTCTTAAGTGCAGAGCCGTCAGAGAGCTTATAGGCGGCAGGAGTGAAGAAGGCAGCCGACAGTGAATGGAGCCTCCTCGCAACCCACCTGGTGTAAGAAGATGAAGTAGAAGAAGAAGAAGGAAAAAAAAAAAAAACATCACCCGAGCTGTTTTTTTTCCCCTGAATCGTTCAGCGTCAAGCTAGTTTTCCCTACCACTGTTTTGATTTGTTAAGATGATTTATTAAGAAGATAAAGTAAACCGTGCCTGTTTGCTTATAGCATTTGTTCTCTTGCGTAACACAGACACCAAAGTCAGGCCTGCTCATTGGCCAGTCTTCCCAATCAACATTTCTCCATTTCTGGAGATTTAGCTTAAAAAATTAGAAACATCAGGTGAATGATAAGAACTGATGTGATTGGCTCAGCACTCCAAACAGGGCTGGGCCATGAGAATCTGCTTTTGCCCCCACTAATTTAACGGACTCCCCCAGATCTCCAAGATCTGATTGGCCGCAGTCCAGCTATATTTGCTGAAAGCAATTTGCAAGTTTCCCCGCCCACAGCTTTTCGTCAAAGCCGAGGATATCAGACAATTTCTTTTTATTTTTTTTCACTCCACGTTACAAAGCAGAAATCTGTAAACATTCCGCACAACTCCCACAGGATCGCTTGACCCCTGATAAATGGATTGTGCTTCCAGTGAAAAGAACTCTTTTCATTTTGACGCTAACCTTGCGCGCTAATAATGTGTTTTGGAGCCGCAGGTAATATCCACATTATCTGCTTTATTAAGAGTCCGACAGCGGAGCAGAGCGGAGCGGCGAGAGCGAAAAAGAAAAAAAAAATGTGAGCACATTCTACATTTTTCATTTGAAGCGAGGTTTCGGGCATCGCTGGGTGTTTTTTTTTTTTTTTCCACCCAAGGTTTTCTCTGCATTCAGCTTTGACTTGGAGAGGCTCAAACATATCGAACCTGCCTGGTATTAATAATGGCAGAGCCCACGTACGCCGCCGCCGCGCTCATTCACTCACATCTCTCACGCAAGAAGGTGAAAGAGAAAGAAAGCTGGAAAATGTGTTTACAAGGTTTCTTGGAGGGGTTTTAGGAGAGAAAAACAAAATTCTCGCAAATTCATAATTGAAAGCTGAAAGCTGCCATGTGCACCTTCCCAAGGCCAATTTCTTACCTTCGGTAGCAAATATGAAAAAAAAAGAAGCTTCTTTTGACCACTGAACTCTTCTTCCTCACCCTCCTCTTCCTCCTCTTCCTCTTCTTCCTCTGCCTCTGCAGCCTCCGGCTCACTTAAATAACAGTCCTTTCAATTTGTGTGATTAATTTCTTGGTGCTGGAAGGTTTGGCGCCGCGGCACACCAGTCCAGGAGGTTCGGATTAGCCTGGCTTTCATTTTCATTAACGGTGATTGGGCATAAGTGTATGAAATTAATTGGCAATTTTCTGAGCCGTGCGTGTGTCATCTCGTGGAGCTCACCTGAAATGTTTTTTTCCTTCCAGCCAGAGAGACACGGTGAAATCCGAATGAAATACAAGTGCTAACGCCAACTGGAAGCGCACTCATGCTAATGTTAACTAGAAGTGCACCGGAAGGGTGCCAGTGCAAAAAACAAATGCGACTACAGTTAAAGTCTTGAATAAATGTTTGACGTCGAGTTGATTTTCTAATAAAGCTTTGGATTAACACAACAGCTTGTCTCGGTCTAAGAGCAGCGTTCCTATTGGCCTCCACCTGCTAACCAACAGGAATGAACACCGCAGTCATTCCTAAAATCCTCTCTCCATTCTTCTTCACGGATTTACGGCCCTCGATTTTTGTTCATTTTTGTTTTTTGTTTCTTTTCATGCAAACTTTCAAAAGTTTAATCGGAAAATTTACTTGACGCTCGATGGAAACTCCGGCGATAAAAAACACTCCCTTCTCTCGGCTCCGAATCGAGAAACAAAAACATGCCGCTGTTTTGCATTTAATCCAGTCGTGCGCTTTTATCTCGTCTCCGTCTCATCGCAGACATCGCAGCGGCGGCGGCTTCACGCGCCCTTGTTTCCGTGAAGAGATTGAAAGCGGCGCAACCGCCGTAATTTGTTTCTTAAATGATAATTTATTAGCACGGAGCCTTTCAGTAATTGCCAAATCTCCTGCTTGGCTCGTCTCCGGAGCTGCCGATCCATTCGGAGCCTGATGAGATGGACAAAAATGCAATTTAGGTGAAGGAGGGTGAGGAGGGGGTGGGAGGGGTGAGGTGGGGGTGGGTGGGCGGGGGAGCGGGGTTTTGAGTTTTTCTCGCTCGCCGCGCAATTAATTTCCCATCTGAAGTGTCGGAGTGCGGGAAAAAAATAAAAAAAATATTTATCCGAGGCTCTCCGAGCGTCGGTGTGAGATTGTGTCGCAGCGTGAGGCTCCATGTGCGGCACCAATTGCAACTCTGTGTGTGTGTGTGTGTGTGAGCAGGAGCCTGATGTGTGTTTACTGGGTTGTGGGTTCGCGGTCGAGCGAGCGGCTCACCGGCGGCGGCATCGGAAAAGAAAAAAAAACGGGGAAAAAAAAACCAGCCGTCTGCGTGGCCCACTGTCTCAACCAGCAGGGGGCGTGGCACTGATCTCCACTCTCTAATCTCTGATCTCCAGGGCCGAAACCTGATCCCGGCGGCTCCGGGCAACAACCGGCTCAACTACACGGTGCTGATCGGAGAGACCCCCTGCGTCCTCACCCTGTCGGAGAGCCAGCTGCTGTGCGAGTGGCCCAACCTCACCGGGCAGCACAAAGTCACGGTGAGAACACTTCTGCACGGCTCGGTCCATGTAGAAGAAAAAACTGCCTGTTTCCTGCTGAATGTACAGGTCCAGCTTTAGGTTTCCTGAAATTGTTAGCGGAGGAAAAAAAACATCTTTTAAAAGGGAAAAACACTTGAAATAGCCAGAAAACACACTGATCCGTCTTGCCGACCTCCCACAGGCTGTGTTTGCAGTCAGCGTCGGGAATTTGCTTTCCGATCATCTTCCTTTTCACTTGTGATGAAAGGAAGCTGAAATGGAGCGCTAGCTCGGCTGTTACTACTAAAGAGATTAGCGTGGATGCTGCAACACTGGGAAGGAAGGAGGAGTCCGCGAGATATTAAAGTCCACCTGAAATCTGAAGTTTGTGTGACTGCGACAGATTTGTATTAGTTTATTTTCACATGTTGGACAGCTAAGACGTTTTCACGAAAGGAAGAGTTCACCCAATTATTGACCATATTGACCTCCCACCAACTTGCTAGTAGCAACTAGTAGCTTCTGGTGATATTTCTGATATCGATCCATAAAACAGTTCTAAATAAAAATCCTTTATAGAAACCTACAGTGACCTCGGAATCAAGCTGGGGAAAAAAAGTCGGTAACTTAAGAAAAATATACCACTTCATGTTTGTGTGGCACCATTTTTCTGTGTCACTGTTGTGGTTTTTATTTATGGTGGGGTTGGTCTGTGCCGTGGGCAGGCTGTGGGATTCCTTCACTCCGCGGATCCTCAGGGCGGACGTGTGGATTAGACAAAGTCGGCAGAGCCTCCACGCCACGTTAGGAAATAGGGAAGTGGGTGAAATTTAGACGCGCTAGCCCTTTAAAACCTACTCCAGCGGGGGGCTCGGTTTGCATCAGGATGTACAGGCGCCAGTATTTTCCATTCAAACGTCTACTCCCCCTCCCCCCCATCAATCCACATCCCCAGTAGCAGACTGAGCGTAGAGCCCCGGAACTGATCAAACAGCCTGGAGGGAAACTGGGAGAAAAAAAAACAACCCACATACATCTCCATAAAAGTGCAAGTGAACTGGGTCTGACTCCTCATGCGTGTGGATGTATGTGACATGTGTACGGCGAGATAAGAGGCGGCGAGGATCGACCAGGCAGCCGTCGACGTCCGTGACGAGGCTGCCACCACCGCCGCCGCCACCGCCCCTTCAGTTACTGCGGGGAGGAAAAAGTCTCGAGAATCAGGAAGAGAATTGTTTTTTGCCATCAACGACACTAAGCTCGTCTCGGCGCTCTAATCCGGGAGCCTCGAAACCCTTTTCTGATGTGCAAATTTTTTGTCCGACTCTCAGCAAATCCCAGCTGGAAAAATAAAAGTTTAATTTACCAGCGACGTACCGGTGGCTCGCAGGTGTGCATTTCCTCCTGCAGCTCGACAACATCCGCTGCCTTTTTTTTCCCACCTGTATTTAACCCGGGACGGCAGATGGACGGATAAATCTCTGTGATTTATCTCACCTCGGAATTTGGTGTGAAAAAGTCATTAAAAGGAAACACCTGTGAGACAGAGGGATACGTAAAACCCCTTTGGCTAGCGGTTCTGTGTTATGGCTCGACTGCCACCTACTGGCTGTACGTAAAAGATGGGCGGAGTCATCGTGACATCGAGCTCATCCGGAAGCCTGCAGGTCGGTTTCCTGGTCGGCCTCATTTTGAGCTACCAGATTGTTTTTGAAAAAAATACAAATGGAGGATTCCATATTTGGACGTGTGGGCGGTAACAGAGGTGGGCAGTGATTGGAGCGAGATTTTCACTCAAACTTAGA
Organism: Thamnaconus septentrionalis; assembly: GCA_009823395.1. Lineage (NCBI taxonomy): Eukaryota > Metazoa > Chordata > Actinopteri > Tetraodontiformes > Monacanthidae > Thamnaconus > Thamnaconus septentrionalis. Next base: position 10,359,291 of record CM020512.1, read on the forward strand.
CCAAATCAGACAAAATACTCACTGAAATCTATTAGCTGAATTTTATTTTTCACCCAATAGATTCTAATAGACCATGGTATAGCCAAAAAACAGCAACCACTTTGTAACAGTACAAATTCAGGGCTCCTATCTGTATTGACAACCAGTCATTTTTAGTGTTTTTACAGCCAATTTTGTTGGTCCCTGCTGGTCAAATGATGGTTATTGTATAGGTAATGCAGGTTTCTGGCACCTCAGTGTTGGCCTCCTTCTTGAAAGCAAAAGCTCCGCCCATCTTTTTTAACAGTTAGCAAGTGGCTGTTCCGTGCTGCTCTTCCGACTGCTCTTCTTCGTTGGCCTTTTTTTCCGCCGCGAGCTCAAACCTTCAGGCTCTCTCTCTCTATCTCTCTCTCTCTCTCTCTCTCTCTCTCTCTCTCTCTCCTTATTCCAAACGGGAAGCTGATTGGTCGGTGGTTTTTCCACCGACCGCTTTGGAGACCAATTAGCCGTCGGTAAGACAGGCGGAGACGGCGCTAAGTTCCGAGCCGTGCGGGGGGATATTATTTATTTACTTCCTGTCGGAAAGCTAATATGGCGGGAAACAGCGGCGGGTGGGGGATTCGGGGGTGAGGGAGGGTGAGGGGGAGTCAGAGATCAGGCGGAGGGGGGCGTGTCCCTCGGTGTGGAGCTGTCAGCCGGCCGAGTCCAAACCCTGATTCCCTCCGACTGGTGAGGAGGGAAGGTCGAGCCTCCGCCGGCCGACGCGGTCCAAATGTGTTTGTATGTTTTGAGAGATTCCAACAGTGTTTTCCCACCCCCGCCCCCTCCCCCGCCCTCACACACTCCCCTCGGGGCTCTTTTAAACTTGTCAGCGGCGTCCTTCCACTCCGCAGTCCGTCCTCCTTATATCTTCATGACATTTCCTCCCCGCCAGATACGGCCAAGATACCTAGAAAGCCGCTTAGCACCAATCCATGTAATTCAACATGAAAGCTCTCCCAGGAACCAGCCAGGAACACTCTTTCATTTTTTTATTTTTTTTTATCTCTCTCTCTCTCTCTTTTTTTGATGGGAAATGTCACGTTGAATATCTTAGCGGGGGCGGTGCAGTTAGTCCTTCGTCTGACAATAGCCAGAGATAAAGGAAGAGAAATAAATAAATAAATGGAAATAACGCAGCTGTCTGTTTCCATCTGATCCTCTGGCCGTCTCGCCGCTTGTCACACGTTGGTTCGCACGTCTTGCCGCCTGCCCGCCGAAGGACGCAGCTGCGGCGGCAGCGGCGGTGATGCCCCCCACCCCCACCTCCTTCCGGATGATGACCTACATAAGGCCACGCCACTGGGCGTCCAGACGCACTTGGCTGGGGAGCGTCGCCGTCAACGGCTCCGGCTCAGCTGTGAGCTGGCAGCTGTGCGTCGCCCCCCCCGAGAACTTTGAAGAAACTTGTTTGTTGTTTTGGCCGTCAGCGAGTCAAGTTCCATCTCTCCATCCCTCCCCTCATCCCTCCGTCCCTCTCTCCCTATTAGATGAACTGGATACGGACCTGACTGCCAATATGGCAGTGCTGCGATCATTTTTTTCCCAATGGCCACTCCAGGTACTGCAATCAAAAATCGCATGCGGCCCCAAAAAGTATTTTTTCCCATGGACCGCAAGACAAAAATAAACACCTGTATAGCGATTGACAGGATGCCTTCAACCTGGAACACATATATATTTCTTTTTAGTGTATTTATAAATATATATATATATATATATATATATATATATATATATATATATATATATATATATATATATATATATATATATATATATATATATACCGTATTTTCCGGACTATAGAGCGCACCTCAATATAAGCCTTTTTTAAAAAAAATGGAAATGTACATATATAAGCTCGCACGTGGCTATAAGCCGCCGAATCTAGGTTGTGAAATGAGATATATATTGGATAGATAGATGGATAAATATAAGATAGATTTACCGGTACACAGAAAGATTTCTTACTTGTTTATTTACATAACTGAACTGATTAGTTTCCGAACAGTGCCGGTAACACAGCGGTGGAAGCGCTGATCAACCAAAACAGAAAAGTTGCGCACTGAACCCACTGAACACACGTCGAACTGCTGTCACTTTTTCTTCACGCGCACTGGAACCATTGAAGTCGCTTCATGAACACTGAACCCAGAAACCACCTGTCACTGTTCATCTTCCTCCTGCGCATTGAAACCGCTGAAGTCACTTTCTTCAGTGTCGGAGTTGAACAGCCTCAGAAGAGCTTCGTCACAAACCTTTTCTCTGTCTATGTCAGTGTTACTCTCCGTGTCGCTGCCTTTCTCGTTTTTGCACTTCCTGCTGAAGCGCCCCCTGGCGGGTGAAATAAAATCCACAGAAAAGCCGCACCTTTGAATAAGCCGCATGGTTCAAAGCGTGGGGAAAAAGTAGCGGCTTATAGTCCGGAAAATACGGTATCTGTATATTTCTATAGTTATATTTCAAGTCATGGACTTTAATCTTTCTGAAAAAAAACTTGGAAGGCCAGAAAAATATTCCCAGTATGACCTTACGTCAAGTCACATGCTGCTGTGCCTCGGCTCGTTCTGATTGGATGATGCGTCATGGGAACTACAGTGGCATGATGGGAACTGATACTACTGTTCCATTGGTTCAATGAGGAAGTAAATTTAAAATACCAGACTTTTCCAGTGTAGCAGAGTGTGACGAGGCCCCTGTCCACAGTCAGGTTCCGCTGCCTCTAATGGCCGGGAGCTTTGGAAACATTGCCACACGTCGCGCAGGGTGGAACTCGACTCTCATTGGCTGGCAAAACCAAAATCTTATCGATAAATGGCGGCAGCCTCGGCTAATTGGCCGCCTCTTCCCACACAATCAGGGCTGTAGCAGCAGCAGCAGCCCCCTTGACTCTTGCAAATTTAATTTGCAGGTATTGACCACGTTGATATATTTTTTTTAACGCCGCCTCGCAATTTAATTTCATTTCCAAACGAGCGTTTCATTGTGTTAAGACGAGAACTCGCACGTCGTACCCAGTGCATAATCACGCCTCATTTTAATGAGTTACCAGCTCTTGATTCACTTGATTTGATAGTTTTTTTTTTTTTTTTTTGTTGTTGTTTTTCCCCCCTCCCACTCGGTAACGCACTTCGTTTATGTTAATGTATTTAGGCAGACTGGCGGAGAGAAGCATTACACGTGTTTGACTTCCCTTAATTACTAAGACTCCTTGGGGAGGGATTTAAATGCTAGTGATTGCTTTGTGTGTGTGTGTGAGTGTGTGTTTGCGTGCTCGTGTGTGTGTGTGTGTGTGAGATCCTGCTCAACCACGTTTGACTTCTCGCACGTAAACATCGTCCCTCCGCCGGAGTCGATGGCAGGCGCTGATTGCACTTAGCGCCGTGACGTCTGCTCGTTTGGTGGCTCGCTGCAGATAGACGATACAAAACTGACAAAAGTGGCATTTAATGTGTTGTGAAAAAAAATGGATTACTCTAAAAAAAAAAAAAAATCTGCATTGTGTATTAAAACCAGCGAGACTCACTCACAGTCTCCCCATGTGTGTCTAAAACTCTCATCCAGTGATTTGAAGTCAAAGTTTATAACATTTTTATTTTTTTGCATTTTTTATTCATGCCAGTGTGCCCTTAATTCTTGACGTTAATGGAAATAAAATCATGGTGGGAGGACACAAAGTGTTACAGAAGCTGATTTTCATTTGATTTGATGTGATTTGGTGCCTTACTGCTGCTGCTGCTGCCTGGACTTGTAAAGGTGAAGTTCAGACGTGAATTTTTCATCGGCGGCTGACAACAGAATTCAAAGGCGGCGCCGGTAGCGGGTGAATTGTTGGTAGGACTGAGGTGGAGCCGGTGTCGTTCGCTGAGATCTTCATTACCGAAACTCTCTGAAGCTGCTCACCCCCCTCCCCCACCTCACCCCTCCTCCCTACTCACCGCACCCCCACCCTGCTCCTCCCCCGCAGGCGAGAGTCGAAAAATCTTTCCGACGAGAAGCGCTGGCAGCCGCCGCGGTGGTGATGTAAGAAAGATCAGACCTGTTGAGTCGGAGAGGGGATGAAAATTTAATGATCCTCGGGGTACAAAAAAAAATAAAAACGGGTCAGTCAACGTCTTTCCATGTATCCAGATCATCTTTGATAATGTGAGGCCGCGTTTCCTTCACAGGCTGCAGTTTGACAGTTTGAACTGGTGGCAAAAATAAAAGAAAAATATCTAAAAAAAAAAAAAAAAAAATATCAGCTCTGACTCTGCAGCTCCATTAAAGTCAGTTTGGCGCCACCTTTTTGTTTCTCCCAGATCCGCGCCGGCGGCTTCGAGTACTCGCCCGGCACCCTCCACATCTACTCCGACAGCCTGCTGACGCTGCCCGCCATCATCGGCATCGGAGGGGGTGGCGGCCTGCTGCTGCTGGTCATCATCGCCGTGCTCATCGCCTACAAGAGGAAGTCCCGGGACGCCGACCGAACACTCAAGCGCCTGCAGCTCCAGATGGACAACCTGGAGTCCCGCGTGGCCCTCGAGTGTAAAGAAGGTAGGTTTTTTTTTTTTTTTTTTATTGTTATTAGTATTATTACAATTAATGCTAACAGTTTGCAACGTGCTGAAGTCAAACCAATCCTTACGTTTTTGGTGCTGAAAAATGTGCGAAAAGGGGAATTTAGGAGTCAAATTTGCCGGCTAATGTCCAATTTGTTTGTTTTTTTCTACCTTTTACATTGATATGCTAACAATCGAGGATATTGCAACAACCTAACAACAATGTTAACCCCTCCCACTGGCCATGACAGTCATGGTTAGCGGCAGAGGCAGCATTTCTTATTTGACGAAACTTCTTTATTTCCATTGGCCGATAAGCTATTTTAGTTAACTGAGTGAAAAAAAGCAAAACAGTGCGCTGGTTTGTTGGGATTCCTGCCGTCTTCTTCAACTCCTAAAGCTAATATTTAAGGCAGAGCAAAGACGAGCTTTAAAAGAGCAGTCAACAGTCAAACCTCGAGTTTCTTTTCAAATGAATTTCCAGGAAGTAAAACGTGGCCTTATTTTTGCCAACTCACGACTGTAGTACCGCCAACTGGCCTGTAGGGACGAGACATTTAGTGTGGGCGGAGGAACAGATGACGTGGGCGGTCCTGTGTGTGTGTGTGGCTGGCAGCAGAGCCTTGAGGAGGGGAGAAGGGAGGGGTTGGGGGGGCGATGGGGACATTTGGCGCAGCCGCCCGTGAGAATTCCGACATCGTGCCGAACGCCGTTGTCCAAATTAGCAGTCACGGTTAATTAGCGGCACATTAGAAACGACAACAGCTGACTGGCGAATGTCGTTTCTCCAGACTCGGGGGGAGGAGAAGGGGGGTATGAAGGGTTTGGGGGGGGGTGAGAAACGGACGCTTCTCGCACACGTCATGTCGGCACAGCAGTCCCAGTTAGTTTACAAACTCCCGGTTTGGGCAAAGATTTTTTTTTCTTTTGTCCACATCAATGCGCTTTAGCCTCACAGGTTATGAAAACCATACCGTTTGAGAAGTCATATTTCCAAATTGGGAATCGCCTAACTTTTTTTCAGGTCAAATTTCTGTCCTTAAAAGTCATTGAATCGTCCTTTTTCACAACTGAAGTGAATGTTGCCACAGAGAAGAGTATATTTTGCCCCGTGTTTGCAGCCTCCTCATGCTTTATTGAACCATCCACAACTTTTGAAAGAGAAAGAAAAAAAAAAATCTGACGGTTTCAGATGGCGGCGCCGCCACCTTTCTGTCGATTACATGATGCAATCTGTTTTTCCTCTTTTCTCTGTTTTGTTGTCGTCGTCACTTTTTTCTCTATGAATAGAACCACAATGGCCATTTGAGCAGTAAATTGGATGCAGGAGCTCTTTCGCCTCATTTCCTCCTGTTTTCACTCTTCTGCTTCTTCTTCTTTTTCTTGCATCACTTCATTTCCTCCTTCACCTGCTGATCTTCCACTCGTCTGCCTCCACAGCCCCCCCCCGCCCGCCCCCTTCGCTCTGTTAAATAAGTCTCACCTGTTTTGCACCTGCTCACCTGTTTTCCCTTTAATCTGTTCCCTTCCTGTTTTTTTTTTTTTTTTTTTGTCTCCCTCGGAGCCTCAAACCTTTTTAAATCCTTCCTCCTTCCCCTTCCTCCTCCTTCGCTCTCGCCGTCTCCCCCTGCGGTCCAAACAGTCCGAAACCAGCTGGGAGAAATTATGCGTGAAAACTCATCCGTCACTCTCTTAATAATTATCCACTCATGCAATTAATTGACTTTCCTTTCCAGGAACTTTGTTTTGTGTTTCCTGCTCCTGCTTCTCTCTCCCCAAGCTAACGCTACACTCTTTTTTTCTTTTCTTTTTTACCCCCCTGTTTAATTTTGTTTGGGGCCTTCTGGACAAGTTTGTAATGAGTTTGCCGGGGCTGAGATACCGGCGAAGAAATTTAGCTGGCTGCCTCGATGGAATTTCTTTCTCTTTTTTTTTTGTTTGGTTGTCTTGTGTAGTTTAGTTTAGTTTTTTTTGTTTTTTTTTGGCAGTATGGAAGTGTCCAACAGATCACACATTGTTACTTGTGTGTTGCATCACTCTGCGTCATTGCAGTGGCTTGTGGGTAATTATGTCGAGCGGCAGAGCTCACGGGCCGGTTAACCTTTTCCAAACTTTTTTACCGCTTTTCATAAAGTCGCGAAATTGTACATAGTCGTTGTTGGAGAAAGTCTGTTCCGACTCTGAATCGGTGGTTGAAAAAATTTCAATTTCGAAAGTTTTTTTGGAATGTCAAGGTGCTGGAGGCCAGAAGCTTGAGTGTAAAGATGAAACTACCAAATGATTATGTGAGAAAATTCAAAAATAAATTCAGAAAGTCAAACTTGAAAATGTAAAAACATTTTACAGTTGTGTTTCTCCAGCGTTGGTTCTTTATCAGAAGCTAATCTTGTCAATCACAAACCATGTTGCTGATGGAATGCTAAGCTTGAGGGCTGAGTTAGCAAGTTTCAACATTATTCTGAAAGTAAAGCTTAGACTATAACCCTTATATTAGCCATCTTTGTGGAACCAATTTAGGAATGTGAAATTAATCTTTGATCTTCGATTGCTAAGATTCATGACGCACAACAATGGAAACGTTGGAAACACAGACACCTGTTGTCCCAAGGCTCGACTTTTTACATTTTCCCCCTTGAAGCCTGTGTTAGAGTCACTGCTGGATGGGATTAAAAGGGATAACAATCCCTGTAACAAAAAAAAAAAAAGAAAAAGATTCCAATGTAAACCAACTTGTCATGATCGATATTCACCCTCTTTGCGTTGCCTGCTTGCTCTCAGCTTTCGCAGAACTCCAGACGGACATCCACGAGCTGACCCAGGAGCTGGATGGAGCTGGAATTCCCTTCCTGGACTACCGCACCTACGCCATGAGGGTCCTGTTCCCTGGCATCGAGGACCACCCAGTGCTCAAAGAGATGGAGGTACGGGTCAGTACACCACCAGCCAAGCGACCAGCTAACAAAACCGACGGCTAACAACCAGGAAATCAAGCAACGTTTTAGTGCTAACAGACTAACGTCTTGGCCGCTCATGCCAGCTAGCAGCTAGCTGCTCATTTTGTCTCGTTTTTTCTCTCCTTGAGAAGTGTTTGCAAAAGTTAGCTTGAATGACTTAAAAAAAAATCCTCCCCCGACGGTGTTTCATCAAGTCGAGCCTCTCCAAAGCTCCACCAGCGAGAGTGAGAGGAGCAGCTCCACCTTCAAGCAATTCCGCAACCTATATTTTACCTACTTTGCGTTAATATATTCCAGCTCGTCCGTTTCTCTGCATTTTTTTTTTCCTCGGGAGCCGCGCCAGTGTCGTCATTAGCGTGTCTCAGTTGGAGGGGTGCAGGCTGCTGGAGTCAAAGATGCTTGAAAGTAACCCAAAAAAGCGAGAAAAAAAAGAAGAAAAAAAAAAAAAAAACTCCATGAAGAAGAAGAAGAAGAAGAAGAAGAAGAAAAGAGAGCGAATCAAAGATGATGGATTAGATCAGAGAGAAATAGAGATGTAAAACTTTAGCTTGTTTTTTTTTCCGTTTCTTGCCTTTAAAGTCACACCATCAAGTTATGAACTAATTATTTAATTAACTCAAGAGATCCCGGTGATCAGTTCGTATTGGGGGAATGTGAACTTGAGAAACATGACTGTGTGGTTTTGTTTTTTACTGCGTAACGATGCATTGAAGTCGCTTTCCACGCTTTGCTGGCTTGTCACATGAAGACCTGCACCTCCTGCCGTTGACACAGCGCCCCCTGTTGGCCTGCTTGAGGTCTAACTTTCGTTACTCTCTTTGGTTTAGCGTTGCACAGTGGTGCTCTTGCCAAAGTATAATTATATAGAGATTTTGATTTTTTAAAGAATAAAGAAATATTGGTAGTGAGGTGCAGATAGGAATAAAAGCAGGCAGGAATTAAAGCTCTAATGACAAACAGGAAGTTGTGTTGTTTTAAGATTGTATCGCAAGCTGGCGGTTCACGATGCTGAGGAATAAAGATTCTTTCACTGTGAGGGTCTTTTGGTGAATGCCGACAATCCAATTTCCCCAGACGTTTCACTCGCGACTGGAATTAAACGACACGTCTAAAATCATCATTAAGACGTCGACCCGGCGCCGCCGCTCCGTCGACTCTGATTGGAGCGCTGACTTTTTGTGGAGTGGCGGCGATAATTTGTTTGACCTTTCATGGCTTCATTTAATCGTCCCCATCCTGAAAGTGAATTTATATTCTTGGGCGAAGCAGTGCATGGAGGAATTTTATTGTTTTTTCTCTCTCTCGCTTCTCTTGATTGAGTCTCAGTGACTCCTCCTGTCTCTTTTTTTTGTCAGGAAGGAGCTGCCACCATGACCTAAACAGGCTTTGAATATTTCTGAATTATTTGCAGACATTTGAAAAAGAACAATGTGCAGTTTTTTTTTGGCTTCTGCGTTCGTTTCGTTGGAGCGAGACTTCGACAGAAGGGCCGCAATCCACATTTCACTCAACATTTATTTTTGCTCTTGTGTAAAAAAAAAAAAATATATATATATATATATTTCTCTCTATGCTGTGGTGGAGCTCTGGGATTCAGCGCCGGGATTTCATCAGCATTTCTCTCAATCGGTCAAAGAAAGGTGAACCTGGGGGAGGTGAAGCAGCATATTGTAGGTTTGTCCAGGAAATGGACGTGTGTATTAAATGAGCAGTTCACCCAGAATTGAGCGGGTTCTGACTCGGCTGAGCTGGCCCATGTGACCCTTCTGGAGATTCATGGGCAGAAAGAATTTCACCTGTTGGATGTGTTCAGTGGTCGTTCATTGAGAGAGAGAAAAAAAGAACAAAAACCAACAATGGCAATAGAAAAAAAGTCAGACAATCTTGGCTCTCGCAGTCATCAAAATTTTCTGGTTCACCTTCTTTTTAAATAAAAAAAAAAGACGTCTGGTGTCCGTGTCAGTGTGGACGCTGCAGTGTGGCCAGCTTGGTCAGAGCTGGGCAACATTTTCTCAAAAACAGCAGAGCAGAAAGAAGCTTTTCTCCGTGAGCTCTTCTCCAAATGGACACTCGAGCATCCGACTTGTCGCTTCATAAACATTTTTTCTTTTATTTAGTTGATCCATATAAAAAAAAAAAAATCAAAGTGAAACATTTAGGAATCAGGCCCCTCCCCCAGTTTCCGTCAGTCCACCTTTCATTGCAGGTGTCTGGCAGGCAGGAAGTAGTGGAGGGGAACAAAATAAAGCTGTTGTATACGTTATATTTTTACGCGCGGACGCTGCTTCCTTCCACTTGCCTCTGAATTTCCCTGCGGGCTACGGCATTGTAATCCAGTGGCCTGTGTAAACCAGCACTTGCAGCTTTATTGCTCTGTGCGACTGCTCTCTCCTTGCAAGCCCACACACACACACACACACACACACAGGGGATAAACACACATGCCCTGTTCACACATGTTGACGTTCTTACAGGCGTGCACGAGGACGAAATGGAAAACTTTTTTTCCTACCTCTGCGTGTGCACGTTCCCCCGCTCGCCTTCCTCTTTATCCCTCCCCGACTACACCAGCACACACACACACACACAAATGCACACACACACACGCTCAGATCCGCCCTGGAGGCCCGAGAATCTCATTTAGCACTTCAGAGAGGTCCGCACACTTTATTACGGCACATCGGAGGGCAGGGAGGGAGGAAGGGGGGAGAGATGGAGAGAAAGAGAGAGGAAGGGAAGGAGGGCAATATGCTGCAGCTTTTACAAAACAACAGCGGCAGCGGTGAGGTGCAGAGTCGCATCGCAGAGTGGAAGAAGAGAGCAGAGGAAGAAATTAAAAGAAGAGCGAGGAGGGGAGGAGGGATCAGAGCGGCGAGGAAGCAGGTTTAGCGGCGACAGCCAGGCGGCTCTAGTGTGGCGCTGATGAGCGGTGACAGGTGCCAGGCGGCCAGGGTGGCGCCCCCTGTCAGCTGCTGACGCGCCGCCGATGCCGCTGACATGGCAGGAGTCCGAGCTCACCTGCAAAGACGAGACGCTGCTCCAGACCCAGCGGCCTTTTGTTTCCTCTGCCGCTGAATTCATTACAGATGGATTGACGAGGGACTGAACACCACTGTCACGGCCAGCCGCAGGACTTCCTGGTCTGTACCTGTCGGCAGCGAAGAATGAAAAAACGTCTTTGCTCGGCAGCATCCACGCTGATATAGACAAGCTAGCTTGCAGCAGCAGCTTCCTGCTTCCTGTCAGAGCTGAAAACCCGGCTGTAGCTCCACAACTAGTAGAAGGAAGGAAGAGTAGACTCTGTCATGTTCCAACCAATTGGAAATGATTCAGACGGGAGCTTTTTAAGATCTGGACTCCCTGATGGAGTTAAGGAACAAAACTAGACATGGTTTTGTTTGTTTTTTCCCACTTAATGTCAAGAAAAGTCAATCATCTTTTCAACACTGTGAAACAAGTAGGTGAAGCTCCGACAGCATCCGAGGCAGCGGCCTTCTGTTTTGTGCAGCTGGGAGCGCTGTGTGCTTGTTTATTTAATTTTCAAGTGTTTTAGGTTCAAAATCCAATTTTATTGTCTTTTTAGTTTAAAATGCAATTTTAGAACCTGTGGCCATGGAAATCGCCGAGCACAGACGGTATCAAAACAAGACAAGGCCTATTTGTTATAAAATCGTTCAGGAAGGTTACCTTACGGCCTCCCTGCTTTTCTTCCCGCTACCGCAAAGACTAAAATCGCAGCAGAAGTCCCTTCATTTTATCAACCACATCTGAAATGATAGACATGACTTTTTTTTAACAGCGTAAAAACACAAATATTCCTTCAAAACAAATCATCAAAAATAAATCATAAATCAATCCCTTTACCTCGAAGGCTCCTGCTGTTGGAAAACACTTGGCAAGGCTTTAGTGTGATCGGTGAAGCTCGATTATCAAAAACCAATGGAAGTAAATGACCCGATGCTGACTGGAGTCTTGGTGTCTCTGTCGTCTTCGTCTTCCTCATCAGGTCCAGGCCAACGTCGAGAAGGCGCTGACGCTCTTCGGCCAGCTGCTCACCAAGAAGCACTTCCTGCTCACCTTCATCCGCACGCTGGAGGCTCAGAGGTCCGACCGCTGCTTCTTCTTCCCTCCCGAACTTCACCGATAAATCGCTGTACCGGCAGTTTTTTGCTTTGCTGTAACAAAATGTGAACAGGAAATTAAAGTGGTTTGGATTATAAATTTAAACACAATTTTACGTGCCGGCTACCAGAAAATGCTTCTAGGAGGAGTAAACAATATTCTTGGGTGGGTGTGTAATGACTTTGCACAGCACGCCGCCTTAATTAGATTTGAACAGCCGAGGCGAGCCGCTAATTGATATCAGGAATGAAAAAAAAACAAAAAACACTTAGTTGCTCCATAATTACCAAACCGTATATTCAGTTCACAGTCATGGAGTTATTAGTGCGTTTCATTAAGATTAAATCAGCATTAATGCTGAAGTAGACCGTTCAGTTTTGTATCTACCATCGATATTTATTTTTTTTCCTTTGCTTGCAGGTCCTTTTCCATGCGGGACCGCGGCAACGTGGCGTCACTGATCATGACGGCCCTACAGGGGGAGATGGAGTACGCCACGGGGGTCCTGAAGCAGCTGCTGTCCGACCTGATCGACAGGAACCTGGAAAGCAAGAACCATCCCAAGCTGCTGCTGCGGAGGTGAGTGAAGAGGCAGAGCGTGGCAGAACTTGTCGGAATCATTTGGAGTCAGGAGGCGTTTAAAAAGATGATGATCAGTTCATTTTTTTTTTTTGGGGGGATTTGAACTCGATGCAAGACTGTGTGTCTTGTCTTGTGCTGCTGAGTGATGCGGTGAAATTGCTTTGATGCTTCACTGGCTTGTCAGGAAACGAACTGCAACCTCTGCCATTGTCACAGCACCACCTGCTGGCCTGTTTCAGATCTAAATTTAGTTGCCTGCAGCTTTTTCCCCCGATGTGATATTGTCGAAGACAAACAACTGCTAAAAAAAAACTGTATTGATGAGATTTGTACTTGAAAATAAAGAAAAAATGGTTGGATGATGATGATGATGATGATGACGATGATGAATGCTAGTGTTGATGTACCAATGTGTAACAAGCCGACGGTTCACAAACTCCTAATAATAATTAAATAATAAACCTCAACAACAGCGATAAACGCTTGCCCTCCGCCTGAACTTCAATTTCTCTCTTCCCGCCTGTCAGGACGGAGTCTGTGGCCGAGAAGATGCTGACCAACTGGTTCACCTTCCTCCTCTACAAGTTCCTGAAGGTCAGTCCCAGTGGCTTCTCCTCCTCTTCCTCCCCCTCTTCCCCTCCCTCCTCTTCCTCCTCCACCTCTCACGACTCTGCAGCCGTCTTTAAAAACTCCAGCTCCTGCTGTGTTCCGCCGTTAAGTTTTTGCTTTGGGTTCAAACTTTTTTTCTATTTTTTTTCCCAATTTCCCCCCGCCGCTTTAATCTCACCGCGGACGTTGAAAGAGCTCCCCGCTCTTGGCGCCTTCAGTCAAGGCTTCCAGCAGCGCCTGCTACACTCCCGACGTCCTCAGATCATCTCATGATGCTCCGCTTGTAGCCAATCACGGCTCTCTGATCCTCGTGTTGCCGTCAAGTCTTCCCTCCGCCATCACCCCCCCCCCCCACTCTGCCTTACATGAATGAGATACCCCTCTCCCCCACCCCCAACACTTTTTTTCAGCTGCGTTGCCATGGTTTGCTGTCAAACCATCCAACTCTTGGCACCTCCGTCCTTCCTCTCCCTGCAACACTTCTCCAGCCACTACTAAAAAAAATATATAAAAATGACCTTATGTTACAGCCATATGGAAATGCATTTCATTTCCCACTCTTGCATTCATGTAATATCTCTGTGCAATATCTCAGGCTACTTGTACTTTCCAATTTATAAGTTCTGTGGTGGGAAAAAAAAAGAAAATATTCCAATTTTCTTGTGCATCTCTGAATTTTCAAAGAAGCAGGATGCTTGCAGAGAGCCGACGCCATTAAATGGCCTTGTTCAGACTGCCAGCCAAAATCTGATTTTTAAGCCCAACCAGATTGAAACCGGATGGCTCTTTTGTAGTCTGAACAGTCACAAAACAGATTGAAACCACCTTCGGGAGGTTAGTTTCAAACGACATTTGTACAGATGGGTCTCAGTGTGAATGGCTCCAAACACACCGATGGGTTGTGACTGTCTGTGACGTCACGCTACGCGACGCTAAGAGGCAATGTGCCAGAGCAGAGGGCGACATTCCAGGTGCGGAGCTGTAATGTAATGGAGTGGACAGAAGAAGTGGAGAACAGCAGGCCCTGGACAGAGGAGGAAAGTCATTGGCTCATCAGTCTATGAGGAGATACTGTAGCTCCATTCAAGCCAAGCTCCAGTGCATGTATCGCAACAAGTGCCACTGACGCAATGATATGACGTCACACTCTATACGCTACGCTGGACGACGCCTCCGCTCCGACGTCGTTGCTACAGCAACCTGCCAGACGGGTCAATAATGAGGCCCAGTCTGAACAGAGCCACATCCCATTTGGGGTGGACAGTCAGCCCTGAAAATCAGATTTGAGAAGGAATCTGATTTGAATCAGATACGACTGCAGTCTGAACGCACCCAATGCGTTCACTCATTCAGCCCTGTTAGCAGTCGTCTGTGTAACTCGTCCGGATGTTAACAAGGCTCTGAAATGCGCCGAGCAGAGGGAAGGAGGTGGCGGTGGTTGGGAGAGGTGGGAGAGGAGGAGGAGGAGGGGTGAGGTGAGGTGATAATGAGAGGAAAGAAGCTGAAGCTGCAGGTCCGAGGAGGAAACCAGGCACAGAGAACAGCGGCAGAAAAACAAGCGGCAGTTGATCAGGAGCTGTTGTTGTTTTGTCCTGGTGGCCTCAGAACATTGGGAACATTAGCGAGGCAGCAGCTGAGTGGAGGAGGCTCAGAGGAAAACAGGGTTTGGGGGGAGAGATGGAGGAAGGGAAGCGTCAGCAGCAACAACGTACAGATGAGCTCTTCACTGTGGACAATTCCAACTGGCTGGAGCTCGTCGGTGGATTCCAGTCTCGCTAACATCCATCCATCATCCCATCACTCATTCTCCCATCATTGATCCGTCCGACCTTCCATCATCCATCCATCCCTCCCTCCATCCTTCGGTCCATCCTTCCATCTTCCTTTCATCGACTATCCATCATACATCCTTCCATCAATCCGTCATCCATCCATCACCACCCACTCATCGTGTTGTTAACCCGCCGCCACTGTCGACTGCGCCGGTCGCAGTCGGCTGCAGGTTGTGTTGCCTTGTTGTCGCACCAGGGCGAAGTCGCTGGTTTTTCATGGAGTAGTGTTGTCACGATTCTGGACTTCAGACTTCGATGCGATATTTTGAAAGATATCGGTTTTCAATACGATTTTCGATACTAGCAACCACAGGAGGAAGCCGGAAGCTGACCGCGATCTCGTCGATGCGGGGAGGGAGATCGCGCCGTTGTTTCGCGGAAGTCTCGTCGCAATCTCCCTCCACTAACGCCTCTTGTCGATATATCGAAACTATGGAAAAGTCATATTGATCCGGTTTTATTTTTCAATATCGATATTTAATCGATATATTTGTCAATATTTTTGACAGCACTCGTACGGAGAGATTGAAAAAGTTAGTACAAGAAGGAGCGAAGAAGGAAAAACACGCACGCACACACATGTACGTGCATGCACACGTGCACACACCCAGCGTGTCTGAAGCGGCTCCCTGTCAGCGGTCGCTCATTAAGCGCCCGTCAGGTCGAGTGCGAGCCGTCCGACACGTCCGTTTCTCTCCCCTCTTAACTGCCGCCACTTGAGTCCAGAGTGCCTCACCCGCCTCCCCTTCCTTCTTCGCTCCCTCCCTCCATCCATCCCTCTCTCCCACCTTCCCAGCAGCAGTCTGAGCGATGACTAAAGGACTCGATTGATTGGCGAGTGTCTGCGATTGCTTCTAACTGCCAGCGTCTGGACTCATCACAGACGGCGGCAGAGCTCAGAGGGTCGTCCTTTTTCTTTTTGTTGTTTGTTTGGTTTTCTTTACGTGACACGGCTCCGTGTGGCTCCTCCCACTTGTCATCATCAGATTTTAGGATCATTCAAATCTGTCCTGTGTGTCAGTGCAAACTGGATCCGTCTTGAAAAGATCCCATCTTAATGCCGACTTGCTGCAGTGGTGCGTTTCTTTCTCCGATATAAACACACTCTTTACAAACTGGTGCAATGGAGTGATGACAGGGTTGAAATTTCCCTGATATACTAAGAAAAAAAAAAAATGAAACTGCACCAAAAAAAACGTCATATTTTTAAATGAACAGCTTTTGCTTCGTTTTAGGCCCTTTTTTTTTTTTTTTTTTCCTTTCGAGCGGCGGAAAATGAATGTTTTTAATCAAGCGACTTCTTAATTGAAACATCCCTCCGTTCTTGGATCTGAGTGCTGGCGTCTCTCCTCTACCCCTCCCCCGCCCCCAGCAGGAGTGCGCCGGCGAGCCTCTCTTCATGCTTTACTGTGCCATGAAGCAGCAGATGGAGAAGGGACCCATCGACGCCATCACAGGAGAGGCCCGCTACTCCCTCAGCGAGGATAAGCTCATCAGGCAGCAGATTGACTACAAAACGCTGGTCAGTAAAAACTTTGTGTGTCTGTGTGTGTGTGCTCACTGGACAGTTTGTTAAGCTTCAGTCGTGTTTTAGAGGTGGGTTAAACAAAAAAAACAACAAAAAAACAGGTCGGCTCCACCCATTGCTTCCTGATTGGTCAGTAGCCAGGGGGCAGAGACTCCTTCCAGACTAAACACTTGCCGTCGCCGTGTTTGGAGGCAGAACCTGCTGTCCAAACCAAACTCTCCAGAGTTTGGACTAGTTTTGAGGGAGCGCGTCCAGACCAACACACTCGTGGCGGTGCTGAGAGGCCCAGTGATGGTCGCTGATGACGGAACCCCTGGACCTGGAAACCAGCAGCTGCTTTTCAAACAGACCTGTTGCGTCACGGGGAAACACAATGTTTGGCTGCGCAGACAAACCAGCGTCCAAACATCTGAGTGGGGGTTGAGGGGCGCTGACTGGAGCTGATGTTTGTTTGCCTCCGCGGTAAAGCAGCAGTTCATACATTTGCAACTCTCATGATAGGATGGAAGTGAATCCAATGGACGCTCAAACACAACACAAGGAGTGAATTATTAGGTTTAAAAAAAGTAAAACAAAACAAAAAAAATACTAATTTTGGCAGTCTGTACCTGAAGAGAAGAACAAAAAAATTCTGGGTACCTTTTTTAAGTTAAATGTTTTTTTTTATATATTTAAAAAGTAATGACTTCATGAGTGAAATGACATGTTCATTCCTCCTGCTCGTATGTCTGCAAGAAAATTGCGTTCCAGGCTATTATTTTATGGATATTTCAGCTAGAATGAATAATTTACTTACCTTCTACTCACTCCATACTCTAATGTATGTTCTGGTCAATTTGAGTTTTTTTTTTTTGTAGCCACAGACTCCATCCAGCCTCTCCTCATTGCTCCCTGAATGACATCCAAGTGTGCGGAGGACTCTAAACTCTTCTGCTAGCACCATTTTTTTTCATACCACAGTTTCCACTTTGACACCCTGCTGCTGCTGCTGCTGCTGGAGCTTGGTCAAATTCAGAATTGTTTTCTGTCTCGGATCAAACCTGTTTGCTTGTGTGCCGTCAGACGCTGCACTGCGTGAACCCCGAGAACGAGAACGCAGCCGAGGTGACGGTCAAGTGTCTGAACTGCGACACCATCACTCAGGTGAAGGAGAAGCTGCTGGATGCCGTCTACAAGGGCAGCCCCTACTCACAGAGGCCCAAAGCCTCCGACATGGACCTGGGTAAGAGAAGATCTGCAGGCCAGTCGGTCCAACCATCTAGAAACATGGTGGTCAGACCGCTGGAGGGGTTAAATGCAAAGTTGAAGAAATTTATTCTCATTATGTATCATCGTCAGATAATAAGGTAATAGAAAAATTGGTGTGCTAAGCTCTCGTGGGCAGAGCTTCATATCACATGGTCCTCTCTGTCTGCCAAGTGTAGGAATATGGTGGCAGAGACTATAAAAAAGTGATTGTATTTTGTACAATACTGTAGTACAATAATTGTCGTATTGTCAACAACTGTGAGCATCTCATTCAAAGATGAACATTCAGCCAATCAGGCTTGTTGTTTTGAGACAAATGTCACTCGTTTTGTCCTACGCTCAACTAATCACGATTGGCTGGAATCCTGTCACATGGAAAGAGATGCCTTCAAGGTTTAGAAAAAAAAACTCAGAGAGACAAATTCACGCAATGGTCAAATTATCGTACATTCTGCTTTACTGATAGTTCATCGTACAAACTTATCGTTATTGTAATACCTTGCAATGCCAATATTGAGCAATATTATTGTGAACAAAGCCAGACTGTCAACGCACTTTAGTTAATCTCTCCACTCGCATATCGGAACAGCCGCCCCTCCACCGTTGTAGATGGTGATAGCGCTCTCTAGTGGTGAAACAACACATTGGCATTTTCCACTGACCCGGCAAACTCACTCTTTGCTTTCTAATTTTGCAGAGTGGCGGCAGGGTCGGATGGCTCGGATAATCCTGCAGGATGAAGACGTCACCACCAAGATCGACAACGACTGGAAGAGGCTCAACACGCTGGCTCACTATCAGGTATGCACGGCGGTGCCACGCGCTGGCTGGCAGGCAGACTGGCAAGCAGGAGACTCATGCATATTCTGTGTGTGTGTGTTGCGCTGATGCTCAGGTAACAGATGGCTCCGTCATCGCCCTGGTGCCAAAGCAGAACTCCGCCTATAACATCTCCAACTCCTCCACCTTCACCAAGAGCCTCAGCAGATACGGTAAGAAAAAAAAGAGAGAGGGAAAAAAAAGTGAAGTGTTTTCTGCGTGAGCTCTCCCTCCTTCTCAACTCTTTCATTTGCTCCCATTCTTTGTTTATTGTGGCTGTGATTGGCCTCCATTGTGGCTTCTTTTTCACTCTGCTCCGAGTGAACACCAATCCCCCCACCATATTTTTTTTCTTCTTTCTTCTTTAAATCCGCCGCTATCAGCCGCCAGCCGAGGCTATTTTTCCTTGGCGCTCTGTAAATGACAGGCATTAAAGCGGACACCTCCATCCAAACCCGGCTGCTCTGAGTGAAGCACCTGGCAGTCGCTGACGGACCATCGGGGGCGCCGTCAGTGTGCTTTACTTCGCCAGCGGGGGAAAAAAAAAAATCAAATCCGCCTGGACAATAAATTGCTCTGAGGCAAAACAAGAGTCTCTGTTTCTGAAGAGAAGAAGAAGGAGGAGGAGGAGGAGGCGGCGGCAGGGTGTCATGGCTCAAAGCTGATGTGCAGACGGTTCTTTCACTGGCAGAATCATAAAATCGGCTGATTATCGCGATGTTTTGTCGTTTTTTTTGCGGCGTCACAGTGACAACACTTACATCCACAGTCGTCGTGTGTCAGCGTTGCTTCTTGTGTAGATCTATAGAATATCAGCTTGTTTTCACTTGCGTCAAACTTTTTTCTCAGCCAGTCCAATGCCGCATATTGCAGATAAGTGCTGTGATTAGATTCCCTTTTGGAACGGAACTGCTTTTTACCGAGCCACCACGGACCTCTTGCAGAGCTTCATCCAGAGATTTAAAGGCGGCAGAAACAGACGGAGAACATCACTGGAAAAAAAGCAGTCGGCTTTTTGATGAACATTTTTTCCTGTGTGTGTCTGCTGTTTGGCTCTGGTTGGATCTCCTTCTGTGGATTTGCTGTGAATGTTTTTATGAGTCCAGTTAAAAAAAAAAAAAGAGAGAGAGAGAAACGTTTCTAAAGTTAGCCACAGCACTTTTTACAATTATCGGAAATTGATGAAGAGTGGAACCTCTGAGGGAGAAACAACATCCGTTTCTCTCAATTTCCGCCCGCCTGCAACTGTGAACGTCAACACTGTCACCTTGCTGGAGGAGGAAAATTAATGTTTAATAATAAGAAAAAATCAAAATGAAAGGTTTCCTTGTTTTTCTGCCATGTCTAAGACAAAACACACAGCTGCAGATATTTGGCTTCACAGTGAATACATTTACAAAAGAAAGTGGAAGTGTGCATGTAAGTGTGTGTGTTTTGTGCATTCTTATTTGCGAACATTTGCTGTGCGTGGGAGGGAAAACTGTCGGACACTAGCGGCGTTTGGAATAACAGCCACTCTGCCCCCTGCTGGCAGACAGCAAGTCCAGCCGAAACTCGCCCTCTTTTTTTCCTTCCACTTCTCCCCTCTCACTGCCAACATTCCGTCTTTTTCCCTACATCCCCTTCATTCCTTTCTTCTGTGCTCTTAGAGGGGGGTAAAAAAGACCAGCTTCAGGCAGCTCCTGCCGACGTCTCCTCTTCAATACATCCGTCTTCTCTGGTTTCGCCTCCTCCAGACTGAATCCGCGAGATGTGCATCTGGCTCTAATTTAGCTCTAATCAGCTTTGACACTCGTGCCGGGAATAATGAAACGGATAAAGAGGGATGGGGATGGAGGAAGGGGATGATGAGTTTGGAGAGAAAATTGGGTTATTAGTTGACTCACAAGCCAGGTAATAAGAACCTACATCTGTTTAATGGTGCAATCTTCCAAATTGAGCCCCCCCCCCCGCCACCCACATTTTTCACCTTTGTCAAGTCTCACCGCTTTGAGGATGTGATGGAATCCTGCAATCCACGTCCATTGTTTTGCTGGTTTACTGTCGGTAAGAATTCCAACCAGTGGACCCCGCCTTTAGTCTTCTGGAAGTGCTTGTTTTTCCTTCTCTTGATGCCTTGCGCTGAACTCTGTGGCTGTTGTTGAGTATTTTTCACCCTCTGCTGAACCGCGGAACAAAAAATGTCACCATAGTGTGTGCATAGATGTAGGGCTGAGTAGCAAAGAAGTGACATTTTGAAGAACTGTCCCTTTATTAATGGAAAATAATAAAAAAAAAAAAATCTTCTAAGTCTTCCCATATGCACTACAACAAAAACAACTCATACCGACCTACCGTTCCAGAGAGTATGCTGAGGACAGCCAGTAGCCCGGACAGCCTTCGCTCCCGGACGCCCATGATCACCCCCGACCTGGAGAGTGGCACCAAGCTGTGGCATCTGGTCAAGAACCATGACCACTCAGACCAGAGGGAGGGCGACCGAGGCAGCAAGATGGTCTCCGAGATCTACCTGACCAGGCTGCTGGCCACTAAGGTAGGATGCACACCTAGGAGGCCAGAAACATTGGCCCGAAGGGGTCGCCAAAAATGGATGCAAAAAAGGCTCTCATAATGGACAAGACCACTAAATTCATATGTTGAAAAACTAGTTCCTTTTTTCTGTTGGTCTAAAAAAAAAAAAACAGCAAATAGGCTTTAATGTTTATTTTTATAATATTTAGTCCTATTTTCAGTAAAAATTAGTCTTAAATTGTGACCGTGCCTAAAGTGTAGTTGCCAAGTGTATCCAGCTTCTTGGCTTTAGTAACAAACATCTCTTAATTTAGGAAAACTTAAGTTAGACATTCTGAATGAAAAAAATCACAAAAAGGGGGAATTGAGAATTAGAAAAAAGAAACTTTAATGAATCGCCATCAGCAACAGATTTACAGTGTGTTGACTGAAAAAAATGCTGTAGGCCAAACATGGATCCCTGAGGTGTTCCACTGTGGAAACCACCTGAGCCATTGCAGTTTTAAGGTGAATGAAATGTTGTAGGCGGTCCACATTGTCAACTCCCACTGGTGAGAATAAAAATGTATTTAATAGAAGCTGGACTCGAGACTGCAGGAAGGTGTTAGCAGCAGGCTAATATGTCAAAAGATTAAAAACAAGAATCATCCTCCATCAGCCTGAGTTCGACACCTCCTGCCTGCATATCTCAAATTCATCCCTGCTCCACTTTTTTTTTGCAGCGGCTGACTAAATACGGGCCCCGAAACATTTGCGCGGTAATAGATTCCGCCAGACAGTCAAGTCTGGG
This sequence comes from Thamnaconus septentrionalis, assembly GCA_009823395.1. Taxonomy (NCBI): domain Eukaryota; kingdom Metazoa; phylum Chordata; class Actinopteri; order Tetraodontiformes; family Monacanthidae; genus Thamnaconus; species Thamnaconus septentrionalis. The sequence continues at coordinate 10,380,848 of CM020512.1, forward strand.
AAAACAAACCGCCTTGTTAGGGAAATTTATTTAGCCACATTTGACGTAATTATGTTGAGTCGAGAGCAGCAGGCGTGCCCGATCGGAACGCCGACGTCAGACTCGCTGCCACTGCGACTCCTGGAGGAAACGTTATGATGAGGAAGCTTCACATTTAAAGGCTCCATTCCCCAGCGCGGTGCTGACACGTAGGAGGGTGTGATTAACAGTGTTTGTGTCACACGACGCAGCCAGAAGCACTGAGCCGTCAGTTTCAACCTCTGTTCTTGTTTGTTTCGTGAGAGGGACAGACGATCTTCTTCCTCTCTGGTTGTTATTTGGTGTGTTTGACATGCCGCACAAGCATCGTGGTTATAGACCCACCGATCACTTCCTCAAGTTTAGAGTCTCCGTCCTCTGTAATTCATAATCGTCAAGAAGGTGAAATAAGGTGATGGTTTTCACTCGACATCATCAACGTCACTCCGCATCGTTCCCCAGCCACTCAGGGCTTTCCAGGGTTTAAGTGAGGTCAACAGTGTTTCTAGCTCAAACCGCTACATGAAAAGTCTGTTTGCTACATGCACACACACCACACACACACACACAAACAACAGAGCAATTGGGCAATGTAAATGGTTCACTCTGCTGCAGGTGACAGTTAATAGACCAGTGGTCCTCAAATGTTAACTTTCACTTTTGTTTTTGGAGCAGTTTTCATAAGATGTTTGATTCCGCTTAGGACAGACCTGCATTTTTTTCTGTCTTCCTTGTGGTGCGGTGTTTATATTTGAAAAGAGAGGGGTTTTGAACCTCCTTAACATATTTTGGATTTACAATGGAGGTTATGTTTTGCTTCATCAAGTAATTTTTATTCAATTTTACTTTAGTCAGTATTGAAGTTGTTGTGTCAATGGAAAGAACTTTTTTTATATTACATTATTATTGCTTTTGACCTGAACAACCTCAATAAATGGACCTCTGACTCATTAAAAGGATTTTTGAGTCAAAAACAAACCCAAAATTCAAAATAAAATGAACGAAACGACATCAACGAGCTGTTTGGCTGAAACTGTTCCTCCTCACACGGTTTCCTCTCCATCCGTTTAGGGCACGTTACAGAAGTTTGTGGACGACTTGTTTGAGACGATATTCAGCACGGCCCACAGAGGAAGTGCGCTGCCGCTCGCCATCAAGTACATGTTCGACTTCCTTGACGAGCAGGCAGACAAGCACTCCATCACAGACTACGACGTGCGACACACCTGGAAGAGCAACTGGTGAGTGGCCGAGTGGCTGCGAAGCTGGTGTGATAATAAAGAATGATGCAAAAATTCAGCATGCATGATGTGGGATACTTTTTTTTATGGTTACTTCTGTTGCAAGTTGTTTGTTTCAGCTTTCCCCGTAGTGTCTGCTGTTGCAGGAGTTTAAGAGTCAATCGTAAAAAAGAAGATTCATTTTGTAATATTTTCCTGGAATCTGGGCAGTTTCTTTTTAATGGGAATGTTTTTACAGCACACTATTAAACGGTTAATTGTTGGAGCTGACTCTTAAAATTTAACATGTTTTTGTGGATGCTACAGTAAATTACGAACAGTAACTGTGTCATTTTACCGCTAACTGCTCACAAACGACGCTAAAGTTATTTCTTTACATGTTCATTTGATAATTTCCAATGAAACCATCAAATTTTTACTTTTTTATGGTTTAGTCCTTGACCATTTGTCCATTGAGCCAAATGTCCCCTGGAATGTTTGTCAAAGTAACAGTGAGTTCTACCATCAGAGGCTCCCAAGAAAGCCCTTGAAAGTCACCACGTTACGTAGCTAGCTGAACATCGTGTTATAAGCTCCTCTGTTAATGTCGGGGAAGTAAATATGTTGGTGAACGCGCCTCACAAAAGTCAATAAATTAATAATTATGTATCTGCAAATGACGCAGACCTGAAAAGTGGCAGCTGCATTGGATACCAGCTGGGAATTTACTTGATGATTTAATAATATCTTCTACAGTGTTGATGATTTTTTTCTATATAAATATTGTATTTTGTTTACTTCCCCTCAAGTTTAAAGTTCTTTTCAAAACTTTTTTTTTTCTAAAGCCAGAAATGGTACCAACTGTGTTCTCTGTACTTCAAATAACCATCTCACTGCCGGGGCCCCTGGTTCCATTTTTTCCTGTCGCCTCTCTAGCCTCCCCCTGCGGTTCTGGGTCAACGTCATCAAGAACCCGCAGTTTGTTTTTGACATCCACAAGAACAGCATCACGGATGCCTGCCTGTCGGTGGTGGCCCAGACCTTCATGGACTCCTGCTCCACGTCGGAACACAAGCTGGGCAAAGACTCGCCTTCTAACAAGCTCCTCTACGCCAAGGACATCCCCAACTACAAGAACTGGGTGGAGAGGTGAGCAGCTGCAAAAGCAAATCAAGGATCAATCCTAAGATTACCCAGTAATATTTTTTTCCCTTTTTGGTTGAATTCAAATTATAATTGGCCCTTGACACTGACGCTATTGGCTGCTGATGTTGGCTAAATAAACAATGAGTCATCAGCATACAGCTTTATCCTGTGACTTTTTAGAGGAAAGGGGACCAACACTATTAAAAAAAATTAACCAGTATAAAAACACTTGCCTTTCATGGTATCTGTAGAGATGCAAGGCATTGTGGGAAACATCTCATCAGATTCCATTTGATCAGCGTTGGCTTACTTCCCAACGTTTCCCTTACCTCCTGCCCAATCTACACATGTTCCGAACAGAAATCAGCCAAAGCGCCGCTTCTGTCTGGGACACTGAAGAATTTCCAGGCAGCTTTTTAAACACAATTTAGGCTCAAATGAAGCCTGTGGGAAGGGGGGGGGGGGGGGTCACTGCAAAAAACATATTTGTAGCGTCTCTCTGCAAACAGCAGCTCAACCAGGCAGAGAGCGAGGGAGAGAGAGAGAGAGAACATTGTCCTCCGCTTCACCCTCCGTCATCTTTTATTCAGCTCCAGAATGTTTAACTGGGCTCCAGATGAGTTCTGCTCCACCGCCTCACACTGCGCACTCGGACATTGAGAAGAACTTGTGATGTTTCACTCGGTCCCGCGCCAAGATTTCCTGGTGGTGGCGGAGAACAACCGGCGGCGTTAATTAAAGGACATATACAACCAAGTCATCGGATGGAGCTAATTAAAAAGTAAATTAGACGGTTGTTTCGTTCAGCGCCTCTTCTCCCGTCTGCTGCCGCTGCTGAAATCACAACACGAGGTCAATTATTTATTCATTTATATATTTATTTATTTTTACCTCCAGCAACACACCCGAACCCGCTGTGCCCACGAGTCCTGATGCCGGCTGAAAGCCGGTGTGTGGAGGTTGAGTGAGAGGGAGATAAGGATTTATAGCTGATCTTTAATTGGGAGCAACGAGAACTTGTTTCCAAACGTGTCTCATCAACCTCGAGATAGCAGGAAATATGGATTCCTTCCGCGCGGATGATCCCACTGCAACCCGATATTGGGATGCGGTTAATTTGGTTTTCCTCCTGCACCGCACCGCACAGCAGCAGCAACGACAACAGCAACAGCAATCCTAGTCGATAATTCAAAGGTTGCTGTTGCAGCTCTGACTGGGAAGACCTCCAAAAATAAAGTTCAACTTTGGTTTACTGCATAGGAACACGCATTTCTGGAGAGCTGCTGCTGTGATGATATATTTAGAAAAGCATTACGGGTCAGAACTACAACATCACAAAGTATTGTTTAACATACTGAAATTCCACTATTTTTTTTTTTTCCAAATTCCTTCCCACTCATATTTATCAGCCACACCACAACTACCATCAAACTTTGCACTTCACTTGCCGTTTTGCATATCTTGTAGACCATAAATATATATAAAAACAAAAAGAAAGTGAACTGCAACCATGCTTGTCCCTCCTCCTTGCAGGTATTACTCGGATATCTCCCGCATGCCGGCCATCAGCGATCAGGACATGAGTGCCTACCTGGCCGAGCAGTCCCGCCTGCACCTGGACCAGTTCAACAGCATGTCGGCGCTGCACGAGATCTACTCCTACATCACCAAATACAAAGATGAGGTGAGGTTCTGAAAAATAAATAAATAAATAAATAAAAATAAACCGGGAGCTGCTCCAACGACCTGGCTAGTGTCATGTGATCACAGCTTCAAATTGAAACTGGCTGCAAACTGTTGTTGTTTGCAGCCAGAGCGCGTCGGTGGAGACCAGTTTCAACAAAGACGTGTATTTTGCACAAACAAGAAAATGTGTTGTGTGTGTGTGTGTGTGTGTTCAAGCAAAAGTTTGAAAACTCCTCCTTGTCGCCAGTCAGATTTAACGTCTCTGCTGAAAGACTTGCTGAAGACATTTGAAAAGTGTGCAGGTCCTTCTAAGACTTTTTTTTTTCAAAGTTCTGCGTTTGCACACAAACCAGAATCTGTGTGTGTGTGTGTTTTCTCGTGAAAAAAAAAACTTGATTCTTCTCAAACTCTCCTTGCTGCGTCTCTCGCCGCGAGTCAGATAAGAGCAAGGACGGCCGCAAGTCGTCCTCTGCTCTCCGCCGACTCATCCCTCTTTCACGCCCTCACAACCCTCCCTCCGCCCCTCCCCCCCCCCTCCACCTCGCCCCCTCGGTGGGCTGCAGTATTACAGTAGTTAACGCCGGCTGCTCGCAGCTGCCTGCATTCAAGCCGCACTCTCCCCTTCATTACAGCCTATTATCCAGAGGTAGGCAGCTGCACGGCGAACTTCGCCTCTGACACGTGCCCTGACCTCACACACACACACACACACACACACACACACACACACACAATACAAACTGTGGCATGCTTCCCCCACAAAAAAAACAAACCAACAGAAAGGAAACACACACACACATAAGCAGCCACGTGCGCTAACGAGGACGACGGCACACACACACACACACACACATACGCAGCCACGTGCGCTAACGAGGACGACTGCACACACACACATAAATACATAGAGTGTTTTTTCTTGTGCTCTTCCGTGTTCCAGCTCAGCCCCCTTTTGCGTGCTCTGGTGTCACACTTAATAAGACACCAGCCCCGGCCGTGCCCCCCCCTGCACGCTTCCAGCACCCATTAAAATGCCATTACAGACGTCCCACCGGCCGTGGCGTGTGCCCCCCGCCCGACCTGTCAGCCTCGCTCTCAAATATAATCATTAATACATAGACACGAGCTGGCACGCTTTGCACGCCACAACGTTGTTAGCAGCCGGGGCGCAACTTTTTTTTTTTTTTTTTTTTTTTTTCATTTTTTCATTTTTTCAAGTCTAACCTTCCTCCCTCCTCGCTGTCTTGTCCAGATCCTCTCGGCGCTGCAGAAGGACGAGCAGTCTCGCCGGCAGCGGCTCCGCGGCAAGCTGGAGCAGGTGATCGACACCATGGCGCTGGCTAGCTGAGGAACGGCTAAAGCTAACGGCAGAAAAAGAGAGCGAGAGAGAGAGAGAGAGAGAGAGAGAGACCCCAGAGGCCTTCCCACCCAGACGAATCTTTGTGACATTTTAGACCCTCGGAATCTACAGGAGTCGGCCGTCATCAGCCCCCCAACCCTCCCCCTCCAAGGAGAAAACCGACAGAAAAAAATAAAATAAATAAAACACGCCGTGGGAAAAAGACTGCCAGGACGCAGTAGCAGCAGCAGGACAGCGGAAAGAGCGGCGCTAGCTAGCGACGTTAGCTCGTCTCGAACTGTGTGAGCCGACCCGATTCCAATCAGCGCACCCTCAGCCTCACAAGATGTGGACCTCAGCTCAGGAGAGCATCGACATTCATCCAGTCACGGAGCTGCAGAGCTACGACGCTGCACACACACACACACACACACACACACACACACACACACACACACACACACACACACAAAATAAAGAAATAAATAAAAAGGTACAAGCCACCAGCTAGTAGCCTTCCACAGCCGAGGCCATCAGCTCAGACTGTGAGCCAAGAAAAAAAAAAAAAAAAAAAATCCAGGATATTTTTTGTGCTACTTGATCCCTCGGCTGATGTTTTTTCGTTTGTTTGTTTGTTTTTTTTCATTTTTGTTGTTCCGTTGCCCTCCTCCCAAGCGGAGGTCAGAGGTCAGGGACAGTTCCGGAGCAGCAGCAGCAGCAGGCCAGAGATCCGGCGTGTTGCTCAAATACTTTCTCTGCGTTCAGCGGATGTTCTGGCAACCAAACTGGCTGCAGCCGCCGCAGGAGAGCCGGGAGGAAGATTTGTTTTTGTTTTTCGTGCAGGGAAACTTTTTTTTTTTTTTCAGTTGCTGTTGTTTTTGTTTTTCTTCCACGACTGACTGGCATCAGACAGGAAGTCCGACGGGAACAAGAAGAGGAACTCTGCCTGCCACGGTCCAGCGGCGACGGACGCGATTTACTTTCACGACCTTTTATTTGTAACCGCAATTTGTTTGTTTTTTTACCCCCCTTTTATCGCCCCCCACAGTGCTGTGCCACTTGTGTCACTGCTGAATTTTGCACAACAAAGCTGAATCAAAAAGAGAGAAACGGATATATGAGTTTATATATATATATTAAAAAAAATATATAGATATATAAATGCAACAACAAAAAAAACATCCGGTTTTTAAAAGTTTGGAAAAAAAAAAGAATTCTTTTGTGATTTTGGATTTTTTTTTTTTTTTTTTGCAATGTACAAAAGAGAAAGAAGTTTGAAGAAGATGATTTGATATTGTGGAGGAGGAGGCGGAGTCAGTCGTCCTGTGCCATGTTTTACTTTGAATGTTGTTTAGTGCAAAGAGACTTCTTTCCGTTAGATGAAACGTGTTATGAAGAAAAATGTTGTCATACTTAGTGACTGAAAGTGAGAGTTGAAAAAAAAAAAAAGAAATAGATTACCGGCTTAAAAAAGAATCTCTCTTTATATAAATATATATATATATCTCTATGTCACCGACACTTTCTACAGTATCTATCATGAGGTCTTGGGGAGGCTGAAGTGCGCAAACAAAAAAGAAAACAAAAAACAAAAAAAAAAAAACCTTTTCTGAGTCTGGAAGATGCTGAGAAAAAAATGGACATGTGGGGGTGTCATGTGACCTACAGTTTGCTTTTGTCTGTGTTTGTTTTTTAGATGAAAAAACCAAAAAGACCCGGCGAACCGACTCAGACGAGATCTTACTTCTCTTCATGATCTCTTAGTTCTTTCTCCCTGCGCTCGTCCGAAACATTTTTTTTTTTTTTTTTGCCAAACTCCGGTAAACGAAGGAGGAGCTAGCAGTGACGAGCCGTGTTTGCTAGTGTTTGGGTTCAGCCCGTTTTCTAGTCCGCAGGAAATAGGGTGTTGAAGATGGCTAATTAGCTGATTAGGTTTTTTGTTTTTTTTTTGTTTTTTGAAAGTGAATGTGGTTTATGAAAAGAAACAAAAAAAAATATCGTAGCTTGATTTGCGTAGGTGTTTTGTACCGCTCGGAAGGCCTTTTCTCTTTTTTTGTTGCCTCATTTGTGGTTTTGCGGAGGTCGTCTTCAGAAAAAAAGACAAGAAAAATCTTTCCTTGCCTGGTTAAGTGACATTTGTCCACAAACATTCCTTCCTTTCTTCCGTCCGTCCTTCCTTCCTGACTAATAAGACGAGGGAAGAGCCTGCAGTACACGGTTGTTTGCGGGAGTTTTCACAGAATGTCACGAGCAGATGGAGATGAAACTGCTTTGGATTCTTCCTCTTCAACGGTGCTTCCCTTCCCATTAGTTACACGGTCGATAACTAAGTCTTCTTCTCAGCCGGCCACAGCAACTAGAACCAAGCCGAGAGTTTAATAGGAACATTTAATGGTACCTTGCCGGGACAACGTGATCCTGGTTGGGTTTTTTTTGTTTTTTTTTTGTTCTGTTTTTGAAAAAGCTGTCTTATAAAAAGTATCCAGGCTTCCGGATCCCTGCTAACATTCCTGATATCTCTGATATTCCTGATATGAGCTCCAACGAGATGCACGTCAGGCTACATTTGGCCGCTCTAAATCGTCAGCAACAGTATCCTGCGGCTTCCTGAAGGAAAAAGTGGCACGTACATGTTTACATGCGCAAATTTCTCAAATCCAATCTAAACCTTGGTTGATCGAAAATTCCAAATCCACTGTTTACATGGAAACTCAATGAAATGATCTGATCATACATGCATCAAGCGCTTAATCAGAATGAGGCATGGAATCAGGGCATGAAAGTTATGTCAACGGGTCAGTTTTGCTTCACTCCCGCCGTGTTTTCTGCTTGCCGAAAAACGACCGGCTGCCGCTAAGGCGGAACTGCGTCGTGCTAACGTAGCACACAGTGGAAATAATTTTACCCCAACCGGGAAGACAGGATCCGAATAGGTGTGTACACGGACGCCATTCGGAATGAAATTTCCTTCCGAACGGACTGAATCGGATCAGAATCTTCCCATTGACGTTGTTTACATGAAGCATTTTTAATCCAATTGGGCCTTTATTCCGATTATTTGTGTCCATGTAAACATAGCTTGTGCCTCAAAGCTGTTCTGACACCATAGTTTTATCGATTGGATTTAGAAATAAATAAATAAATACATAAACTTGAGATGTCCTGGTTACCGTTGCAATGATTCTGAACTGAAACTGCCACTCGAGTCAACATCAAACCTGCCTGGTTAAAGTTTTTCACTTCTGGCAGCGGAATCACAGCAGATGGGCCGCAATCCGGCCCGCAACCGAGTGATAATTGTTCACTCGCAGCTTCTTTTGCAGGGTGAAAATAAAGAGTGTGACACATTCCACATGACGTGCTTCCGTTTGATGCAGTGACAGTTCTGTGCGATGCGCTAATTTCAACCACGGCTGCTGCGCTAATTTCAAACCCCCCCCCCAAGCCAAGTTGTCCTCTGAAGTACAGCAAACTACAAGTACAAATAATTCAAACACAGCCCACAATGTTTGTAATGTTATTTTAACGCGCACATCGGCTACCTACTAACGTTAGCTAGCAAAACAAGTGGCATTAGCCGCATTAGAAATAGTAGTTCGAGCAGCACGCGTCATTGTTTTCACACTCTTCTTCCTACAAAGCCCATGTTTGCATTTAAGGGCTCCAAACATTAGGTGTTTATTAATTACAAAGCAGTTGAACAATTTGCCAACTACATGGACCTAAAGTTAGACTTGGACACTCTTCCAGTCAGTGTCCAGTCGGTGTCGCACTGATGATCAAATGACTTTGCTAACCCTCTCCCCGGTTCACTTTAGTCATTTTATTTTTAAACGTTTCCAGTCATAGTTGCTTTGTAGAGCAGGTATATAGATCGCAAAAACAAACTTGTACCTTTCTGTTTACCACAAAACACATGTTGCTGCTGTCAAGCGAAACACTCCAGCCACTGACAGACTGAAAACCATTGTGAAACTAATTCTAAAAAAAAGTCAGAGCTAATTTATCCAGCAGTTTACACGTGTTTTGACAAGAGACAAATGAAAAAATATAAAACATTATGCGTGCTGGGGTAACACTGATCCATATTTCAGGTAAATTTGACCTTATGAAGGTGTTCCTTGCTTTCTCTTTTTTGCTCGGTGGAATTGAGATGATGTTACTTTTTCATGGATGGGAACTCGTTTCGCACTATCGTGTTTGAATTAGCTTAATTACTGCTACAGTCTTAGGTTGTGGACCAACTTTGCATTGATGTTTGACCCACTGTTCACTTACGCTTAATTGTTCTTTTGATGAAGACTTGTGAAGGTGCCATTAGTGATTGAAGAATTAGGCTGAATGAGTTGCCCCAGAGGATCGTGTTTTAGAGGGGTAATCTCAAAAAAAAGGACAAAAAAAAGTAATTCAGTACAATTACAAGGGAAAATGCCCTGTTTAGTTTATACTGTTTCTGTTTCAGATTTCTACTTAATCTTTAATACTTGTTGGGAGTAAAACGTGAAGGAGAGAAAGAAAAAAAAGACTTGGGCAAAGGCAAAGGAAGCGCTTTGAAGGCCACAGTAGCGTTTCATTTCACATTCTGTCGCATCTGTGTGGCTCGGCTTCCTCGCAGGAGTCGACAGCGACGGAGCGAGGAGGGTGGAGGGAAAGACTCAGAGCTGTGCATCCTGACATTTTCTGCATTTTTATTTACACAGAGCCTGATTTAGGGTGAAAACAGGCTTAAAATGTTACATTTGCAGACTGAAATATTGGCTCCAGCCCTCGAGAATGGCCACTAAAGGTGGGGGTGTAGCTCTTTAGTGCACCAATGAGGTGCATAGTAAATAAATTACAATTTATTTCTGCCAGCTGAATCATTTATATAGCTATCTTCACCAAAACAGGGGCACATCAGCCATTCCGAGGTAAACGGGCGCAAAGGCAGCGAGTGGAAACAACAAAAAACATCCAAGAAAGACAAATTTCCGCTGATTTATTGTGGCTCTTTTAAGTGAGTTTAACGCATGTGTCCAATGCCTGTTTGTAGCCCATGAAATTAGGTCTAGTTAGTTTTGTCTGTCCAGCTAGTTGAAAGACTCAAAATCCTAGATTTAGTCTTAATTTAGGCTAGTAGTTAATTGTGAAATTTGCAGAGTGATAAATTATGGCCGAGTCTTTTTTTTTCCATTTTTTTCAGCTAAGCTAGCCATTTCCCTCCTAATTGAGGGTATTGTTGCTTTTGATAGCCTTTTTTTAGCCACTAAAACGTGCTGCAGCCACGCATTTTAAAATGTTCAGCATGCTAACTTAAAAAGTGAAAATCCATGAATTTATTCTGAAATTTCTGTTGTAAATTGTTGAGGTTGCAGAGTGATAAATTATGGCCAATGCCTTTATGTTTCAATGTTTGCTGGCTAAGCTAGCTATTTCCCTCCTGGCTGAGGCTATGTTTTGCTTTTGCCAGCCTCTCGTGTGCGTCTGTCTTTAGCCCCTGAAACTAGCCTGCTATCACCTTTCACCTGTTCAGCATGCTAGCTTAAAAAATCAAAACCAGAAGAAGAAACCAGCAATTAGTCATTATCAAAGAATATATACATTTTTGATAAAATAGAACATTTTCTCTCTGTACTTGTGCAGACTGAGGTTTTTTTTTTTAATTTTTCTTTTTTTCTTAAAGCTTTTCTCAAGTGTCAGGTGTACTTATTTTTCTAGTACCACCGCCTCGGTGATATTCCCCCTCACTGTCATTTTTGATCCCCACCGAAAGCAAAAAAAGAAGAAGCAAAAAACGGAAAAAGCTCTGAGGTTTCTTATCCCTCCACTTCTCTGCAGCTTCCTCACCTGCAGTGTTTGCCCTGATTAAAGTACATTTCAGAGGATGTAAAATACCCACACACACACACACACACACACACACACAGATTAAAGAGGTTGGAGATGGAAAGAGTAAAAAAAAAAAAAAAGTACCTTAAAGAGTTTTAATACTTTATGAATTCTGATACCTTTTTAAGAGTTTCAGATTTGAAGCTGCTGTGACAGGTTTTGGCTGTTTTCACGCCCGTGTAAATATTCTGCTCTTTTTTTTTTTCTTTTTCTTTTTTTTCCTATTTTGCAGATTTATTACGTGTAAATAGACACGCATCAAGGAGAGATTAAACATGTTGTTTTTTTCTTTTTTGCTAAATCTGACTTGTGTGGCGTTTTCATTTCCTCAATCCTCATCCTCACATACACATACACACTTCTCGCCTTGCTCATCATGGATTTAAGGGGTAAAAAGAAGAGAAGAAAAAAGTTCGGAAGAGTTTTTCGGTTTCAAGTCGCCGCAGGAGGACTCGGAAGATCAAACGTGGGGAGCCAGTGAGGACTCAAGTGTTATTGTAACGCTGCCGATAACCAGATTTCGTCCAATTTACACTTTATTCTCTTCGCATGAGATCAGACTAGAAGTCGGAATGAAGACTTCAGACTTCATCGCTCGTCTTCGCTCATCTCCAAAAGTCAAATTCGTCCTCCTTTGCACCTCCTACGCTCGTCGTTCATTAAGCGGTCGTCGGCGGGAGCGTTACTTTTTAAAGCGTGTCGAGCCCTTCCTCTCTCCCCCTCCCCTACTTCCCTCTCTCGGGAAGGGACGGGATTTGACAGGCAGCCCATCAATCAAATTAAAAAGCCCATTAGAAAATCCTAAAGAGTTGGAACGCTCAGACCTCCGGAGAGTCTCTGACCTGGATATCACAGACGCCTCGTCTCCGTTCTGAATGGGAGTGACCTTACTTTATTATATCTTACCCCCCCCAAGCTGTGGGACCATTTCAGACGGCTCTTAATTTTTATTTTTATTTTATATTTTTTTGGTGGGGGTGTAGAGAGAGGGAACTCATTTTTGTTTCTGAGCCCCAAATTTATGTCTCCATCTTGTATGATGACTTTCTGAGGAGACTGATTCACCTCCTCCCAACAACGTCTGTCCGTTATACACTCCTGTGTCATTAGCACTCTTAGCATCAGTGCTGCAATAATCTTAAAGCTTAAAAAGTCAAGTAATTCAATAACTAAAGATGGCATGGATGGTTTCTCCACCTGTCCCATCTCAAGGCATCTGATCGTCTTTCTTTTAGGGAAAAAGAAAAACTTCTCTTGCTTCTTCTATATATTTATATATGTATATAAGCCTGGGGGCTTTTCTTTCAACTCAATCACCCTGCCACTCTCGAAACAAACACTCGGCCGTCTTCCTAAAACGGTCCGACACAGAGTAAACGGCAAAGTCACATTGGCTTCGGCCTCACGTCAGCGGCTCGGCGCCGCAGATTGGAACTGGGATAAGGCTCCTCCGAAGAGAGGGAGGCAGACGAGGGAGAGAAAAACAGAGCTGGAGGAGGAAGGCGAGTCAGAAAAGGAGGGGTGAGAGGGGGAGTGAAGCAGTTTCTCGAGCTGAGATCTCAATCTCTCTGTCCTCATGAAGCTCCCAATAACTTACGAGAAGCAGGGGAAATACGAGAAATAAATAAGGTGGAGCAGAAGTGGGACGACGGAAAGAGTCTTGACTGCCTCTCCAGCTCTCAGCGCTGAGATATCAGTGTGGCTGCGTGTGTTCATGCAAACACGCAAAGTCTGGAATTAACTTGAAATGGCGTCAGAAGAGAGAAATTCAATAAACCAAACCTAACACAACTCTAAACCCCAACCCTGACTCCAATCAGGAATCAACTTTGAGTGTAATAAATTGCCTCCGATCAGGTGAAAGCAGCCACTATGATTACAATGCAAACAATCCGCAGCTTGTTTCACTAACACTGATTCACGCAGTCCAGCCTCTCGACAATGGCTGCCTTTAGAATGTAAGTGCTGCCTTGTCCTTACCCTGATGTTTATGGCCTCCTCCTTTAAACCTGTGCGTTATTGAATCATGCCTGGGACTCGTCTTCCCTCTCAGCTGATTTCTGATGGGATTTTGCATATTAGTGGTGAGGCTCGTGACAGACTTGCACCAAATTGCATCTGTGAGTGGCTGCATCGGGCAGGAGGCACCACTAGGAATCCTCAGAGAGGTCTTTTTAAAAGGAGAAAAAGAGAAGTGACGAGACCTCTGGCGCAGGCGTTGCAACATCAGCGGTGTTAACAAGACTTCCTAAAGGGTCGCAGCCTTTCTGTTCCGCACAGGCCGCCACCTTCAACCCTTTGACGTCTGAGGAGACAAGTCAGTGAGTCAAAATATCACGCAGTATGTGTGAGCACAATCTAAAAAAGGAGCTGAAAAACTTTTTTTCCCGCACAATCATTTGAAATTTTGTTTGTTTGTACAAACTAATGATCTTGATTTTTCAGGTCAATGTTTTCAACAACCCCCCCACCTCCCCGCGCACTGCAAACAAGCCAATCAACCAATCACGATGAGCCGCAAGCAGAAAACTTTGCATGCCGACGGCTCGGCAGCAAACTGGAAGAACAACAGTTTCAAAAACAACATGCAGTTTGCTTCTGTTGCTCCATCTTATTAGCTCAAAGTCAGTTAAAAAAACAAACAAAAAAAACATCCCTCCAGCCACTTCTCTTCTTCTCTTCCCAATCCTCCACTCATTTTATGTGGGAAAAAAAAAAAAAAAATCTCTGAATAAATAAAAACACCATCCCGTTTTTTTCTGGGCAACCCACTTCATTATTGATGGCGCGCAGCTATTCGCTGATGATGTTCTACACACAAAGTCCATTAAGCCACTGGCCGTGTTAACAAGCACGCGAAAGCCGTCTTAAAGTAGCCAAACCGGCGAGTACGGAGACTGCTGCTTGTTCTTGACTGGCTCCTCCCCTTTCTTAAAGGGCCGGAGCCATTTTGGAGGCAACCATTGTTCGATGCGCTTCAGAACTGAGTGACACGGCAAATAAGCTGAGAGCTTTTTTTTTCGTTTTGGTGACTTTGCGAGGGTTTCTGCTGCCAATCCATTTTGATTTAGATGCAAGTTCTTCTACTATCATCTCACCACTCAGGTCCTGTTTGTCTGTACCCTGCTGCTGTATGTGTTTTTAATAAATGTGTTTTGTTTTTTTTTATGATTTTATTGTATAGTGACCTCGAGTGGCACCTTTGAATAAAATATGTTATTAATGACAATTACATCACTCGATGATCCCAGTACAATGCACGCACATGTACACACACACACACACACACACACACAATATAACTAATAAAACCAGCATCGCCACAGCTAAAGAAGGGATCAACACATAAAAGTGTCTCTCATCCAATCAAATTGCATGACGGGTACACACTGTTCAGCTTATTTTGACATCATAAGAACTATTAGCGCTTGGAAAAAAAATAATAGTTTTTGCAACATAAACATGTCGTCTGCATTCAGGGTCGACATGTTTAGGATTTCTTTGGTGGAAACTATTTATATGTATGTAATTTATATATAACTATGTTATGAATCCCAGTCGAATTTCAATATCCCACTCAGCAGCAGCAGGAGGAGGAGTACCAGATATCATCAGCAAAGAAACAAACTAAAGCTAAAAGCAAACAGTCAGAAAGAGTATTGCAGTTCTCTGTAGTGGCAGAATTATTTTCCAGGCCTAATGTCTCCTCTGCTTCAGTCTGTCCGGCAAAACAGTCCAAAAACCTCGAGAAAAAGGGCAAAAAAAATAAATCTTCAGCACTTAACAGGCGTAAAATAATTTAGATTTTTCTCTTTTCTCCAGTGGAACGTGGCCTTGAGCTGCTGGAGCCCTTGACGGAGGATGTTAATGTCTTTGCACATTTGGCAGCTCTTCTCCAAAGTCAGTCTACTCATTAATGAGCAAGTGCGTTTCCACGCTGAATTCCTCATTGTTGTAACTGACGCTGGAGGAAAGAAAACAAAAAGAGATTCCTGTATTTACACTCAAGGTGAAGCACTCTCCTTTATTCCTACTCATTTTTGTTTTTTCACCTTTCAGCCCAGTTTAAGCTCATTCGCATAACATTCCACCAGCTTCTCCGCTCCGCCTGCTTTTATGGTCTTGTGCCCATAAAATATTCACCAATTTGCTTGTGTGAACTCTGTAGATGGACTTACAAAACAAAAACAAGAAGACAAATCAAGAAGGTGTATTTGTGTGTAATATTTTTATATTTCTGATAACAAAATAAATGTCCCATTATTATTCCACTGTTCAAGAGTTTGACCTCATTGCAACTGCCCGACTTTGGCATCGTAATCGTTTTCGTGCCTTTCTTTTGTGGTTTCCACGCAGTCAAGGTCGTAGACTCACGGGAAGAAAGTCCTGAGTTCGATTCCCGGGTCTTTCCGTCCTAACTGGACTGGACTTGCCCCAGTGTGAGAAGGGACATACACCAGCGGTGGCTGGTGAAACACATAAAGGGACGGAATGATTGCATGCGAGCTGGAAAATTGGTGAAACTCCTGATACAGACGGACTCTGTGGGGTTTTTTTTGGGTCACAGTCCCAAGGTGCCTCTGTCGGCACCAGCCAGGGATACAATCTGCAAATGTCTAGACAGAAAACCCATTTACTGGTGCTTAACGGGGATACTGGGTTAGCACCGCCCCCTTGCCAATCAAAATGTCCTGTCCGAGTCAGAGCGCTGCGGGTCTTTTGGGTGAGTTGCATCAAAAAGGTCTGGGGGACGGAAGGAGCCAGCACCACTTCCTGTCTGCGCTCCGACAGACTGACTCCGCCCCCTCCATGCATTTTTCATGACTCCCCGGTCGGCATCGCTCACCTTTACCGTGCATGAAAGACCGCCTCCCTTCCATCCTCCTCCCCAAAACCCCTCAGAAGCCCATCAGTCTCACCAATTCCGCCACTAATTCGCGATGGCATTTCATTCGGCGCAGACTGAGAACAGCCCCGGTGGATAAAAAGAAAGCAGAAAATGAGCGAATGAATGCGGCAGGAGGCTCTTCAAGCCGTGTAATTCTGGCTTTAGCTCGTTGATAATGGGTTTTTCTGCCGCCCTATAGGCCAGGAGTGCCATAATCCAACATAATAATGGGATTAGAGCCCTTCTAATCCAAAGGAATGGATCTGCAGATAGAATTTGACAAGCCCAGTAATATGGCGCCCTGTTGAATAACACCAGAGTCTTCTGTTGGAGAGGGAAAAAGAATTTGACTGAGTGGAATTCTGTTTTTGAGAATATTCCCGTGATATCACTTCACTGACAATGTGGTCCGCCTGCAATCCAGCGTCCATCCAAAGTCCAGAACCCAGGGTCCAGAGCCAGGAAGCAAGTCATAAAATGTCAGCACTTACCACAAAAATACGTCAAGAGACTTCAGGACAAGTGTGCTGCATACATTTTCTGAAGAAACAAATATACTGTACATAAGAACATAAGAAAAATAAAATTCAACATAATTAAAATGGAAGAATTCAATGTCATGAAGCACTGATATGATAAAGCTGATGACAGTCCATCCAAAAAGCCGGTGAAAAAAGAGCCGAACTGGACTTTGAGAATTCACGGACGTTTGCAGAACTCGGAGCAACCTTTCTTCTCCTTGACGCTCTTGCTGTGTCAAAGTAATTGAGGTGTTTTGGTTTTTTTTGGAAAGAGGGAGATTAGACTGTGTTTCTGAGCGGCTAAATGCAGCTGCGCGCCGGTAATCAGACACTTAAAAATGGGCTCGCTCTCATCCAGCCGCCGCCGCTGCCGCCCACATGATTGGTCATGGCGACATCAAACAGGACAGATCTGACTCCGCCCAATTAACCCTGTGACAAAATTTCCAGCAGTATTTTTAAATGACGACAAAATTAATTTGTGTTTGCACTCACATCGTCATTTGTGCAGTTGTCCTTTTCTTTTTGTTGAAGTTGCATCAAAGTGTGTTTAGAATCAGGGAGAAGAATATTTTTTCCTCCTCAGGCCCAAAAGTTACATCTGCACATTTTTTTTGTATGTGACCGAATTAATCAAAAGTTTATTTTTTTTTAGATTATAAGAACCATTTTGAAGGTTGCTTCCAAAACCCTCCATCCTCCCTCACATGGTTCTACTCTCCTTTTAATTATTGTGGAAAAAAACCCAAAACATAATTAAATCGGAAGGACTGGAATAATGCAATATTTGGATACAAACACGTTTGTGCTGCACGAACAGTTTAAAAGTCTGTTTATTTTGGACAGTTTCTGTTTCTCCTCCCCTGAAGAGTTTCCGACTTTTATAATGTCCTGCCAAAACTGCCTGAATGCAAGTTTGACTCAACTGGCAACAACACTCGTCACAATAAAATCCTTTTTGAAGTGAGCAGAACTTGCGTCTGATAACAGGATTATTACAATGAAGATACTGTTGAGCAGCAGCATGAAAGGAAGAAAGAAAAAACATTCCTAGGATACAAAGTTTGAGGAAGGGACGTTATGGGTGTTAGGATACGTCCGTGGCTCGGACCCCCGAGCAGAAGAAGCAGGGTAGAATGCAGGAGTTAGAAGAACCAACAAGTCTTTAATGGGAGAAATCCAATAACAAAAAAAATTCCAAAAAGGCAAAGTAGCAAAATAAATATTAAACACAAAATCGCTGCTAAGCAGGCCAAGTACACAACAGTAAAAGAAGCAGGAGCAAAACCTTACAGGCCGAGGAACACCAGCAGTGAGAACAGGGTGAGCTGAGAATATAAAGGCTGTAGACTCCAGGTGTGTCTCGAGAGAGAATGAAAAACCAACTGGAACATGACAGTTGGATTTGATGGAAAAGTTCCAGGAATGTGTTGGCTTGGTTGTGCGCAGCGTCGAGCCTCTCTGGTTGACAAACGTTCACTTTGCAACGAGAGAGAAAAGTTGTCGGAAGACGGAAGTCAGTTTGCACCTCCAGCGAGTGAGACGACTGCAGCTTCCTCCTCGCGAGGTCGGCCGGTTCAGGCCCGAGAGGAAAACGTAGGAGAGGCGGCTGTGGTAGACAGTCGGGGGAACAACATGGGGTCACATATGCAAAGCAGAGACAAACACTGACGCACACACACACACACAACACAACACACGGAAAACCCACAGGCTCAGAGGAGTATCGAGCTGTTTATCGTAAATCTGTGGCTGCCGGTGACCCCAGATAACCCCGGAGGACATCGGGCTCAGCGAGTCAAACTGATTAAAACTTTATTATGTGAAATAATGTGAGCTGTACTTTACTACATTAACATTAATAGTTGTGTAATGTGATGACTGAGTCATGGCGGCGAAGCCTCTTAAGCCACCGGCGTGAGCTGCAAAAACGTAAAAATTAGGGCTGTTAGCGTTAACGCATTAATCGCGATTAGTTAAATGCAATCCATTACGCGTACATTTTTTTTAATCACATTTCAAACATGAGGCCAGGTTACCGTCGGACAAATGCAAAATAACAGAATTCTACACATGCAGTTCAAACCGGGGTTAATCGCAGTTCACTATGAAGATTCTGCGATTAATCGTGGTTAAAAAAATTAATCGTTTAACAGTCCTTATAAAAAGTGCAAAGTAAAGTTGTCTTCTTAAGTCAAAACTGACAAACGAGACAAAGATAAACATGCACATAAACTAAGCAATGCTAATAAAAAAGACAGAACAGACAAGAATCACTTCCATTGGCCAAGTTTGTCCACACTGAGTGGATCTTCCCCTACGATGTACCACATTGGGGAAGCAAGGAGTTAAAAAAAAATTTCAAACAACCCCCAACATCAACCAAATTAATCAATCAATCAATCAACATTATGACTTTATAACTATAACTATATAAAGCATAAAACAGCCAAAAGCGCGTTAAAATGCTTATAATCAATAAACCTATAATCAGCGCTTATAAGGGAACATGCATGTCTCTTAAAACTTCTGCTCCTATACAGCACGACCTGTATGTGATTCCGTCTGTGTGTTTGTGTGTGTGTGTGTGTGTGTGTGTGTGTGTGTGTTGCAGTCACGCCTGTGCAGCAGGCTGTGGGAGGATGTTGGGGGGGAGGGGCAGGCACAGTGGACCACCGCCGGCGTGAGTGTCTGACTCAGCGGAGATAAGAGGCCGGGTCAGGAGGAGCAGCGGCACCGAGACGGGGACAGGAAGTGGCCGCGGGACAGTTCCCGACCCCGGATCAGAGACTCGGAGGCGGCGGAGAAATGAGACACTGCAGATCAGACCTGAGATCAGTCAGCGGTTGCAGGAGAGGGGTGGGGGAGGGCAACTGGACGTGACCTGAATGAGCGGAGGCGGGGCCGGGGACGCTACAGCAACTGTGGAGATCTGGAAAAATCTCCAGTAAATAAATAAATAAATAGAAAAGCTCTGGGATGACGGAGAAGGTCTGAATCTGAATCAGTTTCGGGAAAATCAGACTTTTTTTTAAGCTCGGAGACGGAATACAGCAAACTGTATGTGAAACACCACCGAAGAAGAAGCAGCTTGTAGCAAACTTGTACAAACAGGCTGAAAACTTCAACTTTTAAATAAAAAAAAAAATGAACAGAAAAGAAACAACACACAGATGGTTTTTCTGTTAGTGGAAAGTTTTGATACAGTCGGATTTTACTGCACAAATAAATAATAAGCACACCGGGCGAGGCGTTATCTCTGTCTCTCACTCCTGCAGCTCCTACACATGAATTATGGAAAATTGCATTCCGTTTGGAATGTGGTAAACCTCGGCGAAGCCGCAGTAGCATCGCTAACATCGCAGTTGCTTCCTACAGCCGACTGTGTTGCCCAGAACCAGACTTGCTTCTGGGTTTTGTTTGAATTCACGATTCCTCGACCCTCGCGCCGCATCTCGACTCTCGGACGCCGAGTCAGCCGCCGCCAGTCGGAGTCTTGGCAGAGCAAAGATGCAAATATTAATGGTCTCTGTGTGATTTAAAAAATTAAAAAAAAAATGGTTGAGACAGGAATTAATTGGGACGTAGTTTGTTTTTCCTGAAGTCTGATGAGCTGATTGTAGCGGACAGTTCCGTCAACATTGTTGATGTTGTTTTGTTTTGTTTTGTTTTTCAGTGACAGAAAAAATGACTCAAGAAACCCAGGTCTTCATATTGCTCAGAGATGGTGATACAGTTTGTATCAACTTCCAAAGAATTCCTCTTCCTCCTCATCACTTCCTGAATAAACCATTAAAACGTTCCCATTTTCTCCAGCTCAACTTCCTGGAGGAAATTTCCAGAATCACTCACTTATTTATGTTTCTCATCCTAGAAACATTCAGAGGTTTTTTATGTTTCCTCTCCGTGTGAGAAGTCTCTTTTCCATCCAGGTGAAGATGATTATTTTCTGTTGTGTTGTTTTGGCCTGGTGGGGCAGAATGAAGCTCGGCAGCATCAGAGGAAGGTTGACTTCTTTGAGTTTCCTCCTCGCTGGATCGATAACCAACAACCTTGCTGCGTTTTTAATCATTCATAGTCTAATCTTGAATGTAATAGTGGCTGCGGGGCGCGATAAAGCCCAGTGCCGCTCCATAAGTGATGGCGCAGCGTCGGCCACAGGCGCCGCCGACTGACAGCCAATCGATGCGGGCGGCGTCCATTGCAGCAGGAAGAAAAGAATAAAAGGATATTTACCTGTATTACTTTAAATTAACGAGGGCGTAAGCGGCGCATCCATGATTTATGAAAGTCAATCTCCACCATATTTCGTCCATCCTTTACAATTAAGCCGGTCGGTATTGATCGGCGGCGCCCCTCCCTGGTCAACTTGATTCTTTCACAAGCCTGCAGACGCTGCTGTAAACTGTCTGTGCAGCGGCGGTGGCCAGGCTCCGCCCCTTTCTCCCCCGCTGTGCAGACGACTTGTGTGTGTGGATGTGTATGGCTGCAGCCTCATCGACCCCACAGCTGATGTGTCGTGCACGTGAAGAGGGGAAGAAAAAGAACAGACCCTGCATGTGTAATGGAAGAAAAGAGGAGAAGCTATTGCACATTGAACGCACGCCTAAGTGTGTGTGCGTGTGTGTGTCTTTGTATGTATGGTGGTTTGTTGTCTATGTGTGGAAACAACTGCCCAGTGCTTCGGACCTGACGTGCAATGGATGGTCGAGTATTAAGTTGTAACACACACACACACACACACACACACACACACACACACACACACACACTCTTCTTCAGAAGCCGTACATCAACAGCAGCAGTCCTCCAGTAATGAGTCTCCGGACGGCTTCACACTGCACAGACAGAAGAGGAGGCTGGCTGAACTGGGAGGAAACAGCAGCAGGGTGAAGAAAGAAGAAGAAAAAAACAAAAACAACCACAGCATGATGGACGCTTCAGTCGTGGCCAGACTTCTTGATTTTATTTATTTATTGATTTATTTTTGGGGGGTCTTTTTTGCCTCTAGAACTGTCAGAGAAGACCCCTGGATTCTTCTTCTTCTTCTTCTTCTTCTTCTTCTTCTTCTTCTTCTTCTTCTTCTTCTTCCACTGCTGAGTGAAGGGCCTGCAGGACGTTGTCGACTCAGAATGAAGATGTGTTACAATGCAAAAAGTGCAAAAAAACTTGTAGAAATCATTGTACAGTTCTGACTGATTGAGTCAACGCCAGGTGGTGCGGTTTAAATTTCACGCTTTTGTTGCTTCAGCCGGATTATTCAGGTCAGGATTTTGGATTTCTGGATTTTGATCATTTTCTTACCTTCAAACGTCTCCGTTCACTCCTCCTCCGCCTCCTCCGCTGTTATCTTTAATTTAATTCACAGGGAATAAATAAGTTATTTTACTTTGACCACTGCGGCTCAGTGTTGCCCCCCCTGCCCTCCGAGCTGCATCGGGTCATGAAAGATGAAAGAGGAACTTCTGTTTAAAGGTAAATCGGAAAGTTGTGATAATGAAACAAACGTGCCGAAATTAGATTCTAAACAACTGCAAATGAAAAAAGGAAATTACTTTAAAAGGAAAAGCACTGATAATGAATCACACTGGGGGATGGAGTTCTGAACAAAGCCGTCACGTTTAGCCATCGTACTTTAACAAGCTAAAAATCAGATTTGGAAAAAATTTTCTTTTTCCAAATCTGAGCTAAAGTCTGTGCTTCTTTTATTCGGCAGCAAAAAAAAAATTTGGCGGCGAAAGAGAAGAAAAGACAAGCTGAAAGCTTTCCTTCACCTTAATTATCATCACTTTTCACCAACGGAGTTGGAAAGTCTCAGGGCCCTCAAAGTTGTTCTCCGGCTGTGGAGTTTGCATGTTCTCCGCTGGAGCTCTGGCTCCTCCCACAGTCCGAAGACAAGGAAGTGAAGGTGCGTTCGGACCAAAAGCCGCCAACGCTGTACAAAGACGTACAAGATCAACGTGTAGACACGTTTTATACACTGTGTAATTTCTGCCGACTTGAAACCCGCTACATCAGAAATGCAACTTGTGTCCGTCGCATCGCTTCAAGATGGAAAAAAAAAAGAAGACATTTATCCCGATGCCTCTTACGACGCTAACATGCAGGAGGAGATTAGCATGCTGTTCTCGACAACACCGGCGTTGTAGAGGCCACCCTCGCCCCCCCTCGGAGCACCGCGGCCGAGTTTAATTACAAGAGCCGCTGTTGACAAGGGGGAAGAAAAGGGATGTTATTAATGTGTGATCCAAAGCGGGGCGAGATCCCAGGGTGCTGACGTTTCTCCCATCTTTCTTTTAATTATGGCACCGAGGAAGCAGAGCGCTCAGCCGTTCCGGGGGAGGGAGAGAAATAACACAAAAATTTGCAAAAGTGCAAATTAGAGCCGTCGGTATGTGCGTCTTCAACAACGACCACTCGGCCCTCTGAGTGGAAGTTACAGTGTTTGTGTGTGTGTTTGTGTGAGAGAGAGAGAAAAAAAAGAACTTGTTTTCAGTTTGTAAATCCCATTTTATTCTGATAAAGAAGCTGCGTTCTTTTCAAGTTTAGAAGCCCTTTTCTTTCAAATTGCAAATCAATGTTTTTGCACATCCGTCGACCGAGCGTCGCAGAAGATGGTCATTACCTCAGTGTGTGTCCTTTATCTCCATCAAAAAACCACCGAGGCCACATGTCACACAGCAGTTCACGCTGACACCTTTTATTCTGCTGCTTTCATCTCGGTTTTTTTCTCATCTCAACGTCAGAGCGTCGCGGAGAAACTGATTTACCGAGAGCAGAGATCAAATGAGACGCAGAAATGTCACCTTCGTCGAGCTCCGGGTATAATTTTGTTTCATTTTTTTATGTATTATCTTGGTGTTATGAAAGTTAGCATCAAGACCCTCATGTTGTGGCTGCAACATTCTTGGTCCTCACATCGCGTCACGTTGTCCACGAAACAGCGGCAGTCGCTTTTGGAAGTGAAGGGATCCGGTTTGTTTTGGTCATACCTGCAGGGCTAAACTGGAGGGAAATTATACTGTGTACAACCTTTTTAAAGCTCTTAAATATACACATAAAACAATATCCTCTCATGCTATTTAGATTTATTGGTCCATTTATCTAAGTCAGAATTATTTCTTCTTTCCCCTCCAATGCTAAAAAACGAGGCTCTTCATCGGCTGCCGGCTGCAATTTGAAATAAGTGGCCTCTCCACTTTCCCGGGTTCCCATCTTGTGTGTGTCGGATCTGCCCTCCGCAGGTTTAAACTCATTTCAAAAACAGCAACTTTCTGCAGCTCGGGGATCAAACCCACCGCTGGCAGGCAGTCAGCCGGCGCTTTCTAACGTTTCAGTCTGCAGCCGGCGGCGTGTTGCGTGTCAGTTCACACTCGAAGCCTGGACAAGAAGAGGAAGAAGAAGAAAAGAAGGACGAGGAGGAGGGTGAGGAGGAGGAGGAGAACAAACAAAGTGACTGTACCCTCTAATAATCTTTGTTTTGTTTCCTTTGCTGGTGTGTGTTTCCGCTGCCCGACTCCCTCGAGCTGCTCCTCTGTTGGTGGATGATGCTTGTTAGGATTCTTGTCATTGTTTCTTTGTGCGGTGCCGCCGCCGCTACCGCCGAGGCAGGGTGCAAAGAATAGGCCTCGGCGTGGAAAAAAAAGCAAAAATGAAAAAACAAAAACGCAACAATGGCGTGATGGATGAGTCGTAATTACAGCAGGTCCAACAGGTAACGGAGCGGAGAGCCGGAGAGCGGTGGGCTGCTGGCGGATGATAGCGCAAGATCAGCACTGCTACGCTTCTCCTTTTGTTTTGTGCGCACACACACACACACACACACACTTGAGCGTGCGCGTACACGCACACAGACACTCTGACTTGCCAGAACGGTTGGGCAGAAGCAGCAGCAGGGAATCTTACACACACACACACACACACACACACACACACACACACAGACTCACACTTGCATTTGCTCACCTGTGAGGAGCTTCCAGCATATGATGAGGTTCCACTCTGTTACACACATCCACTCTGCCTGTTTTCCGCTCGGGCTCTAAAATTTCCTGCTAAACACTCCTGCCAATAAAGTGCAGCAGCGCGCCGCCGCTGCTACTGGTGGTGGTGGTGGTGGTGGCAGCAGTGGCGGCGGTGGCGAGTGGGTGGGGGGCGCTGTTTCAAAGCCGTGACTCCAGTGTATTACAGAACGATTGTGGCAGACGCTCGCTAACAGAGACGGACAGATTGAGGTCGTTACACGAGAGGCAGAGTGAGAAACAAGAAGAAGAAGAAGTGGAGATGAAAAGGTATGGAGGGGGGGGGGGTGAGACGAAGGTGGGGGGGTTCTCCCCCTGTTGATTCAGTACTGAGGGAGGGAGGGGTGCAAACGGTAAAAACGGGCGTGACGTGGTTTGGGAAGTGGAAGTTGTGAGACGGCTGCAGCTGAACTGAGATGAAACACTCGACTCAACGAAACTGTTGCGCAACAATTGATTGAAAAGCCGCGTTTTCAGAGGGGGGCGTTTGGGGGATGAGACAGCGTCCAGAAGCACCAGTGGGTTCCAAAAACACAGTCAGACTCTACTTGTAATAACCAACCACCCAACCGACACATGGCTGGCACACAGCTGAGGAGGCACAACTACCCCCTGCCACCAGGGGGCAACAGTAAGAATGCCACAGACAAAGTTCGGAGCCAGTACGGCGGCTCTGAAACACGAAGTGGATATGCAGCTATACGATCGATGAACGGAAGACGTTCGACGTGAGAAATAAGCAGTTATCACGACGCAACATCCTTCTAAATGCACATGAAAAGGTTTCATGGAAACTCAACTTGTGTAACTGAAACTGTCATCACTGGAAAGTTTCTTCACGCCCCTTTTCTCAAGTGTCCTTGTTCTTTTGTTCTTGTTTTTGTCAATGGGAAAAGAAATTTGGCACATTTGTCTTGGGGAGCTCACCCACTTTCCAGCTGTGATGTTCAGCCCCACAAACGCCTTCACTTTCCACACTAATTGTAAGAATAATTTTTGATTATTGTTTACATGGAAATTCTTGAAATGAAAAGTCCGTACAGCGCTGCTGCTGCTGCTGCTGCTGCTGCTGATGATGATGATGATGATGATGATGATGATGATGATGATGGTGATGGTGCTGGTGCAGACGATCCTGGCAGCAGTTTGCAGGATGAAGGACGAGTCGGACGGCTGTTTTTTATTTATTTATTTATTTTTGAAGGATATAAAAGTCGTCTCTGGGGTTACTGCTGCAAACAGAACCGCTTTGAACACACCCGTCTCTGGGACGATGTGCCAGCATCAAGTTCCCATCTGATACCAGAACTAGCTTTTTTTTTTTTTCCCTTTTGCTTTGTTTTGTTTTTTTTCACTTTTCTTTGACTCTGAAATATTCTGGCGTCTCTTAAAAAAATCCATGAAAACTGTTTGGATCTGCGAGCGTCTCATTCACTTTTGGAGGTTTTGTTCAACCTCCTCCCAGTTCCGTCCCTCCTTTCACCCCAGTCTCCCTCCTCTCTCTCTCTCTCTCCCCCGGAGCTCCTGCTGACCTCAAAGTCACTGAAGTTCAGTCGGCAGCTGTTTTGTTTTGTTTTTGTGCTATATTTTTTTCCTCCTTTTTCGGTCCGTCTCTGCTGCTGCGACATTGCGGTGCGGCCGCGACAAGGTTGCCCCCGGTGGCGCCCCGCACTTCATCATCATGCATATGTTCGTGCACTAATCAAGCGTCGGCCCGTAACAAATGAGCTGATTATCCAGACCTTGTCTCTGCGTGCGGGGCGTGTGTGTGTGTGTGGTGTGTGTGTGTGTGTGTGTGTGTGTGGCAAAGCCAGCCAATGAGAATGAGAGCAGGTGTAGACGAGGCTGCAGACACCACATACATCAAAGGGGCTGCAGCAGGTGTACTCACCGTCCAGCAGCACCGCCCGCTGGAAAGCAGCATCCACCTGCACGCCAGGGCTTCCACACACACACACACACACACACACACACACACACACACACACACGCACACGCACACGCTCGTATGCACGGCAACAGACGACAACGCCTGGAGCTCGACCTACATGCTTCGTCCTCCCGCCTCAGATCCAACGATTTATCACCACACGGCACCGGGGCCCCTGGCTCCGGGTGGAGGAGGGGCACGGAGGGAGGAGTGCACGGCTTTCACGGGACAGGCCGTCCTCCACCCCCCCCCCTTCACACAGGACGCCGGGACCTTCAGCGTTGCAGAGGGAGCCGCTAACGGAGTCCTGGCTGGCTCGACGACGGAGGCCACGAGAGTCCGAACCCAGTCGGATTATCAGCAGCGGCAGCAGCAGGCTTGTAACCAAGCAGGATAAGAACAAATAATCTTGGGCGCACGTTGCAAAGTGTGTGAGCCAGAGGCAAATGCGCAAAAAAATAAATAAATAAATAAAAAAGGCGAAAGCTGTGATCGGAAGCAAAAGGGAAAAGGAAAACACAAATTGTCCGCTTAGGATTATATTGTTATTTGCTAACACAATGTAAAAAGCAAACAGTAGAAAAAGTTTTGTTCATAGCTTTTGAAAGAGTCGTTTTTGTTATTGCTGAGTCAGGGACAAAAATCACACAATTAGCAAATGAAGATGGAAAACTGTGAAAGTTCTAAACCCTCCGAGTAAGAAACAGGGGAACACATTTTTCTGAAAAAAAAATTGAGTGAATAGACACAATAGGAAAGACTGCGGAAATTTGACCAAACAGCCATGAGGGCATTTTCATAAGGAGAATAAATATTTCCTTTAATTTTACCCTCCTTTCCCAGATTACTCTGCTGCTGATGCAGGAGAAGTTTGTTCAGCCGACTTCGTCTCAGCTGCAACCAGATGATTTTTTCGCTGCCTCAAAGCTACTTTGTTTTTCTTTTTTTAAATCAGCATTTCCCTTCAACCCTGTTTGCAATTTTCTTCCACCAAAGTCACTCACCCGAAACCAACTTCAGAGTTAAACTGAGTCCCGCCTGACTCTGAGTTTAACTGTGTTTATTAAGGAGGTTGAAATTTGGAGTCAATGCAGAAAAATATGCATTTTTTTCCCCCTTCAATGGAATTGTTGGCTCACAAACTTTTTAATGCAATTTTACGGAAGCTTGGCCTTCTCGGGCAAGAGAGGAATCAATTTTTTATTCCTTCTTTTTTGGAGAAAGAAAAAAAATCTGGAATCCCTGTAGGACGCCAACAATCCGCAGCCAATCATCTTAGCCGTGTTTGATTGCACTGGTCTCCACTGATTGCGCTGATTGGAGAGTCGGATGATGATGCGGTCACGTGGGGAGCTGAGCAGCAGTTTCCCAAAAAGAAGGCAAGAAAAGAGCCGAAGCCGACAGTTTTTGGATAAAAAAGAAGGAATGTTTTTTTTTTTTTTTCCAAGTGAGTCCAACAGAAACGGTTTGTCTTTGTGATTTTTGGCCAAGTTTAGTTTTCGTCCTGAAAACTAAACAGCGTGTGATTGCAAAAAAAAAAATTGGCAAATTTTGATCATCTTTCACAAAATTGTGACGGAGGGAAAAAAAAAAATACAAAAAAAAACCCCAACAACCTCGATTTGATGCAGTTCCAACAGAGACGCGTCTGAGACAGAAAAAGCAAAGGAACCAAAGCTGACGTCTCATCAGGAAGCATTAAAAAGTCACACAAACACCCCGAATAACAGCTCGCTATTATTTTCCCTTCTCTAAAAACACCGTCGGCCTGCGGTTCCAAACACACCTTGGTTCCTGGTTCGCAGTTGCCAAGATTAAAGATGCTTCCGGTTATTACAATGTGCACATTTTATATCAACATGGTTTATATATTTAAAATCAGCGCTCACATCAACAAATAAAAGTTTTAATTGAATCCGGTCTTACGTGATCTTTGTGGACAGTCATTTGTTCTCAATTGATTAAAGTTTAAACATTTGCAACAGCAGCAACTAGAAGTCTGGAGTCTGGACTTCACTCTGTGTGGTAGCATTGATTCTGAGCCTCAGCTAAAGGTCGTCTGGTTACATGACGAGGAAGCCCAAATTTGGTGTGAAAATTCTTGATCAAAATACACACAAAAGACGCCGTCATCACGTTTTGGACTCAACTGGGCTTCTGATATTCGGATTCACTTGTTGAGCATCCGGAAAAAAAAACAAAATAAATATAAAAAAAACTAACCCAGCCATCTCTAAATGAGAAACTCTGTATTTTTGCAGTGCAGTTGCTGGTTGGGAGTCGCCGGGCTTATTTACAGAGCAGTATATTCATGGCGGGGACTTGGCGTCTCGCTGCGCAGGTCGCCATCCACCCCCGACCTTTTCTCCCTCCGCCGCTTCTTCCCTTCAATGGGACTTTTCACCACGGCTCTCGCTCGTCCAGCAGGGGTGTGAAGGAAAAGAAAGAAAGAAAAAAAAAAGAAAAAAGAAAAGTTCAAATCAATGCATAACCTCTATTAAACAGCCTCACGCGCGGCGCGGCGGGGAACAAAGCCCAGCGTGGCGCCGCTCTCGGCGGCGAGGGGCATATCGAGCGGCGGACGGCGGATTCATCAGGTTCTGACCGGGAGTCACATCACGTCTCCTTCATAAAGCCTGAAGGCCTTCACAACACGGCGCGCGCTGAATAATTGAATGAAAGGAAAGATTTATTTATTTATTTATTTCCCCCCTCTCCAACAGTTTGTATGTATGTACACACAATGCAAATGTCACGGCGCAAATAAAGAAAGGGGGAAAAAAAAGAAAACGAAAAGGTTGATCTCTCTTCTCCGAGATTCCACCGAGCAAACAAACGGCCAATCATCCAATTACAGCCGACAGCCGCATCAAGGCTTTCACGACCGCGTGGAAACTGTGAAGACTTTGAAGGACCTCGATGCTATGTTGGACTTTTCTTTTTGTTGGAGGGGTTCTCTGTAAAAACCAAACTGATGCGCTGGAGGTTGCAGGACCGTCGGCAAGCCGCTGTGGTTTGGTTGAAGATGCACTGCAAGAACAACAAACAGACAAAAAACATCTAGACTGTGAAATTGTATCTCGTAGAGCCACTTTGAAGATAATCTACGGGTGGAATGAAGGACGGAGGCTCACTGGTTCCATCCAAACAATCAAAAGATCAAAGACTTGACGCTCCAAATGTCCCCAAAATTCAGCTCAAAATATCAAAAATGTTCTGAAATTTTTTTGTTCTCTGCTTCTTCCAGGATTGAGACCCACGAGTGCAGATTTAATCTATCTTGATGTCACCAGTGTTGGCGAGTAATCTATTACTAAGTAATCCACTACTGTAATTAAACTACTTTTTGAGTAATGGAGTAATGTGACGGGATTACTCTGGCGAAAATGGTCATTATATCATAATTACTTTATCAAGTAACGATTCTATTACTTTACCAATATATTTTGCCACCTAAAAATGTCTTATGATCCACAAAATGTCTGAAATTTAACTCCGATAGTTTAAAATGGATCCTAAAACTGTTCCAACCGGCTTTGGTTCACCGCAAACAGTAGAAACAAATTTTCCGAAACCTTTTCCGCAACCTGTCGAAACTCTTTTTCCCTGATTAGTGTTTTATTCCCCCCAAAACGAAGCGGAAATGCTGGAAACGTTTCCGTCCGAACATTTCGTCCGCAAACAATTCATTTGCTCCTCAGACACCCAGCGTGCGACGGTGAGTGAGACGAGGGGATGAAGGCGATCCCCGACAGACTGAACTTCAGCGGCTGCTCCTTTCATTCTCCAGCCTTGAAGCTCCTCCGTGGTTCCGCCAGCTCCTTTGTCTCCCCTCGGCCTTCGGAATCGCTTCCCTCCGATTGAGACGAGACAGCGGTTCCGGCTCGCTCCCGCTCACCGACCCCCTCCCCCACCCGCCCCCTCGACCCCCCCCCCCCTCCCAGACACAATCACCCGCCTCCCTCCCCGGATGCGGCGGCAGAGGGAGCGCCGAGCGGCGTTTTTTAATTGCTATCCTCTCGTCCACGTCCGCGGCCTCCTCCACATTCATCAGCTCCCCCTGCTCATCTGGAGAAGGGTCTGGAGAGGTCCGCAGCCCGCTGATTTATTTCATTATTTCACGGCTGCAAGCGCTGGAGGAGGGGGGACGGGGGGGTGGGGGGGGGAGGAGGGAGCTTCTGTCAAGGGATAGATAGAGCGCATCTGTGGAAAAGGTGCAGCGATGGAGGATAAAGGATGAGGGGCGGGACTGCTGTTTGTGTGCGTGCGGATGGAGCCGTCTGTCTTTCAGTGTGTGCGTGTGTGTGTGTGTGTGTGTGTGTGTGCAAGTGTGTCTCTTGGGGCGAGGCTGAGAAGACCGGGCCTCCAATCCTCCAGGGGGGAGGCTGTGATTGGGAGGGAAATGGGGAATTGGGACTGTGGGAGTTGGAGGTGAAAAAAGGGAAGGGAAGGGGAAAAAAAGGCTGTAGGACGGAGCAGGAAACTGGTAGGTGGAGAGGAGGAGGAGGAGGAGGAGGAGGAGGAGGAGGAAGAAGGGCAAATCAGAGCAAGCACTGATGGGGCGTAGCGTTGATTTGAATAGGTGTGAACTTTCCAGGGAATCAGGTTGCTCTTGGATGTAGAAGAAATGAGAGAACTCGGTTTTCTGCAGAGTCTGGACCTCAATCCCACACGTTTTGCTGCTCATTAGGAAATTCCATTGAAATTAGTGAACGATCTGTGAAAATCAGTTGATGTGGTATTTTTTTCCCTGCAGAACAAGGCCGTGCTGATATGACAGATGTTTTTTTTCCCCCTGTAATACAGTTGTTGAACACGGTCTGCATGTTTAAACACTCGTCATTAAAGAGTCTTTTGCTGGAACCTTCACTGTGAACTCTGTTTGGTTTGAAGAGACTCCGTCTCCCAGAATCCTCCCCGCCGGGCAAAATCTGGAGCTTTTTTTTATTTTTCATCTTTTTTCTGCCTTAAATCAGGGAGATATTTTACTAAGAACACGGTTTTAACTGCAGCTCCAAAAAAAAAAAAAAAAAAAAGCAACCAAACAAAAAAAAAAAATCAAACGAGCGCAAATCTTTTCTTTTTCGAGCTGCAAGCCAACCTGAGCGCTCGCCCTCCATTTGAACCTCCTCTGTCAGGTTCTCCCCCTCCGCCTCCTCCCCCCCCCCATGCCCCCACTCAACCCGGGTTCACATGAATTTTGAACACATGGATGAAGAAAGAAAGGAAGAAAGGGAAAAGGGAAAGAAAGGAATGAGAGAAAAGAGCCGCACCAAACTCCCAGAGGTGGCGTCCCGGATGCTGGGGAGGCCTCAGAGGAGGAGGGGGAGGGGAGGCGGGGGGGTTGAGGGGAGGCGGGTGATTGTCTTTGACCTCCCCCCCTCCTCTACTTGCCCCGTTCAAGGGCACGCTTTTAAAAGCACTTCAGTATTATAATAATACGCCTCGCTCAAGGACTCCCGCTCCGCCGCCGCTTCATTTTCCTGCGCTGATAATTTACAGCCGTTGGTTGCGAGAGACACAAATCTCCTTGTTTTAACATCCTCCCCCAACTTTCCCCCTTTTTTCCCCTTCTTCTTTTTTCTTTTTTAGATCCGTCTTTGGGTAAAACCAACATCGTATGTATATTTCAGCGGCGGGGACCCCCGAGGCAGATGAATCAGCCAACCAACGTAACAAAAAAAAACAAAAAAAAAAACACACACAGACATTAAAAAGGCTGAATGGGAGCGAGCGGCGGCAGATTAGCGCTCATTATGCCGCATTAATCAGGCTTAATCTGCTTTTAATCCAATATCTTTAGCTCACCTTATTAACAAGCAATACATCAGGACTAGATTAAGGCGGCTAATGCGGACGGATGGAGGAGGGGGAGGAGGAAGAGGAAGAGGCGGGGGAGGCGGGTGGTGGGGAAACAAACGGAGGCACAGAGGAGAAGTTTAGATTCCGGGTGGAGAGACCGGGGTGGTTTGGAGGAGGATGAGGAGGATGATGGGGAGGATGAAGGCCCCTCGAGGTTGTCGTCTATTACAGTTTCATGACGAGGTTTTAATGATGACGACGCGCCGACGGAGGCCGTTTCCTTCAAATATTCAACAGCGCCGAGATCCAAAATGCAGGACGATCCACCTTCATTTATTGATTATTTTTCCACTCGCAGGCACAAACACACACGCACCAAAAAGAAAAAAGAAAAAAAAAGTTTCACCGGGATTTTCGCGGCTGCTCGTCTGGACTCCGTTGCAATAATATTATTTGCCAAGGGGGAAAAAAAACAGGTTTGCGAGTTGGCTGGAGGTGCTTTTAGTGTTTTAGTGTTTTGAACCGATGCTCCAAATGTTGGGATGGAAACAAGTTTTTTTTCCTGCGGAATACGTGTGTGTGCATCTTAGCTTAGCTTTTCTGAATCAGTCAGTTGCAGTCATAAAAACATCCCACAAAATTTTTTTTCCCCCCTTGTTTATTTTTATACTGGTTCCACTTTTACAGTAAGTCTGATTCTGGTCCTGATTCCAAGCGAGTCAAATCTTCTCTTGACCGCTGTGGACCAGGACACCTGGTCCTCACACTGCAGAACTTCTGAAATATCATCGTTTTACAAATGCGATGGTTGATCTGCAGCCCGTTCTCTTTGTTTCTTTGTCGCGAACGTTCCTCTCTCTCTCTCTCTCTCTCTCTCTCTCTCTCTCTCTCTCTCTCTCTCTTTAAAAACCCCACAACAACCTTGGGAGTCTCTACCTGTGTTTCCACGGCAACCGCGTCACGCTCTCGTCACGCCGCTTCCCCCCCGACGCTCTGCTTTGTTTAACGCGGCCCCGCCGTTAATAGACGCCAATAAGAGCGGAGAGGAGAGAGAGAGAGAGAGAGAGAGAGAGAGAGAGAGAGAGAGAGAGAGAGACTAACAACCAAAGAAATATGGACACAAAGACGTCGCCTGGTTGTCGTCCGTCACTGCGACTCAGTGTGTTTGCGCGTTCCTCTCACGCCTGAACTCAAGGTTGTTCTTTTGTGCGACGCCTCGTGTTTACCGCACACTGCCTGCGTTCCGTGCGTTCCGGCCCGGGGCTGGAATATTCATCATTTCCCCACCGCCACCCACCCAGCCGCTTCGCCATCTTCCCGCAGCCGTTCCCAGCCGACCGACCCGTCGACGGCCGAGACGCTGAAGACTCGTCGTCTTCTTGCGAAACGCGGGATGAAGACGAGGACTCTGACAGGCAGAGTGACTCGTCGGAGCGGAAGACTCGTTTTCTCACGGGCTTGCCGATGGACGTGGTGCAAAAGCGGCGGCCGGCGATGAAAGACTTGCAAGTATTTAGGGAAAGGAAAAAATTGACTCGATGACTTTGCTTTGTTGTCGCCTTTTCTCGCAAAACAACGGGACCGTCAGGACGACTGTTCCGGGTCTGACGGCTTCCCGTTGGGGCATCGGGTCGGTCCGAGAACCTCAACGGAGAATATTTTGTGTTTCTTGGTCAGGACAGACAGTAGCGTGAGAAAACATTTGACGTTTGACGGGCTGAGTTGAGGAAAACGTTGATGTTCTGTTAAGTTTTGTTGCAAAATCTTGAGGCGGTAAATGTCAACAGCAGTGGCGGCGCCCTCTAAAGGTTATAAATGTTGTGCTCGAGCCGCTGACAAGTGCAGCCTGAGTTTGAAGCTGTCTGCTCGGATCGGCCCGGACATCCATCCCCTGCCGCCTGCAACCCGACCTGAACTCCCATCATTTGACAAGCTGGTTCCGGGGGAATGCGATGTTTGCTGTGCTGGCAGTTCAGCACCAGGTCAGCTGAGGGCGCTGTGTAGGTTGGTAGAGGGCTTAACGTTCCTCTTCCCGTCACGAATCGACGCATGAATGATTATGAAGGCATCATTTTGAAGATGCTACTGAGGCGGAGCAGGATGTCTAATGAATAATAATACGAAAAAATTAAAAATAAAATGTTGAATGACAAGCGTCCAAAGATGCCGCAGTTTTAAGTTTGAATCCTCGGGGGGGCCGAGGATTGAAAAAACAAAACTATTAAACTGAGCCTTTAACCTTTGAATTCCCACAAAACGCCCTCACTCATACATTTCAGCCAAAGATTAATGCTACACTGTAAAAAAAAAAAAAAAAAAAAAAAGGGAAAATGGGGGAAAAATGTCAAAGAAAAAAAGGGGGCAAGCGGCAAAATGACAAACAAGGCGGGCCGGCCGTTTTCTCTTTCCTCGTTTTTTTTTTTTCTTCTCTCTCCGAGGGAGGAACAATAAAATATTGCAAAGGAACGTTGGAGGTTGGAGACGTCGCTCACCATTAGTCAGCCGCTGACAGAGCCGCTGCTCTCAGCTCCGCCCACCGCCCCCACCTCCCCTCACCCCCCACCAGACAGAGTTCAGACGGCAGCCGGGCCCTCGCCAGCCGACCCGACTCGGGATTCTACCCACAATCCTTTGCTCTTTATTTCATATTCCTGGCTCCGTTTCAGGCGGGATCCGGCGAGTGTCAGAGGAGACGAGTGCACTCGCCTGTGTGCGTTCCGTCTCTCTGACTCCCTCTCTCCCTCGCCCCCCGTGTCATCTCAACGTCAGTCTCCACACATTATTTATTTTTATTTCTCTCTCTCTCTCTCTCTCTCTCTCTCTCTCTCTCTCTCTCTCGTTTGCAGCGGCGCATCTTAAGCCGAGTGGTGGCTGCCAGTAGTATATGTGGACTTTGAACGTACACAGTAACGTGCCGGGTCGTGGAATTCATTCCAGGGTTCAAACGCAGGAAGAAAATTTAAATGTTCCAGTTTGGGTGCTTTTTTTTTTCATTTTTTTTTTCTTTCTCAACCCGCCAACCCTGTCGCTCTCTCACTTTACCCGCAATATAACCTGCTTATAGAGACACAGTTTTTAAAAACTTTAAAAAATATTTACTGCTTCATTCCTCCTTGGACTTTTGCTATAGAATAAAAAAAAATTAAAACAACGTTTATAAAATCTTTATCACTTCCATTGGAGATATATATGTAGTAAATATTATATTCATATATATATTCCAATTCAGGGTCACGGGGTCTGCTGGAGCCTATCCCAGCTGTCTTAGGGGCTTAAGGCAGGGTGACAAAAATCATATATATATATATATATATATATATATTTATATATACATATACATATGTGTAGTTGTTTTTTTCTGCAGTGGATATTTTGGTTGTAGACAAAAAGTAGAAACGCCAGACGAAGATGAAGAAGAAGAAGAAAAGCTCTTTTTTCACTCGCCTGTCTGTGCTTTTCTCTCCTTTGAATAACTTATTCATTCATTTTCAGAATTCATCTTCTTCCGACGCCAATCTCCCCCCCGCCCCCTCTCTGCCTAATTTTCTCTACTGCTCTTCGTCTCGTTTGGCCCTCCGACAGCCTCCCTCTGCTGAGCCGCGCCCGTATCAGCTGCACTGCGAGTGGAGTGTGTGTGTGGAGTGTGTGTGTGGAGTGTGTGTGAGAGAGAGTGTGAGAGAGATAGAGACAGCCGGCCTTGTACAGTGCGCGAGGACTTCGTAGCAGCGTATGAATAAATGTACATGGGGCCTCAGTCGTGTGTGTACGATCCCGATCTCACCCCCACTCCCACCGCACCCCCCTCCCACTGTCTCCATTTAGCCCGCTCTGATTGGCTCGTCGGCGGGCCGCGGCGGCCAGCCGAGCGGAGAAATTGCCTGTTATCTCGGGGGGTCGATTCTTGGCGGGTCTCCTGTAAATTGCTTCGTATTGACACCCTGTCAGCGTCGGGATCCTCGTGTTAACCCCGACGTCTCGGGCCTCGCCCGCCCGCCCGCCTGCCCGCTCGCCAAACGGTGGCTAAACGGCTCCGGCCGGCTAAGTCTGCGGGCCGCGGCCGTCTGGACACGGTGGCGAAAAGAAGAAAAAGTTTTCGGGATGTTAAAAAAAACCTGGATGAGTGGAAACGTTCCCGTGAATAAACTCCTGAACTCCTTAGAAAGCCCGTTTAAAACCACGTAACGAAGCTCAATGCTGCTTCTTGAACTTCTCAAACTCCTGGGAGGAACGTCAGCGTTGATTCTGCTTTTTTCCGACTTTCCGACCTGTGTCATATTGCCATAAAAAATCCAACATATTAGGTCTCAAGCTAATGCAGCGAAAACCAGCCAACCAGTCAACCAGTCAGTCAATCTTTCTTCTAGATTCCTCTTGTAAAGCCATCAAAACCCTCCAGCTGGTTCTAAACTGCAAACTTCAAATCGCAGCTTCAGTTCCACATCAGTCCACCAGAACACAACGGCCTCCAACTTCAAAGACACTTGACGGTTCCCCAAACTCTTTAAAAGCAGAGCTGGAGGCTGCAGATGCTGGAGGTCAGGAGGTTTTCAGCAGAGCTCCAGGAAGAGAATCACTTTCCTTTGACCAGGCTGGAAGTGAAGGTAACCAGCTCATCTGGTTGCAGGTAGAAACCTTCACTCTCCAGATTTTATGTAAGATCTTTAATCATAAATTCAAAAGATATATATATATATAAAAAAACTTTAAAGTATCTTTTCACCGTGGACTTTGAACAGCCACAGAAAGCAACATAGAAACCTGAAGAACACAAACCAACCAACCCAAAAAAACAGACTTAGCTCCGCTGCCTCGCTGGAATTTCTCCATGTTTCCAACTTTTGTTCCAGTCAGAAACAAGAAGTAAAAACTCTTGAGTCGCCTCTTTTGTTTTTTGTATTTTTTATATATATATATATATTTATTGCATGGAGGTGCAGCATTGTGCGCTCTGTTCCGCCTCGATTCCACAGCTGACCTCCTCGCCAATAAACCCCGGGACGCCATCCAAACCTGCCGTCGCACCCCCGCCTGCCTCTTCAGCTATACTGGACGGCGCAGCAGTGAATTGTGGGTGCGTGCGTGTGTGTGTGTGTTTAGGTGAGTGTGTGTGTGTGTGCGTGAGAGAAGGAGATGGATTTCAGGAGGAGGTGAGAGGTGGGCAGCGGCTAATGTTTGGTGATCGGAGGCCCACCGAGAGCGACATAAGTAGCTCTGCATATCTCATAACTGGCACCACATAAACAGACACACAGCAGCTGGCCGAGCCAGCCACCCACTTTGTGTGTGTGTGTGTGTGTGTGTGTGTGTGTGTGTGTGAGGTGCTCGACGTCCAGGTGGCTCAGCCAAATCCAAAAGGACGCCCCTGGAGAGGCGCCCGCTCTATTATCCCTCCCTCTCCTGAGTGGAGCGCCGCTCTTTGATTATTTCGTCGACTGAAATGTTCTCAAAAGGGCACGACAAAGACGACAACAACGACGAGGAGGAAGAGGAGGATGAAGAGGAGGTGGAGGAGGAGGAGGAAAGATATATGGGTTTAGTGACTGTGTGAGTGTTGGGGGGTGAAAAAGACAATCTTCAGAACTAGAATGTACCGGAAATTTCCAGCAAATGCAAGAAAGAAAAATGGGTCTCGATGGGAAGAGGAGGAAGGATGGAGGTCTTTTGGGTGCGGGTTGTTGGTCTACATCCTCGTCTCAAAGTTGCATGACAAAGACGACGATGGTTAGGATGATGAGGAGGAGGAGGAGGAGGAGAGTCTCTGCAATCGGGATGGAAATTTCCAGCACATGCAAGAAACACAAGAACGGGAAGAGAGGGAAGAAGAATGGAAGTAAAATAGAGGTGAAGGAAAGAGGAGGCAGTGGGTCGCTGCTCTCATCGTCCACTAGGGGTTTCAGGGTCCGACTGCTGGTGGTCGACAGCAAACCATTATCAGATGTCTCCTCCTTAAAGGAGGAAAGTCACGAAGTTTGTGCGGCTGAAACGGTTTAGAAAACTTATATTAAAAAAAATCACAATCAATAACAAAATTCAACAAAACACCAGAGTGTTGCTGTTTTTTTTGTTTTTTTTTTCTTAGACATTTTGCAGCAGTGCTGTAAACTCGGACTGATAAAAGTATTCAAGGTAATCATCATGTTTCCAGAGGAGCTTTTTGTTTTGTTTTTGCTTTATCCGATCCTGAAGTTCAAGTTCATTCATTCTGCAGTTGACAGCCGTGAACAAAAAAAGCTGACACAAAGGAGGATGAAGCAGCACGACGAACCCCAGAGTCACGACTAAAGATTCAAAAGATTCAGGATTCTGTCAGCTTCCAGTCTGGACCAGGGTCACATGACTGGATGACCTCAGAACCAGTACCAAGAACCAGCAGCAGGTTCCAGTTGGTGGAAAAGAATATTTCACCGGTCTTGTTTCAGAAATCTGCCTTTTTCTTCTGCGTGGAGACGGTTGATGTCACACCAGAAGTAAGAAAAAACAGGTTTTGTGATACATAAGTGGGCAGATGATGAAAAATAAATTGAAAATTCAGAGACAGACGTGGATGTTCACGCCTCCTAAACCTGCGCTGCTGTTTTCTCAGCATCAGGCTGTTATTTACCCAGAATGCTCCGTTTCACACGTTACAGCAACAACAACAACAGATGAAAAAAAAAGCTCTTTTTGAGTGTCAGGAACCATTTCAGCATTTTTCATCATCCGCCGTTTAGGTTATAAAGAGGGTTGGCGCCCGTGTCATCAAATTCCTTCTCCAATTTCCGCCGACCTGCCGGGAGAGAACAGGCGGCGACGACAAAACGCAAGGAGCCCCTGAACCCGTTTAGCTCCCGAGCCTCCACTTGTGGCCAAATGCATCTTTTCCATACGGCGACTCCGCTGCTCAGTCCACCTCCATTTGTAAAAGGTCAAAGTCTTTATTCTAAAGAACGGCGGCTGCCTGCTGTGTGTCGCAGAGGAAGAGGAGGGAGGTCGGGAGACGAGGGGAGGAGGAGAAAAACACAACCCCCCCCCGATACAAAGTCAAGTCTTGAGACGCACTGTAGACCTCCTAGGTGCAGTGTAGTGCAGTGTAGCATAGCACAGTGCAGTGTAGTGAAGTGTTGCAGAGCACAGTGCAGTGTAGTGTAGTGCAGTGTAATGTATTGTAATGCAGTGCACTGGAGTGTAGTGTTGTGTAGCATGGCACATTGTTGTGTAGTACAATGCGGCACTGTGATGTGGTGCAGTGCAGTGCAATGTAGTCCAGTGTAGTGTAGTGCAGTGCAGTGTTGCAGAGCACAGTGTAGTACAGTGTAGTGTCGAGTAATGCAGTGCAGTGCAGTAGTATATTTCAGTGCAGTGCATTGCAGTGTAGTATAGCATAGCACAGTGTAGTGTAGTGCAATGTGGCAGTGTGAGGTGGTGCAGCGCAGTGCAGTGTGGTGTTGTATAATGCAGTGTAGTGTATTGCATTGCAGGGCAGTGCAAAGTGTTGTAGTGCAGTGTTGTGTACTGTAGTATGATGCAGTATAATGTCATGAGAGGTTTTTCCACCGGACTTCAATTGGTCATTAATTGTTATCGCCTCAAAAGAAGGAAGATGGGCTTCATCCTGTTCCATTTTCACAGTTACCCACATGGTCAGTGATCAGATGTCTTGCAGTTAATTTTGCCGTTTGTTGTTTTTGCTGAAGGCGAGCGTCACTTCACTGGCTCGGTTTTCCGTCTGTCCACCGACCTTTCCTTCCTCGCATTCTCCAAACTGGCAAAAACCAAAACGCCTCCACGCGACAGACTCAAAACTTTGCAGCTCGTCAGCGGTTTCACAGACTTTGTCGGCTCGACCGCTTGTCGCTGGGCGACCGATGCAGAGCGAGGGGCAGTGCGAAGGACGTTAGACGCACATGGAGCCATTGGAAGCTGCACTCGAAACTGCAATTGTTTAAAAATGTGGTAGGATGCCACCTCAGAGTACACAAATATCCAAAAGTCGAGACTGTTATTTTCTTCTTTTTTTCCCTCCTCGGGCTGTGGATTCCTCCTCCGTGACAGGATGCTATCACCGGTGACGGCTGACAGCGACTTCAATAGAAATGCCCTTTGCTGTCAGTCAACGACGAGGGAAAACGAGGCGCAAGGTCCCGTTTAAGTGGGAACCATTAGAGAAACGCTGGAGAAGGATGACGGGGGAGAAGGAAAAGGGAGGGTGTCGGGGGGTAAAAAAAAAAGAGGAAGAAGTGAGATGATGTGAAGGCAGGAGTGCTGCCACTCACCGCCAGGAAAAGGGGAAATCTGAAAGGCTCATTTGCGAGCTAATGCACTGCTGATCTGCAGGGGGATGTGTAATTCTGATTCAATCAATGTCTGTTCGCTGCCGTCCCAGCGACTTTACTCCCGGCTCTCGGTCGGTGAGGATGAGGTGCTGGGTGGGGTGTGGGTGGGGGTGGGGGTGAGGCAGAGTCGTACCGTTGTACACTTCACGTTGAAAATGGTTGTTTGTGTCGCCTCTTCACAGCCGAGGCTGGTCGTTGAGAAATGGGTGCTGCCTGGAAAGTGCAGGAAGTGTTGGAAGAAGCTAACCACAGACAGTTAGCAGGAAGCTACACAGGATTTTTTTTTTTCTCTTTTTGGAAAAGTAGTGGTGAAGAGTGATTCTCATGCCCTTTGTAGTGTTCATTGTCCTACCTCGTCTCGATTCCTGCAGTCATGTTGATGGACCAATGGTGTCTATTGTTTCAAGCTAACTATGTCGCACAAAGTTAAGCATACTGGACAAAAAATAAAATGAGAAAAAAAAATAAATTGCCAAAAGAAAATCGAAACAAAACACCACTCGAGGGCCCTGCAGGGAGACGCTTTGTTTTGGTGCATGTGCGGTCGCAAAACCCAAAGCACGACACCAAGCGGTGAAATGATGTTGGAGTCTATAGCCCCATCTCTAGAGCTGCTTTTTTTGTTGTTTTTTTTTTTTTTTTACCAGATAAAGTATTTTTATTCTAAGTGTGTTGCAATAGCATTGTACAACACTGCCCAGCTTTTTTGTAGCATTGCATCCTTTTTGTTTTTTTGTTTTTTGTTTTTTTATGGCATTTCAGTGTCAATATCAGGGCCTCTGGTCCCCTACTGGTTTTTATAAAAGGCTGCATAATTAAATCTGATTGGCTGCCTGATGGATCGATCTGTCACATGCTGTTCGACGCGGGTTTCGTGGAGCTGCGGGGTCAAGTGATTCGCTCTACCCCCTCTGGTGGTCGCTCAACGTCGATGACTTTGTTTAAAAATTAAACAAACAAACAAAAAAAAACCCGCCTCCAACAACAACAACCCTCTCTTTTATTCAATTCAAGCCGAATCCCTCCGACGGTGAACCGACGTGGCCTTTATTCAATATTCAGCGCGTGTCGAACCGCTACATCCACTTTGTTGCGAATGTAAATATGAATGTTTAATTTATCTGAAAGTGCAACCGCGCCGCCGTATTCCACGCGCGCGGCCCTCATTCATATTTCATTCTTATGAATATGAGAACGCTCGCCGGGCCTCTGATGTGGAGTTTGGTGCCGCCGCCCCGAGCTGCTCTCCGGTCATCACACACACGCTCCGCTGAAGAGCATGACAAAGGCATAAAAATTTTTTTTTTTTTTTTTTGCTCCTCGCTTGCTCGTCGTTCGCGTGTGATCACAGATATTTGTGCCGTTCCAACCGAGCTGGCTGCCAAATCCAGTGCCAGTCAGAGGTGTCCCGCACTCCTCGCTGTGATTCCAAACACCATCGGCGGCTCTTTTCGCCGCCGCCGTGGTGGCAAACACTCGCGCAGTGGCCAATTCGCACCGCACCCCCCCCGCCCCTCCTCCCACGACTGATCGTGAAAGACGACAAATCAGACCCTTGTGCGGCGTGTGGATACCAGCAGCAAACGGCTCGCTGATGTTCTGATAACCTTCCTCTTAGTTCCAACTGTTTGGAGAAAAACAGTTGATATTTGAATCCACTTTCTCAGGTGTTTTAACGAGATGATCGCCATCTTTAAAAACCAGGCGTCACCGAGTATTATTGAAGGTATGAAAAAAAACAAGAAAAAAAAAGTCAAACAACTAAAATAAAATCAGAAGCCACTGTATGCTAACGATAATGTAGCCTGCTAGAATGATGGTCCGAATTGCAGCGGATGTCCTCTGGCTGTGAAATGCTCAACGCTCAGGATGTGCAGGGAGCCGGTTTGTTTTGGAATACCTGCAGCGCTACACGACGACAACAAGTGGTGAAAGTATGCTGTACTTCGCAACCGTGACCTCTTAATCCAAACGTCCCATCTCACGAGTTCATATACATTGGAACATAAGAAAACATATTGTCACGCTTTGTCTTTTCCTGCTCTACTGATAACAAGTTTCAATAAAACACTGTTTTATAATTATTTTTTTTTCTTTTTGTTGCCATAGCATTTTTAATTAACGGAGCAAATTTAATCAGACGGTCAAACTGTGACAGATCATTTAAGATTAGAGGGATTTTAAACTGGTAGGGACGTAGCTATCTTGGAAACAATGTGACACACAAGGACTCAAATTGGCCCTTGACGCCGTGTGACATCAGTCGGTGCTTCATAAACACAATACCCCTCCCCTCCCCCACCCGGTCATATTTCGATCGGACTGAACTTTACTTGGTGTAGAATCTGTTAAACCTCTCTGTCAATTTCCAGCAGCCACAGCAGAAGTTCTTCCTGAGTGGGCAGTGAGGTGGGAGTGGCCAGAGGCCAGGGAAGAGCAGAGCTCATCCCGGAAAAGCCGGGAGCCAAGGTGAGCAGACGGAGCAGAGAGTCAGTGTAAATATGAGAAACGATTACAGCGGGTTGACACGGCTTCCATCGTCGGCCGATCCTCATCCCCGGAACGTCAACAGTCCTGATCTGATCGGATGAGGTCCTCAAAGGCCGTAGAAAGAAAGAGAAGAAGGAGAAGAAGGAGAGTGACAAACCAAATGTTTGGAAACAAAAACTGGAGATTCTGGACAAAACGTTTATTCTTCTGATGCTATTCCAAATGAGACACATTTTCCTTTTTAAAAAGTTCATTTTAGTGGCAAAATTCACGACCAGTTTGGATTTCTTGTTTTCACCAGAGAAATATTATATCAGAGTCTCACTCACACAGTTTCCACCATAGATTTCCACATATTTCACCG
Organism: Thamnaconus septentrionalis; assembly: GCA_009823395.1. Taxonomy (NCBI): domain Eukaryota; kingdom Metazoa; phylum Chordata; class Actinopteri; order Tetraodontiformes; family Monacanthidae; genus Thamnaconus; species Thamnaconus septentrionalis. The sequence goes on from CM020512.1 coordinate 10,424,453, forward strand.
GCGCTGCTTCATATATTCAAAACCCCATAAAATTAACATTGATTTTCTAATGAGGTTCAAGCGCATTAAAGAATTACAGGCCGATAACATGGGCAGTTTTATGCCTGGTAAATAGAATTTTAATACTACGGGGAATGAGAGCGAAGAAGAAGAGAATCTATAAAACGACTGAGGAATAAAAGCTGTAAAAAAAAATTCAAGATGTATAAATAAAAGAACACAACGAACGAAAGGAGGGAAACATAATCCGAACTGGAGCTGGCGAAAAGAAAAAAATTCCCAAGAATTTTTAAAAAAATAAATGCGGCCCTAAATAATCTCCCGAAACGCCAGCCGTTTTATTAACGTGTGTGCCCGCTTGTTGCGTTTAAAAACCCCAACGACTGCAGTTGCTGAACTGAACTGAATTGAATTGAACTGAACTAAATTGAACTGAATTGAATTGAATTGAATTGAATTGAAGTGAACTGAACTGAACTGAACTGAATTGAATTGAACTGAATTGAATTGAATTGAATTGAACTGAAGTGAACTGAATTGAACTGAACTGAATTGAATTGAACTAAATTGAATTGAACTGAACTGAACTCAACTGAAAGGATATGAACTGAATGGAATTGAACTGAAATGAAATGAACTGAGCTGAATTGAATTGAACTCAAGTGAACTGACGCCTTCCAACGGGAGACGACTGGCGGCAACAGGCAGCTGTCTTTAATTATTTTTTCGCCCATTTATTTGGGTTCACGTGATTTTTCAACACAAAAGTTTGCAAAAGCTTGCACGTTGAAAAAACCCCCAGTAAAACGTGGTCGGGATTGTTTTCCCACCTAAAGTTCATCGTCAGACTTTCGCGGCGTGGAAACAATACCCGGGGGCGAGACAGACGGCGCTTTATTACAGGATTGAGTTCAGAGTTTGTCGATATTAGAGGCCACTCCCCCTCTCCAACCCCCCACCCCCATCCATCCACCACTTGTTTTTTCCTGTCTGCTGCTTTTATTTACCGTCTGGGTTATGAAGTGTGACAACTTCCATTGCCCGGAGACTTTTTTTTTTTTCCCGCGCTCGCCAAGCAATTTTATTTTCCTTCCGTTTTTTTTTTTCATCCCTATTTTTTTCTCTTTAGTCAACGCAAACCAGCGCCCCCGAGGCGTCCGCCCACCTCTGTAGGCGGCTGACAGGGTTTAGCGCGTCCGGGGGCCGACGCGCTGGCGTTGCGCGCAGATTAGACGGAGCGACCTTCTCTGGGCTGGAGGGCGAATCGGCAGCGGCGAGTTCACGTCGGCGTCGCGGCGCCTAAACATTCCGTGTCTGTTGGCGCGCTGGCGGAGGAAAAGTTAGGTCGTGCAAACATGTAAATGACTGGGTGAAGTGTCTGCTGCTTTATTTTTACTTTGGAGTTTTTACTGCTGAATTTAGTTACGAGAATATTATCGACGAGCTACAGCAGCGATTTTCCTCGTGAACTTGGCCCGATTTACCAGCCTGAGGAGATGTTATATTATGTATGTATATATATTTCTTTTAGGCCCGAGGCATTTTTTATAATGTCACTTCCTGCCTTGGGAAAAGTGCAAATTGAAAACTTGTCCTCACAGAGTCAGTCATTAGTTAAAAAAATAAACTGAAAAAAAAACCCCAGCAACCAACAACCATCTACAGTATGTTTATGTACATTTTTAGATGTCCAAGAAGCAGCATGTTTAGCCCTGTGTTTACAGCCTTCCGCATGTACGGCAGGTATGCATGCAAAAAAAAAAAAAAAAAGAGGTGGATTTAAAAGGGTGTAGTCTGGCCAGCTGGTGTGTTGTTTTATTTGCGCATCGAAAAGTTATTTTGATGGCAATCATTTAGTGTATTTAGCACAGTTTGCCACAATTTGAAACGCTTCCTTTTTTTTGGTTAAATGATTCAAATGTGAATGTAATTTGAATGTTTTTTTTTGTGTCGACAAAAAAATGATGGATTAGCCATTAAAAACTAGCAGCTAATCAGTGGAATCAAAGTCGTTCTGGGCGACAGCGACAGCTTCCGAGCAGCTGCAGGTGTGAAATTCATCCACGTCTGGCAATTAGAAAACAACCAGTGATTTTTTTTTTCTGCCATGTTAACATTTACCCTTTCCAGTGTAAACTCTCTTTGTCCAGACGTGCTTGTTTTTTTTTTTGTTTTTTTTCGCGGTCCCACTTGGACCGTCGCGGCTGTTTCGAAGTGCTAAGTCGCGGCGTCGCAAACGTTGTCGCCTATTGTCGAGGCGGCGGCGCGAGGAGGTGGGCGGGCCAATGTGCGACGGGCAGATGGACGTCGGGACGCGGCAGGTGGGGCGCTAGACGGACAGACTGGAGGGAGGGGCCGTGGGCGCCGCGGCCCACAATGCCTTGTCCGTCTTGTCCACTCGTGGCACCTTCTTCTTCTTCTTTTTTTTTCTTTTTTTTCCTCGCTGCCCCTTAACGCATCACATGCTCGTGGTTTTGGGCTTTTTTTTTTTTTTTTAAGGGGAAACGTGCGAAAAGAGGCTAACGGCCACCATCTGCGTCAGCGACTCTTTGTTCTGCAGCGCTGGCAGAAGTTTGCAGGGGAGCAGAAGAAGAAGAAGAAGAAGAAAAAGACTTCCTGTTTTTCGGCGATTAGCGCTTGAAGGTCAGGGCAACACATTTTCAAAATCCAAAACCCTTGTTATTTCCTGACAAAGAGTCGGGAAAGACTCACGGCAGCATGCAAGTTTATTCTTGGCACTCGTGGTGGACGGAGAGGAACAAAAAAAAGTCTCCCGCCGAGCTCAAACGCTCCTCTTTGCAGCCGAGTTGCCACTTTGAGCGTCAGAGTGTCGGGAGATTAAAGAGGAGCAAAGAGGAGTCGCGTCCACGACACGGAACCATGTCCTGGAAAAGAGCCCAATCTGCGTTCTGTGGAGGGGACACACAACACAAAACACACAACGCGGGGCGGAAAACACAAAAGAAGTCGAGTTCAAGCGATTCCAATGTGTGCGCGCTGGGCTTTAAAGCGCTCTTTAAGCCCAGCGTTAAAAGCGGTAAGGCTGCGGGCGAGCCCATCCATCACAGCAGTCAGGTGACTCCCACAACACTCCTTTTGTTTCTTTTTCCAGCCGCAGCTCGGCTCGCCCATGTTTCTATCTCTCGCTCTCTCTTTAATGTTGGTAAAAAACATCAGTGACACCCTCTTCTTTCAAAAAATATACGGGGACAGATAAAAGGAAAAAGGTACAAACAGGAAAAAAGGTTGATTAACCGACGGAGGGTAATGTGGTCTCGTAAACCTACAGCGCAGCTCCAAAAAAAAATCATTTGGACACAAACACGTTGATCTAATGACGATTCGTGGCTCCCATAAACTGCAAAACTGTCAGGGGATTAAAAAGGACAATTTGTCAGCGAGACACCGAGACTGATTGCAGAACAGAGTCGAGGTAAATAATCTTTGTCTTTCTTTTTTACTGAAATATAATGAGAACAAATTTGCAACACTGATATTAAAAGCAAAACAACAAAGATCCCAAGATCATGAGAACGAACAAACACACACGCACGCACACAACGTAAGTCATGACACTTCGCTTCGTTCCTAGCTCCGCTAGCAGCACTTAGCGCTAATAATCCAAGTCTAAGACTAGCATGCGCTGCGAGCTAGCTTCTAGCTACTGTTGCTTCTTGCTATGATTGGAACTCCCACTCAGTTAGCCGCCCGATGATTATGTGCAAACACTCGAGTTCATTGCAAAAAAATCACTTGCAGCAGCTAAACGACCCCAAAAACTGTCTGCTGTCTGTTGCACCACCGCCATCTATTAAACATTTGACGCTCGGCTTTCAGCATGCAGTAATTTCCCCTGAATTATTTATCCGCTTTTGTATCATTCTTTTTTTTTTCTCTCGCTCAGTATTGCGTTTGGAAGTGTTTATTTTCTTCCTCCTTTTTTTTCTCCCCTCCGTCTGCTCTGCCAAACAGCTGTGCACCTGATTCACGGCGGCGTTTAATACGTTTCTTTATTCGCTCTCAAGTGCCGACAATAATTCTCGTGTACTTTGCTGTCATCAACAATTAAAACTGCCAACGCTGCTTTTGTTCAGATTTTTTTTTCCTTTTCTTTTCTTCAAAAAGCTGTACGATTGTGACATTTTCCAGAGAATCAGATTTTGCGCTTTTATTTTGAAAAGATTGACGGAGCTGCCTTATCTTGTCATATTTCTATATTGATCTTCTGCACCCCCCAACCCCCCACACACACTAACAAAATGTGCTTTTTGACACATATAGCCTAGTCCAGATTTTCACGTTTGTCCCAAACTAATTTAAACCCCTGTGATTTTCCCGCGTAACCTGTGTATGTGCGTGCATGTCTTATTAATGCAGTGCCATTGATTTTGCTGGCAGTGATTTCCCGCCCTGTTGCTGCTTCCTCTGCAGGAGTTTTCTTCCTCTACGACAGGGTTGCCAGGGCAACAGCCTCAGGTTAAGACGACTTCCAAAGTCGGGCTTTTGATTCCCTTTGCTTTGGAAGTGCACGTGTGTGTGTGTATGCGTGTGTGTGTGAGTGCATGGCTTTTTTTTTTCTCTTTGCACATGTTTTTGCGGGGCGTGCACTCTTGAATCACAACTATTTGTGTTGAATTTCAACGTTTCCAAGCGTAATTAATGCGAGACGCCCTTTTTCATGGTCAACACAGGCGGCGACCACCAGCAGCCAAATCTGCAGCCTGCAGGAAGTTCAGCCGGCGGCGCTCGATGCCTCGGTCCTCCAAAGTGGGGGTCTGTTTCATTAAAGTGCGTCTGTGGGTGTGAAAGGACGCCGCCGCCACCGCCCTTCTATTTATCTTACCTCTTTTTTTCCTGCTCGACCGCACAAAAAAAAAAAAAACACACAAACAGAACCAGACAATCATTGTTGCCTGCATCGTAGCCCCCTCGATGGGGGAAAAAAAAAAAAAAATCACTCAACACTTCCAAGTGCGAGGGTGGGCGGCGGCCGTCAGAAGAAGAAGAAAAGGAGAGAGAGAGAGGAAGAGAGAGAAGCTAAACCTGGTCGTTGTACAAAAACAATGAAAAATCAAATAAATAAAAAGGCTCGGCTTTGAGCCGCCGCCTGCTGGGAGCCTTGATCTGTTTTTAGTCGAGGTAATTAGAAGTAATTACAATGTGTCTGCACACAGATCAGCCCAGCGCTGATCAGTCCGAGGTGGGAGATATTTAGGAATTTTTAAGAAATATTATTGTTTATTTTTAATTTCGCATATGCAGTGAATTTCTCATTGCAGCATCGTCCTGCTGCAGGAGGAGGAAACCACCTGACATTGCGTCGAAGCGCTGCGTGTCATTAAACTGACAAACAAACAAACAAACAAAAACCTAAGTATATTATGTAGCATGTATTTTAGACGGTTCCACTGACCAACAGGTGGTGGCTGTAGAGGGCCAAAAAAGCTGGAGAGAATGAGAAGTTGACCAACATCATAAGAAAAAAAGAGAGGTAAGTAGGTGTTGCACAGTGAGCTACAGCACCCCCTGCTGGCTGGTGAATGCAGCTGGAGGAAATGTGAATTTTACAGAATAGAATCCATTTTTTTCCAAAATCCTTCAACCTTACCAAAAAACTCTGAACAAACTGAAGAACCCGGCCAATACGTTCTTTTTCCCCAACGTCCGTCGCCTCAGGTTAGCATCGGGCCAGTTTGTTTTTCTCACGAGAAGACTTTTCTTTTTTTTTTTAAACTGAGGGGGGAAAATCTTTTTCATCACCTCCTCCTCTCCCCCCCACTAGCCCGAACAGAAGCGCCGTAAACAAGCGCTGCGTTTCCAAACAGGCTTTTTTGCTGAATAATATATTACAAACAGCGGCGTTCGGCTGTAATGAAGCGCTCGAGTTTGCAGCGACTCTTTTGAAGGAGCGGCTGCCTCTGCCCAACCCACATCTAATGCTGAATGATTCATCTAGTCCGTCGGCGGCGGCTGAGCGGAATGGCAAAGAGCTGAGAGGGCCGTGGACATCTGACGGCACCATAAACGAAATAGAATAATAGAGCAGAATGACCTTTGCTGCAGTCGGACAACCAGTACACAATGAATTTGCAGGGACAGCCTCCGTGTTAAATCGCATTTAGCTGCAGGAACGTGTAAAAACCTTCTGCCACCGCGGCTTTTGCTAGCCAAGCACATCTCCTGACTTTACACTCACACTATTTTACACTTGTTTGCTTAATTATATCCTAACCTTTAAAATTTAAAAACATACATAAGTATATATACACTGCATGTCCACTGATATGCATGATAATTCAAAAGACAAACAACAACAAGATGTTCTGCACAAAAAGCGCACCTCAGAAATGTGCAGGCAACCGTGGTGGGTCGATTGTTTCTGATCAAAAGCAGCATGCGAGGATGCTAGCTTGGTGATTCTAGTGCTGCGTTTAACAGCGATTCCACAAAAATATACTACCAGCTTACTAACCAACTTATTACAACTTACAATTATTATTATTATTATTATTATTATTATTATTATTATTATTATTATTATTAGTATTATTACTTCCTTTCTTTACATCCACAGAGAGTCAGAGAGAGTCACCTCTCAGAGCCTCATCCTGAACACTGGAGCACCACAGGGCTGCGTTCTGAGTCCTGTTCTGTTCACTTCTTTTGCAACATCTTTCAGTTCCTGGCTGCTGTGACTCCTGTTCAGATTTATTTACTATTTTGCTGTTGGTGTTGTTCTTGTGTTTTTTAGCCATTTTTAAGCTGTTTTGAGAGTTGTTTTAAGAGAGATTACTTTTACAGTGTCTAATTTAATAGTATATCACACAACAGCAAATGCTTGCAGTCAGGAAATGAGTTTGCAGTGTTGTTGTTGTTGTTGTTGTTGATGATGATGGTGATCTTAGTTGGTCACATCATTATTACGGTCCCACCATCCAAACAACATAATATTTTATTTACAATTTGGATTTTATTATTCATGTTGTTTATCCAGAACAGACAAACTCAATTATTCAAGAACATCTATAAAAAAAACAAAACAATAACAATTATCGCCTTGTGCAAGTGGCCGCCATTAAAATCTTCTTCAGTGAGCGAACACAGTCTCCGTTCAACCGGACGGTGGAAAACAGGCACCACGGGCCCAATTGAATCTGTTTTTATATCTGTTTATTAGATTTGGTGGAATTCTCTTTACTTACTGTTTTCTTTTAAATAATTTCCATTGCATATTTCCAGAGCAATGTATGACTGTATTTTTATTTTTGTTTGGCTAACAGTAGTAAGACACGCTGTTGTTGGTTTATGATCAGTTCACTTTCCATTTCTTCACGTTACGCCACCCCACAGCTAAATTAGCTTACATTAGCTACTCAGCCCCTAGTCGTTGAAAGTTCCACCAACCTCAGCTGAGCCGGTGTTGGGTCGACCCCAAACATAAACTCTATATTCCTGCCACGGAGCCTTCGAGGCTCCTCACTCGAGATCTGTCTCGTTTTATCAAGTAATCAGCTTTGGAGTGCTTGGTTTTTTTTCTCCCAGTGAATCTTTAACCGAGTGGATTGGCCGACAGTGACCATGGAAACTGGTGGCGGCGGCAGCGGTCGCTTCTTAAATTAATATGTAGGAAAATGTCTCTGCAGCTTGAGGTAAGTAGCTGGTTCACGATGGGTGTGGCAACATTCCTGCATTGTTTGGCTTGTTGTGAAACAATGTACGAGTCCCAAACGCAGACGTTGAGTCGGATGAGAGTCAAGTTTTATTGGCCAATTCTGTGATTTCTGAGATGGTGTACATGGTGTTCGTAGGGTCTTATACATTTTAATGTCTAATACATGGAGACAATCAGACGGTGGCACTTTGAACCTCAGTCAGTGTCACAAGATGTGGGGAAATACGTATTCAAAAAGATCAAATTTAATTGGAAACAAAAAACAAATCCACATAAATCCATACATTTGCAGATTCTTGCAAATCTCTGGCAGACGCTAGACTTGCATTTGTATTTGTCGGGTGGACACGGCTTTTAAATAGCTCACTTCTAAAAGGGACATGGAATTTCTCTGGGTGATTCCGACAGAAATGTTAGCGGGACTCGAGGGCCGTTGCTAAAAGGTCTCCCGGTCGGCGAGGAATACCAAGTGGTGGCGCCCTCCGAGGGCGAGTCGGCACCTGAATTATTTATCCATACATTCAGGATTCACAGCGAACGATTAACATCAATGAATTTTGTGTTCCTTTTGTTTCCTTTTATTTCCTTGAAAAGCCTTCATGAGCTTAACGGAGTGAAACTCCACAATCTCATTTAAGCCGCCGCCTCCTTTCCCGACAATTTCATTATTTATTAAACCCTGCTTGAACTTAACAGGCAAATACTGAATCACGGCCAAATCACTGTGATCCTGCGTGTCATCTGCAGTGACCCGAGCCCACTCCCGGCCCCAAGCCCACGCTTTCTGTTAACCAGCGGCACATTTTTCTAAGTATCAGCAACAGCACCACGACTCCTGTCACGACCTCGTTTTCCACTTTTCTCCTTCCCACCGCCGCTGCCGCCACTGCCGCCACGGCCGCCACTGCCGCCACCGTGGTGATTTGGGCTAAAACTGTGTTTGTCGTCTGCCTTCACCTCCCGCCAACTCCCCCCTCCTCACCTCTCCTCACCTCTCCTCACCTTCAATGCCCTCAGAGAGATTTTTTTGAGCCGAGCACCTTAAGCTGGCTCTTCAATTTTCTGCCCCTCCCACTGCCGCTGCTTCTTTTTCTCCTATAACACTAAAAAAAAAGACACTGCTGTTTCTCTCTTTCCCTCATTTTAAAAATCTGCACGATGTTTCGAGAAGTCATCAGGTGGATAAAAACTTATCTGAACTGAATCAAGTGCTTGGATGTTGACTGAAAGACAGGATGAAGTTAAAAGTCATTGTGGTGGATAAAAAAAACTAATTATCTGAACTGCAAAAGAAACTTTATTTCTAAAATAATAAGCGCTCAGATAACCAGTTAAACTATTATGGGTCGAGACCCAAAGGTCGAGACCCAAAGTGGGGTAGCCGACTGGAGAAACGTTTCTGTTTTGTGTCAGCTTGGCTGTCGTGCTGCAATGAGCAGCTCCGCGCTGGCGCAGAGCTGTGAACGATGCACGGCGAGGAGCGGCAACAGAAATCGCACCTTTTCACGTCAACATTCGATCGGGAAAAGCCGTCGAGTCGCTAATTTGGACAAAGACAGTCTGTGTGTAAGCGCTTCAGCGCACTTTGGAAGCTCGTTGCTGCTGAGTTTTTGGATAATAAACTGTTTGCGTTTGGCAGTTTGAGGCGCCAGTCGCATCTGAAGCGCTGACAGACTCCACTGATGGATGCGACACGACAGGCTTGCCGCGCTGTGACATCAGGTGGCAGAGTTCGGAGCCGCTGGAGGTCATGTGACCCTGACGGGGCTCTGCAGAAGAACTCCCTGGTCTTGTTTGTTTGCTTTGCTCCGGTTGAGGGACGCAGAAAATATGAGTAACACACAGACACACAAACAAGCCCGCATTTTAACTGCAGTAGCAGCAAACTGTGAGCTCCGGTTCCCTTATTAATGTGTGACTCCCAATTGGCTCCTGCTCTCATCCAGTTACACGCTGCGTGTGTGAAACCCAAGTGCAGAAATTTCCTGCGGAAAACAAAAGAAAGTGCGGAAAACAGATTCCAAAGTTTAAAAAAGGAATGAAGGAGAAATTTCCAAATGTTTGGAATTCAAACTATTTCGGTGCTCCGCCTCATTGACAGTGATGTCAGGTTTAAAACACGCTGCATTTTTCATCAGCTGCGGCTTCGGTTTTTATTTTATTTCATTTCATTCTTTCGGAGCTGAATACCAGAAGAGCAGAAAAGCAGCGGGCGTTAGCGGTCGAACCGCTCGATCCTGCCGACTCCAAACAGACTCTCACCGCTGCGAGAGAGAGACAGAGAGAGAGAGAGAGAGAGAAGAAAAAAAAGAGGAACGTGTGAATAAACCAACGATATCGACGGCAGCGAGGCAGCGTAACCTCGGTCTGGAGCATCAGAGTGAGGGTGCCTGCGCCGCCGCCGCCGCGCTCCCGCACGTTTTTCCTCTGTCGTTTTGGTAGGATCTGAGTCTAATTAGGCTGTTAGTTAGCGGCCGGGGAAAGGACAAGGGGGCGGGGCTGCGAGTCCGACGGCGCCGCCGCCTCTGAGGCCCTCCGAGCGGCTCCGCTAATGAGCCCCCGGCTGCGTGTTTACTGAGAAATCTCTGTCTCTCTCACCTGCTCTGCACTGGGAAACACACACACACACAAACACACACACACACGCAACCGCTAAAATCTGTCAGAAAGCAGATCACGACTTAAATAAAACACGCACAAACACGTGTAGTGAAGTGAAGCAGCCGCTTGGAGTGCAGCTGGAGCAGCGAGCGGACTCAGGACTGCCGTGTGCAACCAAGAGCACGTTTACACTTAGAAACAAACAAAAAAGAGTTATCATCTGATCGACAAAGCGCAAATGTATGTTTTTTTTGCTAGCGTATCGAGGTTCAGATTCTGACGTCGATGAATGAACTTTAATCTCAGTGACGTAGGAAGCCGTGTCGCGTTCTCATGTCCTTGAAGCCTTACAGAGCCTCGGCATCGGACCCGTCGTCGCTGTCCAACAACTTCCATCCCTGTGTAGAAACCCTTCACAACGGTTCAGTGTTGCAGCGGCTCACGTTAGCAAAACTAGCAAGATGGCAAACATTTCAGTTTTTTTTCTATTTTGATTTCCGACCACATTTCAACGCTGCGACGCCGCTTTTCTACGTTTTACGAGCTCGAGCCTGAAGGAAAAAAAAAAAAGAATCTGTCGGTCGGGCTCGGCGGCGGCCGAGGGGAGAACCAATCAGCTCTCATTAATTAGTGACGCCGATGGAGACGTTTTTAAAGGGAGTGAAAAATAAACTCTCTTCTGGGGGAAGTGTCACGCAGAAGCCTGGAACAGTCTCTACCCCACTGGACACCTGCAAAGAAAGAGTAAGAACACCAGGGGGCGTAGTTTGAACAACAAGGACAGGAAGTTCGACAGTCGCCCAGAGGATCACGAACTTTGATCGCTGAGTCAGGAGTCGAGCAAAGCGTACAAGAAGTTGGACTTTCAGTAACATTGAAATTAAGACTTACTGAAGACTTTAGTGACATCTAATGGTTGGAAAGCGTATTGCAAGGAATGTTAACATCTATGCCTGTATTATTAAGTTGATAGTACCATCAGTGGTCTCGACTTGTCACGTATTCATTCACTTCTTTGGCACTTCTTTATATCATATATATCCATGACACTAATCACTGTTTTACTGCTCAGGTTCTTTAAGGTTCATGTTCTTTGGATGAAAACAAAGAAACAGAAAACTGCATTTTGGAGGTCAAAAACTGCCGTGGAATCTTGTTTTTCCAGTGGCCTTCGAATTGAACAAGTCGGCCGTGTGAATCGCGAGTTCCTGGCGCTTCAGATTTCTCTCGATGATCAACTTTGGTTGTGCCGAGTGAGAGACTCCTAAAACCACCCGGAACGCTGCAGCTCGAGTCTTTCGGAATCTCTCAGTATCGATAGCTTTCAAACAAAAAAAAAGCTTGATTTCCTGCTTGGCTGAGCCGGTAGTCGTGTCCGGGCACCGTGAAGTGACAGCGGAGCCTGCATGTTATGACATCACATTGGGAAAAAAAAAATAGGAGGGGGGGGGCACGGGCTGTGGCGGCGGCCCCATCAATTCACTTTCGCTTAGGCCACTGGTGGGCGCTAACGCTAATTGACAGTTGGTTTGTTCCGGCGGCCGAGCACAATAACTCACCTCCTGTCCCCGTCCGGGTTTTTTTTGACTCACTCCCTCGACCAGGAGAAAAAAAAAAAAGTGTTTTCCTCCGTCCTCCTCCAGTTCCTCCGACCTCCTGCTCTCCTTCCGTCCTCTCCGTCCTTCACCCTCGGAACTCCGTCCCCCGACTCCCCCGGCAGCTCGTTAGGCCGCCGGAGATGGATGAGGTGTCAGCGCCACGTCGAACCCGTACATGGCGGTAGCACCGGTGCTGCAGGATCCCAACGGCGAGTCACACTGCAGCGAGTCTGTCGGTGACACCGGTGACATCATCGCCTGAAGGCTCAATGGAAAGTCAGACGCAAGCAAATCGACCCAGTAAAGGTTTAGGAGAGACGAAGCAGAATAAAAAGAAAAAAGACATGATATGCTTGATATTGGCGCCACATTAGCCTTTTTAAAACTGAGGCGAAATTTCTTTGTTTTTGTTTTGTTTTTGTTTTTATTTTTGATATTTGAGAAATTTTGATCAGCCGACTCCTGAGAATTCAAAATTCCTGAGCATCAGCGCTTCCCTTTCACTGATATTTGCTAATTAGTGGACACTGCTTCTGAGGCTCGGGTGAACCAAGCTGATTGGCCGGCAGCATGTGCGCGACGATGACCTTTAAGCTAGCGTTAGCCATCAGGTTAACAGACAGTAGCTGCGGTTCCAAGGTTTTGACGCTCTCATGAGGTGGTTTGTCAGACGTATCGATATCGAGGTTTATCGCAAAAAAGTCATGGAAGCACTTTTTCCACATTTACGCGCTAGCGGACGTGATGTATGGGGTCACGTGACCAGTTCACTTCAAGTGAAAACGGTGCGTTATGTTTGGACGGAGGAGGAGACGGAATATTTTTTTTTACAGGTAATCAAAGAGAAAAAAACTCACTGAGGTCGACGTCTCTTTTTCAGGAGGAACCTGGTTGGTGGCGATACGCGAGCAGCTGTGCGTTTCCAAGTGGTCAAAAACTTCTGGCTCTCCAAAAGTCCGATTTGGAAGTGAAGCAGCAGATTTCTGTGCAGCAGCAGCGGAAAACACAAGAAGGAGTTTCTGTTTTTATGATGCTTCTTGATTGTGGCTAATCAATTCCAGAAGATGTTTTGGTGGAATGACGCTGCATTATGTTGCACTCTCACTCACTCTCTTTTCTCCACCGCGAAGGAATTGTTATGATGCTTTCTTCAACATGAATTGGAAGCAGAGCAATTACCCAGACAGAGGAGAAAAAAAAAAAATCAATGCTCTCCTGGGGGAAAAAAAAAAATCTCAGCTTTGATTCATTCAAAGTGATTTAAAGCTGTTGTGTAAAAGTTTTTAGGAGTAACAACCTGGACTTTATAATTTAGATTTGTCCAACTTCTTCCTCCCCCGTGTGCCTAAATCAATTCGCAGCATCTTTTTTTTTTCTCCCCCAAACACGTCTCGGTTTTTCAGAAAGTGCCCTGATACAAACATAAATAAAATCAATGCACCATTTTCCAGTGAAGTGCTTTTTTTTTAAGAGGGTTGAATTTTATTGTTAATTAGCCGCTAACAAAAGTAGAGCGATTTAAGAAGAAAAAAATTAAAGAAAAGTTTCAAAATAAGGTGGGGGAGGGGACTAAGCGGCCGGCCACACTCCCATGGAATGATGACGTTTAACCACCCTGGCAAGCGGCAGCGGTGGCTAAACAGGCTATTGATTTGCTAATTGCCTTCACTTTCAATTCTATTGTTCCTCCAGGTGCTATTTAACCCCGGTGACACGCCGCATTTACTGCAGCGATAGAGAAACTCTCTGCCTCAGCCTCGCCCTCCGAACGGCAGCTCCGAACTGGACGTTCTGCAGGTTCAGCGCCGTCAAAGACCTTCAGACTCGCAGCATCGTTATTAAAACATGCTGGAATCTGATACAGTGGTAGTTACGTTGCATTTGCTTCATGCACATGCACATTTGTGGGTAAAAGAGGAGAAACAATGTCAATAAATAAGTCAATGAAGGAGCCGGTGATGGTCAAAGCCCCCCCCCAAAAAAACAATTCAAGAAGTCTTGAAGGCAAATGACAAAGAATTTTCAAAACCAAATGTTGTAACTCAGTTGAAAAATTTTCTGAAGTGTTTCAACTTTCCCCCTTGGTTTTCTTCAAGGAGCCGTAACGATGCTGCCTCGGCAGCGTTTCCAGGGTGAGATGAGGATCGACCTGGCTGCGACGAGTCGTTCAGAGGCCACGGCTCAATCAATGCTAAGTGTTTAGCGCAGGCTTTTATTAGCCTCCGAGCCGTTCGGTAGCCCCGGGGCGCAGCGCCTCATCGTGTCGGCTACGTGACCCCTGTTCTCGTCGCTCCTGCACACAGAGGTCATGTGACGTTGACACAGAGAAAATCCAGGGGGATGAAAATCAAAATATGATTGAATTTGGGGAGTTTGGGGAAGAAAAAAAAATCAGGCTTTTTTTAATGGAACTCTGGGTTTTAGTCAAGCCAACACTGTTTACAATTAACTGCAGTGGGCAGCAGGACTTAAAGTAGCCATGTGCGATTTCATTTCACCGCTGGATGTTGTTGTTTGACGATGCACATTGGAGTCAAAACAAACCGGGTCCCCTGCAGGTCAAGGAGTTAAATTATTGTTTTGACAACATATTGTTGGACAAAAACCCCTTGTTCAGTGATATTTTAATTTACTCAGAGGTAGATAACTACACATTAATAACATTATTATTAACTAGCTAGCTTCAAATTTGTAGATATTGCATCGTTCCACGTGCTATTTTTTAATTGTTTTGGGAGGGAGTCAACTGGTCCAAAGCCACCTCCAATCAATGTGATGGACATATTTCAGTAAGCGTTTGCCCCCTGGTGACATGCTACACTCATTAAAACCTAAAAAATCATTGCGGATCCCCAACTAACACACGCACACACACATGCTCCAACAAACCCTCCATCCCTGCAGCCCAGCACAATCAAGATACCCACTCCTTTCTCCGCCTCTAGTATCATCACCCACCTTTAACCCCTCCCAGGAGAAACCAGTGTGTGTGTGTGTGTGTGTGTGTTAGAACTGGAAAGTGAAGCACTGTATTGGAGACCGGGTCAGTTCTCCAAGCAACCGGCACCACTTCCCTCCCGCGGCCACCTGGCTGGAAATCTCCTGTATGAGTCTTGCGGGGACCTCAGAGCGCAGCAGCTCAAGGTGTTGTACACTGCGTGTGTGTATGTGTGTGCACACACGCGTGTGTGTGTGTGTTGTCGTCACAGGCCTGCAGCTATGATCCTGTTGGCTTTAGACGGATCTGGAGCTTCGAGCTACAGCTGCCTCGCTGGCGAACCGACAGGACACACACACGCACGCGCACGCACGCATGGACACACACACACACACACACACACACACAGATAACCCGCCTGCTTCCCTGGCAGTGTGTGTCTTTACTAAAATAAAACCACCAGCAGCATCAAATATTCAGAGCATCGCGTGACGGCAACTCCGCTACTAACTCTGTTATTCCTTCACATTTGAATTAATATGGGCCATAATGAACGCGTGTGGTTATATTAAATGGAATTAAAGTGAGGACCGTCAGTCGACGTGTACAACAAGAAAAAAAATATTAGAAAATGATGTGAGCGTGTGGCGTCAACGGAGCCAAGTCCAAATTCTTATTCAAGATCAGAATCAGAATAGCAGAAAGATGCAATGAAATTGCGTGGCAACTCCCTTGTGCAAACAAGATACTGTTGGTGTGATAAATGAGCGAAGCATCAAACTAGTGGCGACTAAAGCAAATATCCAACAAGAGGCGAAACAGGAAAAGGAAATAGAAAGAACAACTCCTCCATGAGGAGTTTAGCTACGCTACAACTAACATTGATCAGGAATTTGAAGGTTGTGCTAATGTCTCATCACAAACCACCTCAGTTTAAAGCAGACTGCCCAAGTTGTGGAGTTCATTAAACAAACCCCTCCCATCCAAAAAAGAGACTCCACCCGCATATCAGCGAGTTAAATACGGTGATAAGTATTATTTTGTTTTTTTTTCCACAGAGTGGAAGCCCTGCTAGCCATGACCCAACCCCCGGTGGCTCTTGTGTAACAGCAGCGGCGTGGTTTTAGCCCCAGTTTGCGTCGTATTGAGCTTTTTCCAATGTCGCAATGAGTGGCAATAACAACCTACTGTGTGTGTTTTTTCAGCTGCTCGTCCTTATAGAAAACACACTGAGGTTCTTAATACACAGGCTTGAGAATAAGTAGCTTTTCAACACAAAAAAAAAAAAAGAGAAAAGATTTGCAACGTATTGCAAGTGGCCTGAAATCCTCCCACCCCCGGACCCCCTTCGCTTCGCCCTGTGTTTTCACATTCCTTGACACAATTGAAGGGTCCCAGGGTTGATCCCTGGCCCTGGTGACTCCGCTCTCATTGGTCTCACCCAGCGTTAAACACCCCGAACTTCGCAGCGCCAGCAGTATTTATGGCAACACGAGCCCTGGATTCTGGACGCGATGACACAAACGCTGCACTTTGCTAGGTCAACAGCGCAAAAAGTCACAGTGTGGCAAAATATGCTAATGCTAATCGGTGGTAGCGATACAGATACCTGAGGACAGCCGGGGCAGGACTGTGTGACACTCCTCTCCTTCTCACTCCCGTCCAACATTTTCATTCACCGCTCGACCCTCTTCTCCTCTCGATAATGTCTCAATTCTCGTCGCCTGAACTTTGTTTTCCCCTCGCTGCCAATATTTCTCCGGCTGTAATCTTGCCGTTTCACCCTCTTTCATCACTGTGCCTTTTCCGCTTGACTCCTCTCTCTCTCTCGAACGGCGTGTTGATATGAATAATCAACGACGTGCATGATGTGGCCGAGACGCTCCCCGGCCTCTGAAGTAGTAAACAGAGAAGGGTGCGGGATGTCCTCAGGGCAGCTCTTTGAAAAATCCAATTCAGGAACTGAAGAATGTGGGCCATAAAAAAATGAAAAAAGATGTGCAGGAGAAGGCTGGCGCATTTCTCTTTTTTTTAAATCCTCCCTTCCTTCCATCCATCCATGGGGTCATGGTGGCAGCAGGCTCAGCGGGAGTTCAGGACTTTTCCAGACCACCTTCTCACCAGCGACAGTCCCAGCAAGCTCCTCCTCCACTGGGACCCCGAGGCTCCCCGGGTCCATGTAGGATATTATAATCCCTCCAGCGAGGAACATCTCACACCGTGGAAATGAGACTGGATTGAGCCTCGTGGCTCAACTCTTCCTTCACCACCACAACAGTCGTCTGCACGTAATAGCAAACCAAACCATCCATCCATCCATCCATCCATCCATCCATCCATACATCCATCCATCCATCCATCCATCCACAGGCCCGCTCACACCATATGGCTTCATACCAAGGCTTCAAAAGAGAAATGTAATTTTTTGAGTAAATATTGAGGTATATTTTTTTTTTATCAGATATGAGTTGACTGTTAAAGTAAGTAGAGAGAAATAAATGGAAAAGATTATACACACGGGCAGTAAAATTGGATTTGGACCGCTGATGTCAACCCTGTTGGATAAAATCATTTGGGTTTTATTCATTCATCTTTCCATTTTTTTGCAAAGATATTTCAAGGTTTTTGTCAAGACGACTGAAGTATGCAAGTCGGCAGAACACAAGTGTTTGTCTTGATATAAAAACTTGCCCAAAAGTCGCTATAAGCGATTTTTTCACTATTGAAGTTCTCGTCTGCACTTAGGACCAAAACAAACCAGATTCCTGCAGGGAAAGATGGCCCATATTACGGTCACCCTCCCAAACAAATTCCAACTACCCTCATATCGTGAAACCATTTGTTAACTAAATGTAAAATTTTGAGGTCACCAGTCAGCTTTTTAACCTTCGCTCTTTTAGGCCAAACTGCAGTAACCAAGAGTAGATAATCTCCCTGATCGGTGTGCCGTCTTTGGCTCGACACCAACTCTTTGGAGGCGTCCCTCAACCCCCCTTTCTTGGCAAATCAGTGAAGAAGAAGAAGAAGAAAGAAGAAGAAGAAGAAGAAGAAGAAGCAGTCGGCCAGCTGTTGCCCTGCCGACGTCTTTCATGTCGGCCAACTGGTGAGTTTGGAGCAACTTAAAACAAACGCAAGGAGCTGCAATCGGACGGCGCCGCACATCGGTGGGTTGTTTATTCATATCAAAGTGTCTATGCTAATCAGCTGGCAGGTCATGTGAGGTTGAACTGCCGTGGGCTTGGCGAGCGCTCGGACCACATCGCTCCGCCGCAGTGCGGTGTGGTGCGGTGCGGAGCCGGTGCTGGCCAGGTGAGGGCAGGCTGCCAAACACTCGGCCTGATGCCAACCTGGATTGGATTCATGCCGCCAGCGAACAAACACAGCCTGCCAGCTTTGGTCATGGCAACGACCTGTGGATGCACATGCGAAAACAAAGTAATTACAAAGCAAAAAACAAAACAAAACAAAAGAAGAAAAAAAAACCTCCAAATCTCAAATGTGATCCAATGCTTTACAATAGATTCACAAAGATGAAGAAGGAGTCAGGTCTTTAATTTACTGTAATTCGCCTGATTCAATAGATTTATTTTTTTTAATGGTGCCATGTCGCGACTGAGGAAGTCTGAAATTTGTGTCCCAATCCGCTATTTAGCGCAGAATTCAGAGCTGAATTTCAATCCAGTTAAACGCCCCTCTGAGACTCGACCCTTCGGATTCATTGCAAGAGTCATCGCGAGCTGCCCGACTATTATTACACCCAAAACCACCAGGACGTGATGTGTTTGTGAGTGTGTGTAGTCCCTAAAGCCTCGGGGTAATAAACTTCCCTCTATCACACATTTTATGTCATCCTTAAAAGTTTTCACGATAGAATAAATTAGTACATTTTCTTTTATGTCATGTTTACCGACTCCGTCCTCATGGCTCCGTTGTTTTTTTTCATTTTGCATTCCTTCCATTTAATCGCTGCGTCTTCTTTACAGCTCCTTTTCTGAACCCTGACTCGCTCCCCTTCATCCTTTTATGGCGCTTTTTTTCTCCCTGCGGAGCTCTCGGTCCCCTTAACCAAACAGTCGTAACTGTGTAATTGGATGTGCTGTGATCCTTAATGAAGCAGCTGACGGTCCTGCGGCCATCCTGTCGTCTTCTGGGAATGTGCTGACGGTGACACCTACAAGCCGAGCAGCCCGCCGCCTTCACGTCCTCTGCAAAAAAATTAAAAAAAAATAAAAAAACCTTGGGATCGAGCCGCGAGTCTCATAAACTGGACTGCAGCTGCAATTATGTGTAAATGAGGATAAAGAGTTGTCAGTGTTTTTTTTTTTTTTTTTCAGTTCAATGTGGTGCAAGAGCACACTGGATTACTTCCCAATGTTTTGTTTTCCTCATAAAGTGAAAATATCCAGATCCAAATCTTGTCAGAATGGATTCAACGTTCCCTCATACATGGGAACAAGTTGGATTCCCCGATGAGGTTTCACTCAGACATTGTTTCATTGGCTCTACCGACTTAAGTGTGATTTCTGCTCAAATTTGGTGCCTGCAAGAATCTGAATGACAACACAAACAATACTAGTAACAACCTGCAATAACATAAAATTATTTAGAAAGCGAGTGCGGTAATTGTTGTGGTTTTTGTAGCAGCCTGCTGTCGCCGCCGTGGCCTGGGGCGCCGCTCCGAGCCCGCCGCAAGTTGCATTTAATGTAAAATGTTACTAACTCCCATTAACCAGCAATAGATTTGTTTTTTGTTTTTTTTTCCTTTTTCAGGATTTGTGGCATGTGTGGCGCATTTTTAAATAAGATGACTATTAAAATAAGTAGACAGTCAAAATAATATTAGAAGGTATTATAAGGCTACTGTCAAAACAAGTGACATAAGCAAGCCTGCAGTACGAAAGTGTCTTGATGTAGAAACTTGGCCAGAAGTCGCCATATGCAACATTATTTGGCCACTAGATGTTGTAGATGTTGTAGATGTTGTGCTGCATATATGACCAAAACAAACCGGATCGCTGCAGGTCATCAGCAGCCTCCAGCATAGTAGCGCTGAGCCTCCGCAGCGACAAACCAGGACACAACAAACATGATGGGAACATCACCCTCCAGTCAAACCCACTGAAATAAATCTAGAATGTTGCAACCAGAGCATGGCACTCTGAGTCTTTCTTCTTCTCAACAGACTCACAATGCTCTCGCTGAAGTGAGGTATTCTCCTTCCAGAGACTAGGCTCGGTGCCGGAGAGACGCCAGCGTCACGTCGTCAGTCAGCTCGTAAATGGCGGAAACGCTCATTACTTCCAGCTTTTGTCGTTTAATTTAGAACCCGCTCTACTCCGCCGACTCTTAAGCAAGCGCGTGCGGTTGGAGTGCAGTTTGTGTCACGCCGAAGAGGTACGCGCACTGCGGCGTGCGATTCGCTTAATGATTCTGCCTAATGACTCTGATAATAATGAGCGGGGAGGTGGAGGGCGAATTGCAAAACAGACTTACGACAAACAATTAGCTGTAAAGTACGGCATCGCGCAGGCGGCGTGATTTAGCACAGCGCTGTTTTTTTTCTCCAGTCTTTTCGTTCTACCACCGTGTCATTTCACACAATGATTGACTTCAGGGTCCATCCCATGCTGACCTGGACTTCTATTCTCCTGTGCAACCTGGTTACCCTGGTTGCACAGGTTGTACATGTTGGCTGTGTAGTAAAACCCGCATTCTGTCGTTTCACCGGCATGGACTGTTGGAAGTTGGTTGCGAAAAAACTGAAAATTATGTTAATATGGAAAGGAGCGGTAAATTAATCATGACAAAGTGGTTTAAAAAATGTTGGCATTAATCGTTAAAATAAAAAAAATGAAATAAAAGAAACAATCCAGGCTCTCAGTTCTGTTTTGTCTGATATGGTCTAATTTTGACTTGACCTGTTTTCCTATTCAAGTTTAGATTATTTCATAACAAAGCATAAGCTACTATTTGAACAACAATATGATTTTAGAACTAAAAGAATAAAATCATCTGCTCTCATAGGAACAGGAGAAAACAAAAAATGCGTTGTCGCAGTATTTTTAGATTTTTACAAAAAACACTCATAAGGCGTCGCTGGGTTCTGTCGTGCACGCGTCGGATATCCAGCCCGCAGCTGGCCCAGTGAGCTGGTTGGAATCGCAACATGAGCAACGCCAATTATCTGCAGCATCAAAAAGAAGATGTGGATGTTGTTGAAAAGTAGAACTCAAACGCTGAGTGACGACAAGGGATCTGTTTGCTTTTGGCCAAACACGATCGCAATTGTTTTCAATAAGTGGAACAAGTGGAGCAAATACACAAGCCCAGCCTGGTTTGTCCCGGAAAACATTTGTGTTCAATTGTATGTATGTGTGTGTGTGTTTTTTTTTTTCTCAACCAGAAGAGTGTAGACATGTTCAAAACACTTTCTGTTTAATTTGAACAAGACGCGTTATAATGGGACCATGAGGTGAAAGGTGAAAGTGTGTTGGAATATTTTATCACCTAAAAAAAAGAAGAAAAAAAAACACAAGGCACTTTTCCAGGGACGTGTTCTACAGGCAAAGGTTCCATTTTGTGCCAAACAAAAATAGTTTTCTGACAATTTGTTGTTTGGTTGTGGAACTGGCGGGGAACAAGTCGGTCTTCCCACTGCCGGCTGTTCACAGCAGCAACTAACCAAAATGCTAAACCTTGACTGAACCCAACACAATTCACAAACACACACAGCTTCAACTGAAAGTGCAGAAAGTTCGACCAAAGCTTTTTCCTGATCAAACACAAAGCAGCAGCAGCAGCAGCAGCAGCAGCTCTGCAGGTGTGTGAGGAAGAGGAGGAAACCAGAGGCCAGGGTCAACTGACGTAAAATCCTGTTTCCCAGCCAATCAGATGACAAGAACCTGGTCACATGGGCCAACACACCTGCAACATATCAGTCCACACTCACACACACACACACACTGCAAAGGGATGGGAAGAGGAACCCCAAGAAATGCAGACACGTGTATCCAAGTCCTGAAAAGACACGGCTGATGCATTGTGGGTATGTTCACTTTCCAGTCTCCTCTTTTTGTGCACTTCACACAATCACCTTTTTTTTTTTTCAATCAGTCACCTATTAATATTAAAGGACCTGTGGCATTCAGCGTTGACGTGGGCATTGTAGATGATTCATCCTGCGAGGCTACTTCCTGTTTAGGAGGAATTCTTTGAGCTTTCATACACGTTACCGGTGCAGCTGTTTTACCTGAATTATTATTTTTTTTCATAACTTTATCACAGTAGAAACTTGGACATTTGGACAAAAAAAAAAAAAAACCTGAGGGAGACTATTGGTTATTCTGTCTCCATCAGAGGATTGAAGTCCACTCCGCTCACCCCGCCCCCTTGCCCCCCTTCTTCTCGTCTCCTCCAATCACCAACGTGCAAACGCCTCCTCCTTGTCATTCATTCGTCCTCGTCTCGCAGCGTTCAGCGGAAGGCCGCCGCGGTCAGAAGTGACCCTCCAGGTCGTCGACAATCAGCGGCTCGCTGACTGAGAGTCTGGAGGGCCGCCGTGTGTTTGGCCAAGGGCTCCTCGAGTGCCGCTGACTTTTTTATCTCCCGGCGCAGATTCAAGAGCGCCGACGTCTTCTCCAACATCAGGACGATTTTTTTTCTTGGGAAAAAAAAAAAATCTCCCCTCTTGTAAAAGTTAAGCGAGCCTGGTTCGCGTCCTGTGAATGACCTTTTAACTTCATACTCGGTCTTGTGGTGCTTAGTTTACTGTCAGGGTCCAACAGACTGAAATTTTTATTTTTTATTCTTTGAATTTAAACTTTTTACGCTACCCTGGCAGAGTGCCTGCAGCACAACATTTGCTCCGTTTCACCGGTGCCTTAGATTCTTTGCCTGTGTCTGCAGAATAGTCAACTCTATTTCGAGAGATATTTGCAAAACAGCAACGTTGCCCGATGCATGGGAGTCGTGCACGCTGGCGCTGGCACAATAGCAGTTTGAAAAAAAAAAAAATTAAGCGCATGCCACTGGTTTTGCACTCTCAGGGGTCCCTGGAACATTCACCATTTTCACCACGACCCCCTTTTTTTTAATGCATCAGCGGCTAAACTGTCTAACTTGCAACAAGTTTTTTGATGCTGCACCACTGAAATTAGGCTCCTCCCTCCTCCTCCTTTGTCTCTGTCTCCTCCTCCTCGGTCACCTGCCCCTCTTCTCCCCATCCGCCCTTTAAATGACTGCTGGCAGGGATTGGGTGGGATTGGTGGAAGTACGGCAGGTGGAATCACTGTCAACTCGTCTGGAGTGGACCTGAACGTGTGACGGCGATTACAGCCACAGCTGTTAGCATTTTGCTAATTGTGAGGCCTCGATGAGAACGGCTGCGGCTGCACCTGTCAGTCAGCCAAAACTCCGTCCAGCCTCACTGAGCCAAAATTGCATTGAACAGTGTTTGAATTGAAAAATGCACCAGCTATGTGGAGTAAAGACAAAAAAACCACCCGGAGTGGTTTGGCGGTAGTCACCTAGTGAAGGTAACTTTTAATCATCCTTCTGCTTATGAGGAAAAGAAAGAAGAAAAATGCAAGTTTAAAAAAGTTTGTTTCAAAAAAAAGAAAAAGGGAGAAGAAGGGAGGGAGCTCAGTGGAGTGTAGAGACAAAACTTGGTCTTAATCACCCTCCACACACACACACACACACACACGCCCAAAAGTTTGAGAAGAAACCCTCCCACCTCTGCAGTGCTGCAAACTGTCTGCAGGCAGCCGGAGTAAAAAGTATTTTTTTGCACTTGTCCTTGGAGGACAAGAAGAAGAAGAAGAAGAAAAAAAGAGAGAAAGTTTTCTTGATGAGAACAAAAAAAAAAAAAACCTCCAGAAGAGAACAGTTGAGTTGAAGAGAGAGTAGAGTGGAGAGAGCAATAAACTGTTAGAGCCTGCAGAAGATAAACACTCGGCCGCCTGTTGCCGACGTCTTCGTCCCGTCCTGCTGTTTCTTTGCGTGAGGAAGAACGCACCAATCAGACGGCAGCTCCGTCTATTCCTCCCTCGGAGGTCGTGATGAAGCCCGTAAAGTGAAGCCTGAGGAGCTTCTGCTCCTGCTGCAGGGATTCAACATGTTCTGCTGATGAGTCTGAATCTGTATTTAGGTGGCATCACGTCAACAGGTTTTCCATGCATTCCTCTTGTGGAAGGTTTGAAAAAGCCTCAGATTTAGCGGCGAGCTGCAAACACAGGGCTTATTCTGCATGTTTTTCTAAAAAGAGCATAACGATTATCGCACAAGGATGCTTAATTTGAGTTTGGCACAAAAAAACAACATGTTTTCTCTATTTTGTACTTGTGATTTTTATCTATTTTCTCATTTTTCCGGCGATCTCTGTGTGTCAGAAGACTCGGCAGCGTTTCCAACAGTAGGAACAGAAAGTTTTCTCTCTGCTGCCCTGTGAGTGTGGAGGGGAGGGGTGTCGTCGTGGCCGACTGGCTCGATGATGTTTGAATCTCCCTGAACGACACCCGGTCGCGTCGCACAACGCCTGAGAGGAGCTGCTTTGATGTGGCTTCTGGTCGACTGTCTGCTTCTCCAGCAGCGGCAGCAGCGGCAGCAGCAGCAGCAGCAGCTCATCTCGCCTCAGCGGGCCCCTCATTGTTCGGGTGAAGCGACTCGTTGTTGGCGTGGATGTGTGAGAAGCAGCCCACACACACACACTTCAGCAGTCACACTTTCACACGCTGCGTCTGATGACGCGCAGCGACCACGTCCAGCCGCTGTCTGGCCTCTTTTCACCGCATTTCTTTCTGCTGCGTCCTTGAAAGTGGGGAAAATATCAAAGAGCGCCACCCAATTTAGTGCCACGTCGCAGATTAGAAACCCTCTCCTCCTCTCCGACCGCTCCGAACACGGCGACACTCTAAAGAACCCAACACTGATTGATGTTTTTTGGCAACCAGGTTTAATCCTGCAGGTTTTAGGAATTTCAAAGCAGCCACTTTGTGAAACGAGGCTGTTTGTGTGTGTTTGCGTGTATGTGTGTGTCGGAGGGAGGTGTGTTTTGCAGCGGATGTTTGGAGACTGTCAAGTGTTCTGAACTGCTTGTGGAGGATGAGGACAGGAGCTGAGGCTGTTTGGAACCACTCATGGAAATCGTCATTCATTCATTCATTCATTCATTAGTTAATTCATAAGTTGATGGCCATTCATTCATTCATTCATTCATTCATTCATTTTTACTTTAGATCAAAAAAATGTTCTTATTTTGGAAAATCCACTTTTTGGGCATTCACAGTTCTGTAACATTGTATCTGTCAATGTAAATGTTACATTACACACTTACATTTCACATTGACAGCAGATCAGCTGATGGTTCGAAGCTGCTCGGCTCCATAGTTTTGGTTTATGTGCCGACTTTTGTCTATTTTTTTTTTTTTTTTTCCTGGACCAATGTTTCCTAAAGACTCTCAAAACAAGGTGAACACGCTTCCATTGTTGCAGAAGGAAGTCACATGGTCCACAATTGCATCCTGGATTCCACTTTATTCATTTATTGATAAATCTCTGGAAAAGGCTCAGTTAGTGGGGGAGGGGTAGCAGTTCGGTGGGGGGGGACAACGGCCCTGAATAAGTCATCTGGCCCCGCCCACAACTTTAGTTGGCCGCCACCGTCGGCATCAAGACGTCTCCTTCATTAGCCTCGGTAAAATTTTAATCACACACGTTGAGAAACGCCGATCATTGGCTGATCTTCAGACATCAGACGGGGCGTCAGTGGCGGAGACGGCGAGTGGCGGCATGCATTAGTCATCTGACGGGAGAGCGGTAGCGCCTCTGGTGTTCGCGCCCTTAAATATCCGTGCTTGTGCGTCCTTATGTAACACTGAGCAGTTGAAATCCCGCTCCATCCGAGTCTGTCG
This sequence comes from Thamnaconus septentrionalis, assembly GCA_009823395.1. Lineage (NCBI taxonomy): Eukaryota > Metazoa > Chordata > Actinopteri > Tetraodontiformes > Monacanthidae > Thamnaconus > Thamnaconus septentrionalis. Next base: position 10,450,172 of record CM020512.1, read on the forward strand.
TTGCGTCCTTGGGCAAGACACTTCAGCCACGTTGCCCAAGTCTAACCTAAAGAACCTAAAGTCTGCACCGCTGTTCTTTGTTCAGTTAGTTAACGTCCAGGTTCTGTTACGGTCAAACCCTGGGCTGTAGCTCCGCCCCTTTCCTCCTGAAGGATGCCACTTGATCCAGTCATAACTTGATTGGCTAAAATGGAAAAAGATCAAAGCTTTTCATTGTTGATTATCACAAACAGCTTCCATGTGATTGAATTCTGAATGGCCCCTTTTTTTTATATGGGATCAAAATTTTGCTTTTGTTGTTTAAAAATTGAAATCTGTCGCATGATTTCACCCTTTAACTTCTTTTTCAATCTTTCTGGTGCAGATGTCCAAAAAAAAATAAAAAAATCAATGAGGGCTGAGCGGCACCCTGGCGTCTTGAAACAGCACGCCTTCGCATCAATCAGTCAGTAGGCGGAGTCTGACCTGAGGGTGGCTCGGTCGCTGTGATTGGGCCGTGCACTTCAGTCACGGCGACAACGTTTGTATTCAGGCAGCGCCGCGGCCCGTCCTCCAGGTCCACCGACGCTGCCGCAGATGAAAACTGCGTAGTTTTAACCTCCAGATCGATGGCCAGTTGGTAGGAAGTGTCGCTTTTTTTTTTCCATCACGTCCGTTTCCTCCGCCCAGATTGAGTTTTTTGGTTGTTTTTTTATTTGCAATCTCGCTCAGCCTCCATCCGTCTCTGCCACGAGCTTTTATTATTATCATCCGCCCTCCACATCCACATCCTCGGCCTCCACTTCACCTCCATGTAGATACGAGCCTGATCGCCGCCTTTTGTTCCGCCGGCGACTCGTGTCACGACCGTTTTCCGACGCTCTCGTTCTGCCGGGAGGAGATAACCGGCGGCACAAGGGAGCGGGAGGAAGAGGAGGAGGAAGAAGAGTGACATTGTTCCTAATAACGCTCCATGTGGCCCTCGTCTTCCTTTGGCTAAAAAGCTTTTTTTTGTTGCTGCTTCCAGTTCAGGGCCGTTAAAAAATAAAAACTGATGTTCCGCCGGAGATTCGCTCAGTTTTCCGAACTGCCGGCGAGCCGAGCAGACAGCCTGGAGGTCGGAGACCTCTCCACCACCTGAGCTTCGCCGCAACCAAAGCGTTAGGATTTGGGTTTGTCACTCTTTCCTTTTGTTGAAGGTTTACACAAAACTTTATGGAAACTGCGATTATTACTACCCCAGTGCCTCTACATTATGCCAATAAAGCAACACACGTAATGAACCAGTTGCTGGCAAAGTCTTGTTCGGTTTGAGGTGCTAGAAAATGGTTCAAACTACCATCTGCAGAATCTCAAAAGCAATATAATAGTAATAGATATACCAGTAATATTTCTTTCTTTCTTCTCGGTTAACGAGCGTCTTTTTTCCTCATGTCCCATCATGACTTGGCAGAACTGTTTATTTTGCGCCCATCTAGTTTCAGACAGAATTTCTTTCTCCTGGGATTCTGGATTTCAGCGGAAAACATATTAAAAATATATTTGTGGAGCGACACTTTCTGGATAACAGCGGCGGCGTGTGAAGGCTCCACAGTGGATGAAAACATATTCAATAATCCGAAAGGGGCTGCTGCACCAGCCAGTCGTTAGCCATTAGCTTGTTTTGTTCCCTCCCTCCTCTGGCGTTGCAGCCGCGGAGGCGTTTTCATGTTTCATTCAGTCCGAGGCACAATAGGCACGGCGCCTTTGGCTCGCCGGGCCTTGATTTTCAAATAAAGCCGGCGCAGATGGAGGAGCCGCCGCTTTGAGTGTCCTGCAGGGGTTGCTAGGCAACACGGGCAAAGTCTCTTGCTGTCAATCACCTGGCAAGAGAAGAAGAAGAAGAAGAAGAAGAAGAAGAAGAAGAAGAAGAAGAAGAAGAAGTAATCAGGTGGAAGCGGAGAAGAAAGACGATCCTCAAGTGGCCCCCACTTCGCTTCCCAACCTTGATGCTCTTTGTCTTCTACGTTCAAACGCAGCAAAAACACAAGGCCGGCCCCTTTGCTTTAATTCGATTGGCCGAAATAAATAGAAATAAACAAACAAGTGAGTAAACAACACATCTGCCCATCAGATCCATTTGATCCATCGGGTTGCGCAGGTGCTTCCTGGGCTAAAGTGGACAAATGAAAAAAAGTGGTGAAGAAAGAGGGGGGAGGGGCCTCACGCCGCAGTGCGATTACAACCCCGAGGCACCATCGCCTCCAATCAAACTTAATTATCGCAAAGAGGGAATTCAGTTACGGGAGCTGCTGCTGAACACGAAGCTCTTTAGTCCTGTCCTTTTAAGCTCTTTTTTGGCATTTAATTCTCAACTTTCAAAAGTTTGCAAAATTTTTTTTTTGTGGAAACTCTACTATAATAAGCCCCAAAACACCCAGTGTCTTCACACTATGTCACTATAGCAACACTCATTAACCAGTTGCTGCACAATTAGAGTTCCTCAAAATCAAGCTGGGCAAAGTTTCGGTGGTGTTTGTGTTACTTTTCCAAAGTATTGTGATACTTTGTATTCAATAGAAAATGTGTTTAAAAGAAAACGTACACATTTTAGATTGACAACATTTTCCAAATCAAATACTACAAGTATTAATATTTGAAAGAATCAAACCGATATTCGCTGGATGTCCGGAATCCTGATTCGTCCGTCTCGCTGATTGGATTCGACCATATCGACTGTCCACAGAAAGGTGTCAGTCAGACTCAGGTGCCTCTCGGTGGGGTGACGTTCGATTGGGATTTGATGCGATGTGAACGGTCCTCGGCGCCTCTTCGGGATCTCTTACCTGAGACAGACGGCGGCGGCGAACGGGGGATGGGTGGGTGGGGTGGGGGGTGGAGTGCACTGCTGATTGGCCCGCTGGCGGCCGCTGCAAGTAGCTTTTAAAAGGATGAGACACTGATTAGTGAGGGGCCGAGAGAGGGTCGGCAGAGATGAAGATGGACGGGTGGGGAGGGAGGGAGGGGGTGGGCGAGCGAGAGAGAGCGAGACAGAGAGAGAGTAGGAGGAGGAGGAGGGGGGGGCCGGGGGAGGTGGAAAACCGAGGCGGCATTTCAAAAGAGAGGTGAAGTGCCCTGGTGATTAAGGGAAGAGTGGCTTTGGTGGTGGGGGAAGAGGTGGGGGGAGGGTCTAGGAGAGCGGGGCGGGTCCGAGCTGAAGAGGCGGCTGCAGGTGGTGCTGCAGCGGCTCTCAGGGGCCGTTTACACGGAGACGGATTTTTTTTTTGAAACTGCACATTTTCGAAACCGCACTCGGGAAAAAAACAACACGTTTTCACGAAGCCGTATTCGAAAAAATGCCGTTTACACGGATACACTGGAAACGACTGAAAAGGATGTAGTACCTATGCCGTGCCTGCCGTGGCACTGCAAGTTTACTCCCTGAAAACTGAAAAAGAAGAAGAACACCTGAAGCACGCCGTGTTAGCACCGCTGGGAACAGAAAGAAAGATTGCTCGTGAAAAGACGTTTTTTTATTTATTGTAAAAAAAAATCAAGACATCATCTGTATAAAATAAATTACTGCCAGCTTTCAGAACAAAAAGAAACACAAATTGAAATAATTCTGTTATGATTTTCATCGCTCATTCTGACTCTTTGAACGGCCGAGAATCGAAAATATTTCTGACCTCATGTTTATGTGTATATTTTTATTGCTGTGTCCTTTTTCTTTTATTGAACATGTTTCCTCCAATCAACTCTCTCAGGCTCTCCGTCGTTTTATTGTTGCCATTAACGTCAAGGAGGAAGTCCTGCCTCGACCTCTCGCTCGGCCCCGCCTTCCCTCCCGCCCCGGCTGCCGCCGCTCGTAAATTAGTCGTAATCCACCATCAACCGAGGCGTTCGGCCGCCGCCTGCGACCCCGCCCCTGAACCCGGCTCTCCTCCAATGAGGCTCCGCCGTCACGCCGTGCCGCTCTGCCGACACAGCCGCCAATCATCCCGGCGCGACCTCGGCTCGACCCGGCCTTGAGAGGCGCTGGAGTGAAACTCTCTCACACACACACACACACACACACAGAGGTATACTACCAACATTGGACTATCACTCGCTAGACAAGTGCAGACTTCAAAAATTGTTCTTTAAAATTAAAAACTGCCAATTTTCTTTTTTATTCAAGGTAAGTTTGAAACAAATAAAGCCGAGTTTTTTCTGCTGTCATTTTGAACCATATTGAATTCAAAAGATCAACGCTAAGCCAGTTTGTTTGAAGAAAAGAATCAACTGAAGCCATTATGAAGCTTTTATGAACATTTACAGTCTGTGCTTGTTTTTTTGTCTTCTTGCCATAATGAAAGGCCGGTTTCAAACATTTTAAATTGACCTCGTGTCACGATGACTTGAAGAAGATCATGGGTACCTTTTTCTTTGTTCTAATTTCAAACTGGTTTGCAAAACTGGAACTGGGACTCGGCCGCCGGGAAGGAAAAATATGCAAAATATTTAGTCTCGACTCGACGCGCAGTTTGGATTGAGGGCGTGCGAGAGAGAAAGAGTGTGGGGGGTCAGAGGGAGGGGTGTGGGGTGGGGGCGATGACGACTATTGTCTTCTCGTCTTTTTTTGATCGCAGCTTTTCCACCCCTCTGCCTCCCCCTTCCTCTGCTCCTCCCAACCAAAATAAACAAAAGTGAATAATTTATCCGCCAGAAATAATAAATAATCATCGCCATGCTAACAGGAATCTGTAGCATCTATATTTTATCAACGGGGCGGGGGGTATTTGAGACAAATGGGTTCGCACGTATACACACGCACACACGCGCACACACACACACACACAAGCTTCATTCATTCATTCATTTTCTATACCCGCTTATTCCTATTCAGGGTCACGGGGGTCTGCTGGAGCCTATCCCAGCTGTCTTAGGGCGAAGACAAGTTGCCAGTTCATCACAGGGCCACATAGAAACAACCATTTACACTCACATGCACACCTACGGACAATTTAGAATATTCAATTGACCTCACATGCATGTTTTTGGAGTGTGGGAGGAAGCCGGAGAACCCGGAGAGAACCCACGCAGACACGTGGAGAACATGCAAACTCCACACAGAAAGGTCACAGGCCCGGGCCCCAGAATCGAACCCACGACCTTCTTGCTGCACACACAAGCTTATCCCAGGAAAATCTCCACCGATAAAGTCACTGTAGCCCCAGCAACACGGTCGGCTGCTGGACTGATTTCATGCACGTTGACAAAAGGCTAATTATCCCGCCGCTCACCTCGACGTGTCGCTCCAACCTGTCAGTCGTCGTGGGCGGAGCCTCTGCTGCTCCAGAGACGAACGCCGGCTGTGGAGTTTTGTGATAGCAAAGTGCTTCTACTGACGAGAACGTCAACCTCACCAATCCCATTCCTCGTCTTTCTTTGCTCCTTCCAGCTTCGCCGTGAGTTACAAAGTTTGTTGAAATCTGCCCGGCGACAAATGACAAGGCTAGCTGGTCCTGACTTTTTTACCTGAGGTTTAACTGGCTGTCCTCAGATGAAAGTAAAAGTCAAGAACCTTCGTTCACGCATCCGAAGCTGCAAAGCTCTCAACCACTGCACTTATCTCACTGCAATACCTGCAACAAGGTGCATCATGGTGGGTGGCAAACCTCTGGGGAAAAAAAAAAAAGGCTTTCAATGCAGGGAAGAGAGCGACAACGTCTGGGACCCGAGTTTGTTTGTGTCTGACGTGGAGGAAAAATCAAGCCTGATTTACACTGAGAGCTTTTCTTAAGCAGCCAGACCTCGAACAAGACGGCCACACAATCACACAGCACAGCCCCTTCACGTCGCTGTCAGAGCAAAAGCGTTCCCGCCCGGGAAGTTTCTCACCACTCGGGGAAGAAATAAAGAAATAAAAAACGGTCGGCTCCACATCTGCATATTTCCCTCAGGGCGACGTTTAATCGAGTCGATACAAAGAGGGTCTGGGCGGGAAAGTAAATTAGATTAGCGGCTGTTTCTCTCTTGTTTTTCCTTGAGTGAAGAGGGCTGGTGGTGTGTGTGTGTGTGTGTGAGAAACTCATTTTCACCATGGGAGCAGAACAGCAGCATTATGCCCCCCGCCTCCTGAAAACTCTTTTTCAATTAACCTTTTTACGCTCTGGGGGGCGCTGTGTAAAATGACACCCCGGCCTGGACTTTGGCTCTGAGTTCGTCGCATGTTCTGAATGTAGCGCGTTCCACTGAATGGAGTCGTCGTCAAACGTTGAAAGTCGATTCGACGAGTTTGGCCATGGACGAGTTTGTCTTTGATGAGTTGTGTCCAAAGAATTTCAGCTATTTTTCTGTGCTGTGAGCAGAGAGATTGTTTGTGCAGTGATTTAAATTCCAATTCTTCGCTTTGCTCTTTCAAGGTTTTTTGACTCATCCCATTTTATTCTTTGTATGTTTTTTTTTTCTCTATAAGGTTATTCGGCTCTTTGCATCTCGGAACATTATTCATCGTATTCCCCCCTCCGCAAAAATTGCTCTTGTGAAGCTTCATTTTCATTTTAAAGGCTTTCAATCCCACAGTTAACGTTCCGACGGCTTTGAAGTTTTTAACTGAACTTGAATACTTCATCTATTTTTTTTTTTTTTGGGGCATTTCACCCCAAATTTATGTGAGAGGAACATAAAAGTCAGGCCCGTGAAAACAAGTTTTCCTTCGGCTCCGGTGAAGAAAAAGCAAAGCAATGTAATCATAGCAGGAGGGGTGGATGAGGCGGGGGTTAGAGATGAATTGGGTCAGGTGACCGAGGGGGCGGGACTGCACGATGATGGAAGTGGAGGGAGCGGGGCGGGGGAGGGGGCAGGAGAAACGCAAACAATCGAGTCTGGAAGGCAGCTGCAGCAGTAGAAATGTTGACAATAACAAAACGTTATCGCGCCTTATAATACAATTAAGCCAATAAAATGGAGCCGCAGGAGGGCGCCCTGGTGGCGGCGGGCGGCTGCTGCACCCAGGACTTTTGTGAGAGGAGCAGAGAAAAGAACGACGCGGGGGACGAAAACAGCCGCGGCGACGCAAAGACACCTTATTAGTCCGCTGCATTCGCTTGTTTGCGTAGCGGAGATTTGTGCTCTTCTTATCGGCTTTTTTTTTTACACACACACAACGACGAGTCAACAGTGGTGGAAAACCCTGAATAGTCAATGACAACAATGCACAGCAAATAAGGTGAAGAGGTTTGTCCTCACCTCCATCCATCGACCCATTCCTCCATCATCATCCATCATTAATCCATCCAACCATCCATCCATAACAATAGTTCACTACCAACAGGCTCCACCGGGGGGGCGCTACTTTTGCGTTAACTCGCTAAGTGAAGTCGTTCTACATCACTGTCCGTACACAGGTGTCTGTAAATGTTTGACGCCGGCCCTTTCAGAAGCCACAACGAGCTCGTTTCCGACTAGTCCTCCTGTTTTGTTTTTCACCTTATCTGTAACGTGTTCTTATTTATTCAGTCCAAGATTTTAAAAGGACACCTGAGTATATGAGAAAGATTAAGAAAACAAAACAGCCAACAAATGCAATTTTTGCGAACAGCAGCGCCGACGTGAACCTGCTGACTCTGAGTCGGTGCTGTACAGCGGCGATGACAACAAGAGCTCTCTGCTCTCTGCGCAGCGCAGGGGAAAAAAAAAAAAACACATTTGAATATCAAAGCGCAAACTTGTGGCTTTGCTCAGTGGGTTTGAAGTCGGCTCCTCGGGTCTCTGGGCTGAAGTCTGGCTGCCGCGGCTCACAGAGACACGAAGGCTTCTCTCCACGAGTCTGCGTGTTTTTTTGTTTTTTTTTCGGGCTTTTTTAGCCAGCGACAAGACGGATGGCGTTAAACTAACAACGAGGACGCGCCGGGCTTCTGAAAGGTTGTAAAAGAAGAAGAAGGAAGCAAAAAAATACATCTTCTCCTTCGTTTTTCGACATTTATCATAAAAATCAGCAAATCCATAAAGTCCTTTTTTTTTTTTTTACTGTGTTGGAACTAGAAATGTCACTCTGTAATATTTAATCTTCTGAGGCTCATTACTCTCAGCGAACATTTTTAAAACCTTTCATTTTCTTTATTTTCTGTCTTCCTTTACTTATTTTACCGCTGACTAGAATTTGCAGAGATTTTTCACAGACAAGTCCCGCAATTACAGCCAATAAAAATGACAGGAACCCACAAAAAAACAGATAATTAAAAGAAAAAAAGTGCGGTTTACATTGGCTGACAGAGTTCGGCTAATGAGCGACTGGTTCGACACGGCGCCCGGACGAGACGAGACGGCGCTAATGCCCTCGTCCTCGACTCTGACGGGGTCGACACCATCCGTCACGTTGCACCTTGCAAAGAGCCGCGTCCAATCAGAGAGTGTGTGGCAGTGTGCACGACAACCTGTGGCACACACACACACACACACACACACGCCACTGAACACGGAGATGTAAAACTAAAAAGTGCCGGAAAGGTCAACAAGCTCTCGACAAACACTGGCGGTCACCACCGGGAGGCAGCGTGGGATAAAAACAGAGGATTAATAATCTGGCTTTCTGGCCATCAGGGCCCCCCCCCACCCCCGCCCTCCCGCCCTCCCTCCATCATTCCTGCTCTTCCCGCTGCCGATGAGGAGGAGGAGGCGGAGAGCCTCTTTTTTTTCCCCTCCCTCCTCTCTCATTTATTTCAATTTGTCACGCTTTGCCCCCCCCACCCCCACCCTCCCTCACCCGCCTCACCTCCTCCCCACCTCCCGCCCCACCCATCCCATCCCATCCCATCCTCCGCGGGTGTGAGGCGGGCTGACCGAGAAATTGGTGTCTCCGCTCCAGCCGTAATGAAACATTTAGATGCGGCGCCGCGAGCCGCATTAATGGGCCCCGGCGAGGAGTGGGCGGAGCCTGCAGTCGGGCCACTTCACCTTAATAAACCCCGAATCCAGGTCAGACAGGAGGAAAGAGGCGCCGCATCATCAGCACGGCCGACCACCGCCGCCATGGCTCCAAGCAGGTTTGGTTGTTATGTGAAGGCTGGTTTGTGTTGTGTGTGTGTGTGTGTGTGTGTGTGTGTGTGTGTGTGTGTGCATCACCGACCGGGGAAATCTTCTCAGCTGTCGTGTTTCTTTGACGTCGATGAATATTGGCATTTTTCATCTCCGCTCGCATTAGACGGTCCGAGAACTATCTGCACTCTGCTTTCTTTTTATTTTTTATTTTTTTTTCAGAAACAGTCAATGTGCGATACTCGACATTGCGATACTAGCCACTAACAAATATTGACTGGCACGAGTGAGGCAGTAAAAACAGAGACTCGTCACTTGTGTTTTTTTTAAATGAATGCTCTGGTCTCGGCAATAAATAATCATTTTTTTAATTAAAAAAAAAAAAAAGAGGCAGAAGCTCCGCATTCGGCTGAGTCTTCATCCTCTTCACTCGTCCTCCATCGTATTTTTAGCTCCAGCGTGGGACGTCACCAAACAAAAAAAAGGAGAGAGAGAGAGAGAAAGAGAGAGCTGGCTTGGGTCCCCGAGCCGCCCCGCTGCCTTCTGGGCTGCCGAACTTAAAGCCGCGCTGCTCATTTCACAGCTCAGATGCTGCTCTTTTGTTTTTCATTTTTTGTTTTTTTGGGATTTTGTCGTTGAAACACACCATTAATGATAAAACACCGCCAACGGAAAAGCAGGGGAACAAAGTCGTGAAAGGCTTTTTGTTCCCGTTCTTTTATGTTTTAAAGTTCACGCCGAATCTGCTGCAGCGAAACACGTGATTAACGTTGCGACACTTTGGGACGAGGTAAACACAACACTGACGCACTGAGAAGCTTCTCTCTCAACTCCAACAGCAACTGAAACAAAGTACAGAAGCTGTGTGTGTGTGCCTGTATTGTATATATACAGCATTCACAAAAATGTAAAAAAAAAAATTGCTACATGCTAATCACAAGCGCTAACTAGCCTCTGAGAGACGCACTGTTTCACAGCTTCAGGGCGTATTCACACGTGCCCTGTTTGGTTCGAACTAAACCAAAAAAGTCCCTTTTGCGGACCTTTTCGGCTGGTCCGGAGCAAACAGCCGGTCCGAGACCTCGGCGGAGAGGTGGTCTCGGTTCGCTTCCAAACGAACCATGGTGAGGTTCGGTTGATGTGTGAAAGCGACCGCACCGTGGCTCGAACCAGTTGTGAAATCACACACTTTTTTTTACAGGTCACAGGCTTCCGTAGCCACAACCATTATGGGAAATAATGTTTTGGTTAGCATAGAAAGTTTAGTAGCACATCGTCGGACCGTCAGGCTAACATGAGTCGTGGTTCAACGTGGAGCAATGAGGAGACGGTTCTTGCCAAACGTCTTCGTTGTCACAAAATGGTAAACATCTCCACATAAAATCGACGTTGCATCAAAAGCATCTGATGCTCCAATTTACCTGCAAACGCTTGTGTTTGTGTGGAAAAAACAAACATTATGAGCACAACGAGTGCAGCACGCTGGAGATCCATGATTGTTTAATTTCCGTATTTTACCGTGTTACCCCGCCCCGGACCGTTATGTCCAATGATTGAACGATCTTTGCACACATGTGGGTTTGTTGTCAAATCCTGGGACTCTTGCAAAAATTGCAATGTGAAAAGGAACCGCACCAAACCAAAAAGATACATTGTATTTTGGTCCGGACCAAAGAAAGCGAACTAAAGGACATTCCTGGTGTGAATACGCCCTCAGACTCTCTGTGTGTTTCTGTCTGTCAGCAACCGCAGTGCGAGGGAGGCGGCGTCTGAACTCACACTTCATCCGGTGACAGTTTGTGCATCTGTGCAAATAAGAATGCTTAATCCTTGGAAAAAAAAAAAAAAAAAAAAGACTGAGCAGAAAAGAGCCGAGTCCGCTGAGGACCAGCGAGGTGTCCACTGACGTCTGGCAGCAAAAGATTTTAAACGCAGCTCCTGCTGTTTACCCTGCCGACTGCTTTATTAGCATTAGCTTATCCTTTCCCAATAAAGCAGTCTGTGAGGTCCATTTGCTGCTGCTGCTGCCGCCCTTAGCCTGCCAGCACTAAATATCTTGTCTGTCTGGACTCTGTTTGCACAGCTTTCTGCAGCTGAGAGTCCGTCCGCTAAGTCAGACACTCGGTACCGACGGTGATAAATCATCCTTAATGACGACGTCGGCGCACGCTGAGCGTTAGCATCCACATTATCAGACAACCCCAGGAAGCTGGTGTATGTTTTGTGAGGCTGAAAGAAGCTGAATATTTATAAAACAAAAAATTATCCTACAAATATATGTATTTTTTTGACTTACATCATATCAGTGCTCGTCCTGATTACAGAAACTCTGATAACATGCACAAAAACAAAGGAAGGTGACACCTACAAAAAAAAAATCTGATTGCAACCAGGATAAGGAGGTCCATAAAAACTGAGACAAAAGTGGGTGGCGGACGATGATACTGCGAACATCTTAAAAATGGCGTTCATTCATTGCGGTTAAAGTACCTTTATGACGGCGGGAAACTCCACGTCCTGTCGGGCGAACCATGACTCATCAGCACCGATCGTGGGCCGACTCCGACTCTGCACCGCGGCGCCCACAGAATCATTTTTATTGCCACCTTTTTTCGTTCCAATGTCTTTTTTAACTCGCCCCGGCTTTTCTTTTCACGATCGTTAAGCGGGCGTTCGGCGAGCTCAACGGCCGCTGCGGCATCACTCTTCGCCGCCAGACAAGCCGACTGTCATATCCGGACCGAGGCCTCATCAATCCTTCAGCGTCGGGAATCGATGGAATGGCCGTTTTGTAGCGGATTTTGCACTTCCAGCCGCTTCCTTTCTTTATCTTCTTCTTCTTTTTCTTTCCTTGCCCCGCCTCCGGTCCGACCTCGAGGGAGGAGATCGAAAAGATGAACGCCAGACAACAATAAGAGCTGTTAGGTGGTATAATGTAATGCAATGGTAATGGCAAGAGTTACATTTTCTAATGAAGAGGCATCCAGTTTTTTGGGGGGAGGGCTTAAAGAAGCGTGTTGATTTTTGATGATGCATCACTGTCAGTGGCAGCAGAGGAGCGGGGGTCAGATAAAGGGCTAGGAAATTTCCCCCAGACCTGTGAAATCCCTGAGGCGTTTCTTTTAGTTCAGGCTTGGAGATTTTCAGCCTCTGTGTTTGGTGATTTGGATGCATTTCCAGCTACTTTTGATCATCAATCTGGAGTTTGCGTGCTAATTCCTCACAAAAGTTAATCAGTCAAGAAGACCTGAAGGACGTTCTTGGGGAGTAAAACGACAGAGGGAAGTCGTGGAAAAGCTTCTTTCCAACAGCCTTGATTGGAATCTCGATTCCTTTGGCTTGACACAGCGCCCCTTGGTGGCATATTAGAAGACTTTGCTTGTATTTGGCCCAGCTCTCACCCAAAGGATGTACCCGTTTGGTCCGTCCAGGTGCTTGACAAATGCAAAATGAATATGCAAAAGTCATTTTAAATATCATTTGAAGGAATAGGGAGAGTTGATTTCATAAAGTTCCTTTCCAATCCGCCTGATCCCGAACACCAGTGATTAGGCAGTTTGTCATACGTCAAATTTTAAATGACGATGACACGCTCGCAAATCCACCACTGCGTCCTAATAAATCTGGATTGTTTCTAATAAAACTGCTCGTCACGTTGGTCCGCTAGGACAACACACCGCTCCCCGCCCCCCATCACCACGAAAAGCTCCGTCCGTCCTCCACATTCATCCCACAGCGTAATTGAAATTACCCAGCTCACTTTCCCTGTGTAAAGGTTTATCCTGCGTCTTTTTTCTTTATTACACTTTTTTTTCCTTCCACATTTCCATTTTCATTTTTTTGATGTTTCACTGAAGTTTACGATCTGAGGGACACGAGCGGAGAGGGGGCGGGGGGGCAGCGCCGTTATCTCCCAGCGCCATAAATCCACGCCGCTAGTTAACCATCAAAGCCCTATTACCCCCCGTCGCCGCCTCGCTATCTGATTTATCCCTGGTCGCGGCGGCGGATCGGCGGCTAACGATGTGACGCTGCGATAATGAAATATCACGTCTATTTTCCCCCCCTCTCATCCTGCCACGACACCTTACATCTCCTCTCTCGCCCGCTCGTGATGGGACACGGACCTCTGCCTCCTGCCCAGGCCCTTCTGTTTGTCAGGAGACTCAATCAATGTGTAATTACCACAGACGGCTATCATAAAAAAATAAATAGATAAATAAAAAAATAAAAAAAACAATGGCGGCTTCACTCTCAAGGTTACCCCGACTAATGGGTTGTTTTCACGTGACGTCACATGGCTGGAGATGGAGGGCTGGAAGTGAAAAGTGAGGTAGTTGCTGAGAGTATGTTCGATGGAAAATGCCGATGTTTTGCATGGTTTACGCTTGCTCCAATTGCCTTTACCAATCTAACTCTTTCTTATTTCATTTCTGCCCTGCAGCTGAATTTGTGCTACCTTCGCATCATAACCACGTGGCGAAACCCAGTTATTGTGCGTAGGGTGAAACGGCCGTTGACGGGCTGAGGCAAGAAGTAGGAGCAGCTTGATATATGTATTTCTGCAAAGGTACAAGACGGGTCGATTAATTGCGGCAATGATAACAAAGGAAGGATGGAGGGCCAAGAGACGGTATACGGTCTTAATCCAGACGCGCTGTGGTGGAGTTTCTGGTCCTTGCTGTTGCACATCAGCAAAACGCCCTCTGCTGGCCAGGGCAGATGTCGACCATTTGGTTGACTTGATAAGGTTAGCTCATTAAACACGGCTAATGTTGCTAATTTCCCAAGAAGTAACAAAATACTTTGTCCACTGACTGTTCTTGTTTTTTTCATATAAGAGATACACAGTTACGCGTTTCACAGTTTAGCTAGCCAGTTCTTAGTTGTACAGATGGTGGTTATTATCCTCGCAGTGAGGCACAATGACTCATGGGTAGTGTTGTGCTGTCTCCCATTGTACTGAACGCCTTCACCACTAACGCTTCAGGATTCACATTGCGATTCGCGGCAAACAGTTTTGTTCACGGGTGCGACGTGTGTGTGTGTCGTCGTTCTGTTCTTCCTGCAGACGTGGAGATCCTGAACTAATCTGGAACGATGCATCTTGTCTCAATGTGTTTGGGTGCGATGTCTCTCTCTTTCTCTCTCTCTCTCTCTCTCTCACTCTCTGCTTCGGGACACAAAACACTGAACCCGACCAAACGACCCGCTAACGGAGACGCTAACAGAGACGCTGCAGAATGACGGACGAAGGAGATATTTCATTGAAAAAAAAAAAACATCCAGATTCCCTCGTCCTGTTATATCAGACACTCAACCTGTCGGCCTTCACCGCCTCCGACCTTCGCCACCTCCTGACGGCCCCCGGGGGAGGAAACAGGCCCATCATAGGAGGCCAACGGGGTCCTAAAAGGCTCCTGATGGGGGGGCCACAGCCTCCCCCCGCTTGCTCTCCGGCTCAGCCGAGGGTGAAATTCGCTCAGCCGGTGAATCACCTCACGTCCTGCGCTGCCGTCTCCGACCCCTGGAGTTAACAGCAGTTAGCCTCCTCCAGCCCCCGGGGCAGAAAAGCAGCGGCGGCAGGGGTTCAAAGGTCAGCTGAGAGCTTGGCAGAAAGTTGCTGTTTAAATCAAAGAGCGTTTGCTTTTTGCGGGGAAGTGAAGTTCAGAACAGGAGGCTGAAGTCCTGTGAAAGGGAAAAAAACAGAGAAATTCCACCTGCATGCAAGCAGACGAAAGGAACGGCTACAGTCTCATCCTCACTTCTGCTGCCAGAGGTCCTTCAAGTTAACGGTGCAATTATCCTGAGTGTCTAATAAAAGACGGCAGAGAATGATCCACCGCAGCAGCAGCAGCAGCAGCAGGAGGATGTGGAGGAGGCGCAGACTCACCTCTGCAAAGCCATGGAGGACAATCACACCAAGGTGTTTTTAAGGATTTTTAAGGAGATAAAAGATCTTTTTGCTCCGCCGGGAAGTTTAAATGACATCAAACGACCATCGACCAACCCCATCGACTCTGGAAATGACGTGAAAGTTCTCAAAAATGTCCTGTAAAACAAGTTTCTTGCGTGTGTACAGCTTCGCTGTGTTCGTAAAACATAACCGAAAATCAAAAAAAAGTCTGCGACGGAATCCATCCGCAGGAAGACGTCTGTGCAAATCAGCTTTCCGCCGCCGGCGAAGGAACGGCGGCAGGAAGAGATCCCACTTATCCTCTTTGAGCAGAAGAAAACCCTCAAGAAGGACACGGCGTCTTTGGGTTGAAAATGAACAACAGCCAGTTTATCGCTGGGATGTTCTTCTGCGTTTTCCGAGCAGCTGCGGTGTCACAGACGAGGGGCGGAGGAGAAAATCTCAGGGTGATTTTCGTCGATGCTGCGGCCGACGATATTAAATTTTTATTTTTTTGCCCGCTGCTTTGTTGCTTCCACAAGTCGAGGATGGAAAAGTGCAGATGAGATGAATTCAGCCTTAATGAACGACACGCTGCAGTGCAGCCGGTAATAAAAAAAGGAGCAGCAGCAGGCGCCTTTTGGTGTTTATTATTGTTAACGTGTCCTTCATGGAATGAAATAAAAAAGTATTTTTTTTTTTTAGAGAAGTTTTTGAAAAAAAAAAATAGTGAGATAAAGTTTTTCAGGATTTGTCGGGGGAGACTGAAGGGTGTCTGAGGTAAATTAAACAGCTTTTCATTCACTGATGCTGCATTTCAGCTGCGAGTTGCAATTTTAAAAGGTCAGGCACTCGCATATTTAAAATAACCACCCCCAAAAAAAACGTACCACCCAAAACAAGAGCTTCAATTACTGAAACTTCATCATACTTTATTGTGTGTCATTATAATCACGGCCCGTATTCATCCCATGTGTGTATCGCTTGTCTTGCGCTTGGGGTTTGTTTTATTTTTGTGCGCCTCCATCAGTTCATCCAACAGGCTGCACAACTGCATCACTCACCAACAAACAAGCTTTGAAACGGCATCTCAGCAGAGGGAAACAGGAAGTTGTCTTTTTGCACAGCGAGCGTGGAAGCAGCTTCTCAGGAGCTTCACAACCATCCCAGTAAGACAATTTTGATGTTTTTTTTTTCCATCTCCCCTTCCTCCCTCTAATAATCACAGCAGCAGTAACCTGCCAAATAAACGTGCTGAGGTCTCCTTGACTCCCGTCTTACCTGATGGGCAGCTGGCATTTACAGCACCACCTCGAAGGAGCAATAACCAGCCAGCGGACGGCAGTCAGCTGACTTACGATAAATGCCAAGAATAAACGTTGCTTCCGCTATTAGTTCGGAGTCGAAGATGGTGAGGAAGTAAGCTCTGGTCTGAGGGGGGAGAGTGGAGGAGTCTGACATGGGCGGCGTCTGCCAAAGACACTGAAAAATGGGATGACTCAGACATGGCTAAAGCTACAAACTCAACTATTCCTCTGTTGGTTCCGCGATTGGTTTTTGTTTGTGCTGGAGGTGTCGTCAGTGCCGGCAGGAAATGGAAATTCACCAGAGACTAGAGAGGATGATCGGGTGATTGGACTTGTGTCTTTGAGTTCGTAATAACTTGAAGCTTGATGCACAATGCGCTATAGGCTAGCATGAGCTGGAAGGGTTACAGCACTTAGCATTTCACAAGCAGCCTTAGAAAAAAATGTTGGACCTTTCGGTTTCAAAAAATAAAAAAATAAATAAAGAGCACCATATTAATCAGCACTGACTGGATGTCAGGATGGTAGAAACATAATATGAATCTTGAGCAACAAGCATTTTTGTTGTCTCGTCAAATTCTTATCTGGCTTTAAAAACAAACAGAAAAAACACAGGCATTGTTATTGAAAACTTATTTTTTGCATGGCTTTTTAATTTGCACAGCCAGGATCTGTGGTCTTGCGGTGGTCAGCCGGAGTGACATCAACTTCTCCAACGCTAAGTAAATGTTTGCCTTCTCTTCATAATTGCTCCCAGCCGCAATTAAAAAGTGTTTTCGAAACGGCGGCTGGTTCTGTTTCATCTCATTGTGTTTTTCCCTAACGCTAAAAAAATAAAAGAAAAACAGCTGACCCGGTGACTCATCGTCATAATCACCATCATCACAATCGCTATTACCTTAATTGGTCTCATCTCCTCGTTAAGATGCTCGTTAGCTAATTGACTTGCCCCCCCCCAAAAAAAAAAATCTCTTTGAACGACTTTTGTTCTCTTTGCGCAAAGAGACGAAAGGCAACAGATGAGGATCAAGAGGAGACATCTGCCCGTCGAGAGGAGGGAGAAAAAAACAACTGGCTCATCTGTCAGGGTAATGACTGTCTCAACAACTGTACGCAATTACGCCGAGGGAGGAACGACTGTGGCTCGCGAGGAACGAGCGCTTCCCCCGCTAGCAGAAGTCGAAGGGTCTGAATAAAATAAAAACCTCTCATAGACGTCGGCAGATGCTTAATGAGTCGCTCAGACGGACCTCGGGATGCCACAGAAAGCGAAAGAGAACGCAATTATATGTAACGTACATGTGCTACCTCCCCTCCCCCTACAAACGAACACGCATTCTCACGTACGCTTTTACGGAATGTGTGTCAAAAGCCAATTACAGGCTTGGAGAGGGCTGAGAAAAAAAAGACTGTAATTACACCGCGCTGATCCGCTCAAAAATTAGGAGGAATGGCAGAAAATATCGGAATAATCTTCAATTAAAGAGCGCGGCAGGTCTCGGCTAGCCGTTTAACCAGCGGCGAGGTGGATTTTTGAAATGCCACCGTCGTTGTGGAGGGAAAAACTCTCAAAGGGGCCAAAAAGATCAGATAAAAAAAAATACTTTTGCCCCAACCGTCGGGATTTAAACAGCTACGTGTTGAAGTGGAAAAAATAGTCTGTATGTGTCCGTATAGCTCGCGTGTTTTCACACCGCTAGCCTAAACATGCACCACAGACAGCCTCATCATTCAATAGTATGGAAACTTAGTTGCCGCACTATGCAAAACAAAAAATGTTTTCGCAACTGGTAAATTCTGAACTACAATGTTTCGCGTTCTCTGCATTTTACCGCCGCTCCGCATCTCGCCGTGGTCGTCTTCTCAGTCTTCTGCTCATTTTCTTCACTTCCTGTTCCTCTTTCCTTTTTCACTTTGCATTTTTGTCCCTACATTGTTTTTTTTTTTCTTTCTCCAGTAATACCCTCCCGGTCTCAACAGTGCAGCGTCTCACTGCTGGGGAACCACTCGGCCCAGTGCAAGTGTCACTGGTAATAAGGTCCCCCGGGGTTCTCGGTGCTCGTCTGCTGGGTTCTGCATAATGTGGGGGTAGGCGGGTCCTGGCGGTCCTGTCCTGTCCTACTTTGAAATTGGTCTGTGGTGGTGGTGTGTGTGTGTGTGTGTGTGTGTGTGTGTGTTTGAAGGTAACTTCACTGAGGGGCGGAGCCGAGGACTGTCAGCGTTTAAGGCGCTTTGGCCGCTGGCTAATAACCTGGAAACGTCTCACTTTTATTTCCTCCAGGTTTTATTTTTTCACACGGCCAGCGGCAGGAGCACCGCGGGGGGCCGGCTCATAAATCATCCGGAGGAGCTGCGTTGTTGGCCCTCCCTCGACTCTTTGTGTGTCCCCTTTGCTCCTCCCACTACTCCTGATCCGGTGGCTCGACTTAATCAAGCGATTCAGAAGCAGTTTGACAGGTTTTTACTTTCTGCTGCTTCCTGCAGGCTGTTTCCTGTTAGCGCGGCCAAATTTTCTCGGCTGAAACGAGCGTTGTTGTTTGACCAGTCAGAGTCCTTTAAGGGGAAAAGGGGGCAGTGCCAAGCTTCTACGCAGTGTTTGTGTCAGCACGGATGCTGCTGTTTGGTCAGTTTGACGACATTTGATTCACTTTTGTCAAACTTAAGAGTATCTCGTCTCACTCGACGTCCAACCACTTTCTCTTCCTGCCTCCCTCCGACTGCGCGGGACGGATCCAGCAGCGACCGCAAAGACGGGAGGCGGCACGAAGCATTTTTCCGCCGGCAGCCGTGTTTTGATAACAAACTTCCGCGCACATCCGGAAAAGCAACTCATCCGCCCGCCGCCGGCTGCTCCCGTCAGGGGGTTCGGCGAGTGGCGAGACCTCCCGTCGCCGTGTCGGCTCAGGAGCGAAGAGATTATGCTTATAAACGAGGTGCCTCGGCGAGAGGCTCCCCGCCGAAAGCCTTTCAAGTCCGAAGGAACTCGGCAAAAGAAAAGAAAAACACCACCGTTTCAGAGAGGAAATGTGTCAGCTAGTCGCAGTGTCGCAGCTAATTACCAGTGGCGACCGAAAATGCGGAGATCTTGCACTCAGTGGTTTTTAAACAAATAAAGGAAGAATGAAAATGTAAAATTTCACTTGCATCGTAAAGATTTGTGCCTTTATTTTCATGAGTTTTTTGAGGTTTAAACTTCAGGAAAGTCTTCACATTTCACATCTGAGGAACTTCTTCATCGGTGTCGTCAATTCCTACGACAAAATGTTGTGTAACACTGCGATGCTCTGAAAATGATTATCGAGGCTCCTGTCTAGAGCAGGCATGGGCAAACTACGGCCCGTTAAGCTTTTTAATCCGGCCCGCCGAACTTTAAGAAATGATATTAATAGTAAGTAAGTCATGAAAAAGCTATATTACATCTATGTTTTCAGTGTTTTAAGAGTCATTTCAATAAATAGCTAAATACTGTGGGGCTTCAAAGATACATATTTTATTGTAACTTTGCTTTTGTTCATTTTCAATAGACATTAAAGCTACATGATATGTTTTTGCCTATTCCTCATACATTTTTTATAGGCCCCTCTGTCAAATTTTAGAACCCATTGTGGCCCACCAGTCAAAAACTTTGCCCACCCCTGGTCTAGAGCCTGCAGTGACAAGGCAGTAATTAGTCAAGTGTAGTTTTAAAAAACAATATTTTGAATGAAATCTAGCTTAAAATAGGGAGTCTGAGGTGTCTCAGCTCTACACTCTGTCCCACTTTGGTTGCCACCAAAATAAACACACACACACATACACACACACAAAAGTCCTTTTGTCTAGATACACAAAAGTAACACTTGTCCTCGTCCCTGGCCTTTAAATCTCCTGATACCTCCTCTTCTTCAAGAAATTCGCCCACAATTGGCATTTCTACGATGACGCGCACACACAAACACAAACGCGCACACACACACCCGGCGTGCCAGCCAAAGGCACTCACTCACAAACAAACGCACGCCGTCACTCACCGTCTCCCACCGTCTCCCACACACAAGCTGCAGCGTGTTTGCACAAAGACGTGACGGCAGCGGTGGAGCTCGCGTGTCTGTCTGCGGCGGAAGCGCACGTGTGCGTGCGTGTGCGTGTATGATTACGCGGTAATGCCGGCCTGTCAGGGAGCCGGCGGGCAGCCTGCTTTTTAGCCACAGCAGGAGGCGGCTTCACCATCAGCGACGCCGTTATAACAGCCTCACTTTCAAAGCGCAACAATAAAGAAAGAATGAAAGACTTTGCTCGGGATAAAATTCTGGACATACAAATAAAACAAAAAAATAAAATTAGATAAAATAAAATGTATAAAAGCTCTTCCCTGTGGTTGCCGGTCAGTCAGGCGGCAGGAAGTCGAGTTGTCAAACATGAAATGAAAGATGATGTTTGCTGACATGGAGCTCAACAGGACGTCTCCTCCTCGTCCTCAGAGCCACTTAAAGAGTGAAAACGTCCAGGAAATTGGCTTGGCTGAATGTTTCAGATTCATTATTTTATTTATTTTTTCTTTTAAATATTGAGATGATTCTGCGTGGCGTTGCTCAGTGGAAGAAATTAGTTTTTTTTTTTTTTCATTCCTTCCGACTCACGGTGCAAACCCCCAAACCGACAGTTTTGTCGACGGCCTGGAAATGAGACTCAGCTTCTTACAAATTGCTGCTTTGAGCAACACAAAGAAAAAATAAAAAGTAATTGGAAGGAGACAAAACTGTGCTGAAGTTAGAGTCAGTGCGTGTGCATGTGTGTGTGTGTGTGTGTGCTGATCAGCGTAACGGCCTTTCGGACACGCAACATGATGAACCCTTCGAGGCGGCTCTGTTTCCGGTGATTTCTGTCTCATCGGCGGCCGAGTGCGACTCCAGATTGGATCTTCGCGTCTTCTGCTCCTGCTGTTTATCGTCATCTGCTGCACGGCTGCGGCCAAAACTTCCCACCATGACTGTATAAGAAGCAAAAAACAGCACAACAAAAGAAAAAAAACAAAGTAAAAATATATTTATTAAAAAAGCAGCCTGGTAAAACATCCTTCCCCCTGATTTATTTCCAAATTCCATTGTTTTTCTGTTTTAATTTATGGAAATTCTGTTATTCTGCCTTTTCCACGACCAAAATCAGTTTTTTGTTTTTTTTTTTGGTTTTGTTTTCCTTTTTCTGAATGGTAACTTGGACACGGTTCGCTTCCCCAATTGATTTTCTTCCATTTTGAAATGAGTATCCCGCGGCCGCAAAACACATGCAACCGTGTGGTTGCACATCTTTCGGTGACAAATTCCAAATTCCAGATTCAGGAGCTCCAGAAACCGAAGAGGAGGCGGCTGTGAAATGCTGAAGGATTGAAGCCTCCCAGACAAGAAGTTATTCCAGAAGTTCGTATTTTAGGTGCTCAGACGGTAACAGGAAGTGAGGTCAGAGGTGCCCTGTGTGTGTGTGTGTGTGTGTGTGTGTGTGTGTGTGTGTGTGTGTGTGTGTGTGTGTGTTTGGGAGGCTTCCGGTCTGTGACAGTCAATGGGGACGCTCGGTCGGGGACCTCAGACGACGGCAGCTTGATAATTCAATCTGTCACATGCGCGCAACAAGCTCGGCCAATTAACTGGAGAGGAGGCGGGTCTTAACCCCTCCCACACACACACACACACACACACACACATAGGCAAACACAAACACACGCCGCCACACTGTTTGCGTCTCCTCGCCGTTTGTAACATCCCTGGCGTGTGTTAAACCAACAGCTCTGTCGGTTTAACTGTCACTCCAGCTGAGGTCAGAGCAAACACTGTGTGTGTGCCTGTGTGTGTCTGTGTGTGTCTGTGTGCGCGCTCCGCTCTAATGACCAGGGAGATGCAGTCTTTCTCTTAACGGACAGATGGCCAAACAACAAACGCGGCTAATTGACGGCTAATTGCCGGAACTCGACAGGTGCGTCGACCACCTGAGTGATTTTCTCCCTTTTTTTTCCTCCCTTCCTGCTTCCTTCCTGCTACACCTGCTGAGGTCTCACCTCCCACGCGCCTCTCGGCTCTCGCGGTCCTCCGATGGCGCTCTTTCACTAAAATGAGGCGCTGATTACAAACAGCCGACGAACTGCGAAAGCCGAGACAGATGCGGTGAGGAGGCGTTTAACAGCAGGCCAGTTTAAGACGCTTTGATTTGGTTTTGATCCTGTGCAGCAGATTCACAGGAAAAAAAACTGTGAATGTCAGGAAAAATGCACGTTAGCCCGCTGTTTGAAGCCTCCTTCTTCAAAAACAAAAACAACAATGTTTCGCTGGACGTGCCACGTTTGAAAAGGGCACACAAAAAATAAGAAAAGAAGGTGCTCCCACAGGGCAGAGGGTGTGGTCGCTGAGCCGAAAGAGGCGTCGGCGCCCCCTTTGTGACATCACAAAGAGCTGATAGCAGGCACTTGGTGAAGAGTGGAGCGAGAGACAAATTTGGCCAAATTTCCAAATGAAAGATGTTTGATCTTCAACTGATCGACTGATTGATTGGTTTCACTGCCCACCTGGTGGTGGCGCCACCGCTGCCTCATCCGCAGGCCGACTGACCCCCGCGCAGGGTGTTTTTTTTTCTTCCGCACAATAACACGCGTCATGCGACGATCACTGCCTCTGAAGACAAAAGGCCGCTGCCGCTGGAGGAGTTTCAGCAGCAGTTTCACCTCCAGAGACTCTCTGAATATCAGCCGCATGTTAAAAGGCTTTGGGGATGATTAGAATTCCACCGGCAAGCTTTCCAATTAGAGACAGTCCTGCACTGCCGACCTCGCCGTGTGTGTGTGTGTGTGTGTGTGTGTGTGTGTGTGTGTGTCTGTCTGTCTGTCTGTTGTCTGGGTCTGGCTAAATCAGAACGACTGTAATTAAACTACTTTTTTAATGTAACGGGATTACTCTGGCAAAACTGGTAATTATATCGTAATTACTTTATCAAGTAACGATTCCATTACTTTTCTGAAATATGTCACAAGCTAAAAATGTGTTATTATCCACAAAATGTCTGATGATGATGAATGATGTCGCAGATTGATGATGCAGCCGTGCATGCAACGTCATTGATAGACGACGAAGCACCAAAACAAGAATGGCGGCTGCAAAAGAAAAAACAGGGATTGAGTTTGATAGCTGGAAATATACAACATTATTTTGAGTTCATCTCATCTAAATGAAAGAATATTGTGGTTCGTTGTAACGTTATGTGCAGGAAACGAGACGTTACTCAACTGTTACTTCATCTTTTTTTAACTAAAGTAATTAGTAATTTATTACTTATGAGACAAAGTAGTTAAAGAAGTAATTAGACTACTTTTTAACGAGTAATCAGGAATCAGTGGTTGGATTACTTTTATGGAGTAATCCCAACAACACTGTCTGTGAGATGGGCCGAGTTTCTTTCTTTTTTTTTTGGAGGGGGGTTAAGTCTGGCTTCAAACAGCCTGAAAGTACTCTCTCTTGTGCTCTCTTCTTTCAAAAAAAAAAAGAAAATGACACACACATGAAAAAGGGGGATGTAGATCTGGATCAGGGCAGAAAGAGGGTGGAGCTAGAGGAGCAGGAGGAGGAGCAAAGGTGAAGGGCTGTGCATCCAAATGGCTTCCGATCTAATTCTGTGCCGACCCTCCCCACCCGGTTTGACGAAGAGTGATGCACTTGGAAAAATATCCAAACAGATCCGTCGCATACCGTGCAGCAGTCTTGTCTCAATTTTAACCGCTTGCGATTCATTATTAGTGCTGCATTATCGCTGCTGTGTCTTACAACCGTTGAAGCCTCAAGAGATTGCAAGAGACTCTGCCGCAACACTCCATTTTTAACCGAGAGTGAAAACAGAGATTGCTCTGATCTTGTTCTTGGCAGCCGCACAAGATACTTCCACCACGGCAGTATTTTTATTTATTTTTTTCTTCTGTAGGAACAAGAGGCTGGTGACGGCGCCTCAGAGGAGCATCTGGCTCCACCCACTTTGCCAGGAGGAGGAGGAGCCGCCAGCCTCGGTGAGGATGACTGTTTGGGGTCAGTGCGGCGGGGACGACCCCAACAACCACCACCGCCTCCGCCATCACTAGCACCTCCAGCACCACTTCCTGCGACATCACACACACACACACCTGAAGCACCTCCTGTTTAACCCTGTGTTTGACCCTGCGGAGGCGTTTCGACTGTGTAGAGAGAAACCATCAGCGCAGGATTACCAGGGGCTTACACACACACACACGTACCTCTGAGACTCCCCACTTGACTCCTGTGCAGGTTGTGCCTGTGCACACGGATCACGCCGGCGCGAAGTTCTGAACCTGAGCAGAGGAGCAGCAGCAGCAGCAGCGGCAGCCGTCACCGTCAGCGTTAAAAGTGTCACCGCGGCTGCGGCGACGTTGTTTGAACATCAAAGTTTCATGACACGTTTGCCTCGGCTGCCGACTTTACAAATCTTGCGAGTGTCAATTAGCGGCGGCACATCGGGAAGCCCTGCCAAGTAAAATAAACAAACCTTTGTCTCTCGGTTTTTATTTATTTATTTATTTATTTATGCTCCCCCTCAGCAGCGGCTTCAGAAGAGCGAGGATTAAAGAAACAGGGGAAGACAAAGGCGCCGGGGGGAGGCGGGAGGGAGGTTGCGTGTCACTTCCGAGTCTCGGCTGACACTTGTGAGTCGTTCGTCGACGTCTCTTTTAGCCGAGATTTAGTTCGGTGGCTGATCCTCGTTTGGAAGGTCAACGCTCACAGTTTACAACACAACAACACAACACTTGTTGCACCTCGAGCTTCGGCGACACTTCCGGATGACTTGCTCAGATATCGGATGCCTTTTCATGTTAACGACGGCGTTGCAGACGCCGGCCCTCGATCGTCTCGGCCAACCAACCAATCAGGTTCTTCCTCCTCTGACATCAGCATCTCCACGGGAAAAACAGCGATTTTGGAAAAATAAAAGCACGCTGTCGATTTAACAGAGTCGTTAAATCTCGGATTGAGTCATGACTCGAGCTTGTGACAGCCACAGATTCGTTTTTAAGAGTTCTTTTATATCGGCAGTGACTTTCTTTTATATGCTGCGGCGGCGGCTGCTGCTGCTGCTGTCTGTGGCACTTGTAAAAGTTTTTAAAAGCTTTTAATCCCATCAACAACAACCAAAAAAAATCTAACAAAACTGCCATAATCATACTTTAGTTACCGAACGCCACCTAAGTGGAATAACTTCGGCGTGCCACCAGATTCGTTTTTACAAGACATAAATAATGTGCCTTGGATTGTAAAACACAACTAGTGACCACAATTGAATGATCTATTTTTTGGGGTTAGCTCCTTACATTTCCTTCTCCGAAAACAACAGCAGCAGCTGTGGGAACTCGACAGAAGCTCTTCTTGGGTTCCCGTCTGGACGCTTTGAATACGGTGCAAAAGGTCCGGACCGCCGCCCGCACGGTAATAAAACTGTGCACTGAGAGAGTTTGCACGGATCCAGTTCCTGTCGTAAACGTCACCGTTAATTTTCCCCAAACTCGCATGAATTTCATGTCTGAATCCAAAAGATCCTGCATGTCCAAATCAGACTTGTCGGGCTGATGGGCGTTTGGCCACGCAGGGAAAGGAAGTGCTCAGCCTGTTAGACACGGACAGCCCAGTGCTTCCTGAGCTGCGGAGGAAGCTTAGTCTGGGCGGTTCACTCCGAGGTCACCTGTGGGGTCGAGTGGAAATGAAATATGAAACATTTCAGCGAGAATATAATTGGGATAAAAGCTAAACAAGTCAAAATGGCAGCAGACAAGAAGGCTTTGATCCTCATTTTGCTAACAATATGCTTTTAATAAGTACGTATCACTGAGTTGTGTACTTTTTATGTGTGGAACTAGTTGCTTTTATTTTTTTCACTGTGTATTTTCACTTATTTCTTGTTACTTTAACAGGCAAAAAACGGAAGATAAAATAGAAGCAGACGTTGTGACTTTTGTATTACTTTAATTGGACACCAAAACGAAGCCACCGAATTAGCAAAGAGCAAAAAAAACAAAACACTTTTGACAGACAGATGTGCAATTTCATGAAAATAAAGCTACACTGTGTAGTTTTTCAACTAAAAATAAAAGGTTTGAAAATCAGCTCTATGATATGTTGTCATGTTGCATGGAGAACAGTATCTATGCTATTAATATAGCGCCTCCATCTGGTCAGATTTAGCACTGCATTACTTAGGTTGCCTGCCCAGCACCCTTTTTTGCCTCCTGTCATTGCCAGCGCTCAAATAATGATCATCCCATTGGCTTCTTATAGCGGTTAATTGTTGGTGAAGGAAATTTAACTGGAAAACAAGTAAAACTTTAGTAAGAGGGTGCCGGGCAGGCAACCACAGTCCCAATGCAGGACACCCGAGCAGCTATCTAGCTATCTACTCCTGCGAAACACCCAGGGGGGGAATTAAATCCCCACAATAATCCTGCATCGGAGTCATTTGTAGGAAGCTTTACAATGAGAGGAAGACTTTCAGGACAGATGGTTTGGCTTTTCTTTCGCCGCCATGCAGGGGAACGTTGGAACGTTCCGAGCAGCAAGTTTCTGGAAGTCCGCCGGGAAAAAGAAAATGTCATCGGGGGCTCCTCCGGGAAGAGAGCCACACTTTGTCTGCACTGATCCACACAGGAAACACGATTGTGTGAGAAAATGTGAGAATTGCCGCCAGTATTTTAATTCAACAGTTAAAGTTGTAATAGTTATAATAATAACTCAATAACCAAACTTTCAGCTCAGTGACACTGAGGATCTCCTTCCTCAAAGGCCTTTCACTTTTTTTTAAAGACGGAGTTAGGTGTCTTTTTTCTCAATTTCTACTTTACAGCAATGAGATCTCACTTTAATTTAGAAGGAAGGAAGGAAGCCAGACAACTTCTGATGTTTCCATTTTGTCTTAGGAGCCAATAAAAAGCAGCCGCCGGAGCCGCCGCCACCATTGTGCTTACTTTACCATCGTTGGGTTTCTTTATTGGCTAAATAATCGGGGACAAAGTCCACCGTGGAAAGACTTTTTTTGTCTCAAAAAAAAAAAAAATCAAACGCCGACACATCGGCTTCTCCTGAGGACTTGGCTGAACAAAACGGCATCGTGATATAATTATAACAGCTGCCTCCTGTGAGAGTGTGCGTGTGTGTGTGTGTGTGTGTGTGACCAGTTGCATTCGTGACGACGCACAACAGTTTCATCTGCCCTGCTTTTACTTTGGATGTTTTATTTATTTATTAATTTATTTTTAACATTGTGGATTCAAAGCAGGAGTCCCGCTAACGAAGAAAAACACAGATTTGAGTCCCGACGCAGTGCAGGATCAACCCAGAAAAAAAACAAAAAACAAAAAGGAATCGAAACCCTGTCCAACATCTGAAGGACGCAACATTAAGGAGACGCGCTCGCTATCTCCCCTCCGACAGCTCGCCCAGGGAGGCTGCAGGTAACAAATCAAACAAGGAAGTTGAAGAAAAAAAAAAGAAGGGAAAAAAAAAAACACAATTTAAATGGAAGTGAGGCGCGGTCGCACAATGCCTCGCGCCTTATCTCGCCTCAAACACCTGCCGTGTCGGCTGCTACTTATCCTCTGATTACAGCTGTAGTTCCCCCCACGACCTCATCCCCAACCCTCCTTCCCCCCACGCCACACACACGCATACACTGCCGTAATTTGCCGGAAAAAAAAATCACCCCACCCGAAATAAAAAAGTGTTGTACCATGCAGCCGGAGCAGTCGGCCGAGGGGAGGGAGGGGCTGTTCAGAGAGTGGAGCACGTGTGAAATATTCAAGGGAAATATTCTGTGGGAACACGGCGTCCCTAGATTGGAATAAATAAGTCGGCGAGAAGCAGCGCCGAGAGCAGGAGAGAAGAGAAGGAAGGAGAGAAAAAGAGAGAGAGGAGTCACGGGGAGGCTCGACGTGACGTCTCGGCTGCCGCCTGGTCGCGGCGGCGTAACAAGCTCCTGTTTAAACGGCCGAGTTTGTGCGACGGCTTGCCATCGGCCGTGACCCGCGGCTCGGCTGTGGAATCTCGGAATGCTGGAGGAGGAAAAGGAAGGGCGAGAAATGGGAGTAGACTTTAACTGATGTGCTACCCTGCGTTAAAGTGCGAGCAAAGTGTATTCGCTCTGAGTAAAGCCGAGCCGGCTGGCGAGGGGGTTCGGGTTCAGAAATCGGACGGCGACAGTTGGTCCATTTGATCGAGTCGTTCGATCACGAGACACTTCTTCTGTCAGACATGGGCGAGTCAAGTTTTCTCCTCCTGCCTTGGATTGTTTCTAAAAAATAAAGCATGTTTGAAGTTTTGTTTCGCGTTTTAGATTGGTTTTGGTCTCGTTTCCAGTGCAACAGATTGTCTCCATTGGTAAGTGACGAGCGACCGAGAGAAAAACTGTTTGCACTACAGATTTGCAAAACAAAGACGGCGACCATCCTGTGCATCCATCCATCCATTTTCAATACCTGCTTCCTCCCGCACTTAAGGTTGCTGGGGTCTGCCGGAGCCTCTCCCGTGCTGCCGTAGTGTGCGAAGGCTGGGTGACACCATGGACAAGTTGCCAGTTCATCGCAAGGCCGCATAGAGGCAAACAATGTCAAACAACCATTCACGCTCTCTTTTACACACACACACAAGTCACAGTTCCTGATTCACCTGGGACTGTAGGAGGAAGCCGGAGAACCAGGAGAGAACCCACAAAACAACGGAGGGAGAACATGCAAACTCCATACAGAGAGGTCCCAGGCACCGGAATCGGACCCACAACCTTCTCGCAGTCAGATAGCAGCGCTAACCACTGCGCCACCACGTCGCTTTCCATCCTTTGCAGAGAAAATGTGATTTTCGAGTCAAACTTCCTTTTTGCAAACGTATGGTTTCCCGCTTGTTAGCAACACTTTGCTTGACTTTTAACGGCAGACAAGCTCCGACCCTCTACTTCGCGACGCTAATACTTCTGCTCGCTAATTGGTAGCGCACCACATCCTGGCCAATCTCAGTGCCCTCCCTCCCCTCGGTTTCCTCTCCCAGGACCGGGTCTCATTATCCGCTTCCTGTCGCACGATGGAATTGTCCGTTTCTGCAAAGCCTTGTTTTACATTTCGTGGCAGCATTTTAGCAGCACCGCCTTTTTCGGCCAAAACAGCAACAACGTCAACAACAAAAAGTGGTTCAACAGTGACTCTGGGCTCTCACGACACCACAAGACTTTTACATCCACACCCTTAATCTGCCCATGCAACTATACATCCAATTATAGAAGCATCCATCCATCTAACAAACAGGTGCCCATTATGGATGTATTTATTGTTTTACACAGTGCCGCATTTGCAGCCTTTACAAATGACTGGGCTGTCAATAGCTTCATTGAAAATACGAGGCAAAAATTAGCGTTTTTTGTTTGCTTTTTGTTTTGGGTTTTTTGTTGGGTTTTTTTTTTTTTTTCCTCACGCGGTGCACTTAGTGAGAATCAGCCCTAATTCAGCCGGTGCATCATGTTTCTCCCATTGATGTGAAAGTACCCAGGCACGCGGCCAACGCGCTCGGCGGTCCGACTGTTGCTGCCGAAGTTATTAGAGCCACCTACTCTTTTCATCCGGCAGAAAAAGACTCATTAAATCCGCAGCCGGAGCTTTCATCTTTCCACTCGCCAGCACGGATTCACGCAAGATGATGGAGATGCAGATGGAGGGCAGCGTCGACGTTGCACAAGAGAGTTTTGGCACCGGCTCAGAGGGAGGAAAAAAAGATGAAAAAAAATGCTTGTAATTGGGTGCTACTTAATATTAAGGTCAATTTTTTTGATGCTCAGGAGAGAAATTAGGTTCTTTGAACGGCTCAATAAATCAAGTCAACGCTGCCAAAAACACATTTTTTGTTGAATTTTGCTGTATGAATCACTCATTTCTATTTATCACCACAAAGGCTTTGGAACGTGACGGCGGAAGCGTGCGCTGATATGTGAAGGGGTGCAGGGTGGGAGTGACACACACAGCGATAATGAATCACAGCGCAAAGTGGCTGCCAATGTAACACAAATTCAATCAGACTTTTTTTTTATTATTAATTATTTTTTTGTGTCGCCCCCTTTTTCAACTTTAATCTCCGTCAAGACTCCCAGGTCCCCGCCCCTCTCAAACACACACACACACACCTCACCTCACCTTCCCATATGCCCATGTCACTCAGCGTTGTGTTTATTCTCTTTCATCCTGCCATCCACCCAACTGTCATTGTTTTTTTTTTTATCCCCCTCTTCCTGTTTGCAGCCTTCTCTTCCACCACCACCACACCTACCCTACCTACTCCCCCCCCAAACTGACTACCGACTCATGCAGTGGAGAGGCTCCCTCGTACATACCGCGACTCTGGAACAGAAGGCAATGCTGCCCTCTGCTGGCCACACTTGGGAAAGCTGTGGCGGAGGAGGAGGTTCGCGTTAAATCCAACAGGTCTGTTTGAATTCTGGGCTGAATCACGGATGGAGTTTTTCCCCCTTCTTCTTCGTCGTCTTCTTCTTCTTCTTCTTCTTCTTCTCCTTTTTGTGCCTAGTCCGTCCTCGTACTGCATGAGGCTCTCTCTCTCTCTCTCTCTCTCTCTCACTCGTAGCCGCCCACTGTGGGAGTTCGGTGTTTGTGTGTTCTTTGCAACACGAAGGACTCAAGTGGAGCTGCTCCACCTGTTGGAGTCTTGGTGTGATTTTCCTGGGGGCTCTGAATGCTGTAAAGTCCCGGTGCAGGCAGGGCTTGACATGCTAACACAACCGGCACCTGTTGCTCACACGTGCGTCTCTCCTCGGAGCAGCAGGAACCGGAAAGAGGCGGGGGGGGGGCAGTCACCTGATTGGCAGTCAGCACCTGTCTTCACATTAAGCTCAACAGGCCCCGCCCACTTTCCTGATCTCTCCTCCTGCTCTCTCTCAACCTCCAGCCACAACCTGGAGAATTTTTATTACCTGTTTATATTTCTAGTTTTGTATCCTTGTAATAAATATATTACAGTTTGGTTTAACCACTTTTAAAAAAAAATAAAAAAAACACTGAATGGCTCGTAAAGACGAATCCTTCATCCGTAACCGCAGTAATGCTCCGCTGGAAACCAGAGACAACTACCCGCCATCCCCCAGCAGAAAATTGAACAAAATAAGATTTTGCGATTGCAAAGTTATGCCAAAAACAAAACAAACAAAGAAAAAAACCAGGCACCGAGGAAAGGAGAGATAACATTAATAATGGTTTCACTGGATTTTTTCAACAGTAACTCGGTTCTCTTCACGCACAGCAGCAGCAGCACAAAAGCCTCCTTCATCATGTTATTGTTTTGGCAGCCCTGGATTCTTGGCTAATGAGCACAAACTAGCGATGATGCTCTGCGGCAAGAGGAGCAGCCGTCCTGCTCTTGGAGGGACCTGCCGAGACAGATGGGAGATTTACAAATGCTGGATGAGCGGCAAGAGCCGAGCTGGCGACGCCGGGCGCACCTCCTCTCCTCCGCCACCGGCTTCTCGTCTTCATCAAGGTTTTTTTTGTGCATGCGCGGTGAAGACGGTGTTGCAACATCTGCTTTGAGCGGGAGCCAAGGCCTCTAAAGCCCCGCCCCCAACGGCCGCCGTCTATCTTTACTTCTTTTCGGTCTTTGGCTGGCTGTGTTTTTTTTATTTTCATCCACTTTTTTTTTTTGGGAGAAAATTGGAAAGAGATCGATGAGTATTCATCCCGCCGCTCCGATCATTTTCTCCATTGCTGGGAGGAAGCAGGATTGGGACTGCTACGGCGAACAGTTTTCTAATCGTTGGTCGCCGTTGGCGTCCCCTATGCGTTTGCCAACCCCGCGGACCGGCTGGACTTTGCGGACGATAACGAGGAGCGCCGCCCAGGAAACGCCGCCCCGCCTCCGATCTCATAACCCGACGTTATCGATTTCCTCCGCCCCGCCGCGCCTCTTCGGCCACTTTGGCGGTTCTCTCCTCCCCCTTAGCCGCCTGGCGTCTCTCGACCCGCTAAACCCCACCTGCACCTCCGCCCGCACCACCTAAAGAGTAATTACTCGCTCCTTTATTTTTCCTCCCGCACGGCCGCTGTATCGAGCCAGTCATCTCTGACAGCGGCGACGGCTCAAATTAAATTCCCGCCGCCATCTGATAATGAAAGTCATTAGGTCCTGCCGGAGGCCTCGCGGAGGGGCCAAACAAAGCCCGGTGGAGGTCCGCTGCAATAACCCCCAGAGGAGGGAGGGCCAGGGAGAGGGGTGGAGCATGAAGGTGCCGAGGAATGAAAAAAAAAAGGGAACCGCTGGTCGTCAGTCATTCAGTTAATGGCCTTGTTTTTTTTTTAGGGTTAAAAAAATATATATATAAAAAGATGCACCTCATTAAAAGATGAGCCTTTTAGTCCAAGGTGGTAAAATTCACACGTGCGACTCTGATTCCCGCGGGTTCCTCCTTTTCCGCTGATAAGCCGCCTGTCTGGCACGAGGCGGCGGCGTGATTGATGTGCTCGGCCGCGGTCGCCCACTAATTTTAAATGTGCTTTTAAATGAGTTGGCATTTAGTCACGGCGGCGCTAGCAGTGAATTCGTCCGCTTTTCAACTCAATTACCGACGTGTGACCTTTGTCAATCACGCGGCCCTCTGGTGGGACGGCGGCGCGTAAACGTTTTTTCGCTCGGGCTAATAACCCTGTCGCTGCGTAAATGCGGATCCCTTGGAACAAAAAATGTTGCGCTGGTATAAATGTAACCAGTTTTTTTCCATCCCTAAAAAATGTCTTCAGCCCCTTTGGTGCGTCTCTGTCAAAACCAAACTGATCAGCAGATCATGTGACATGTCAGATGATAGGTAGGTTGAAATCATTAAATCATTGAGGTCAGTCGCTGACCTCTCCGGTTTGGCTAACTTGTTTTCACCAGCGAGCCGTCAGTCTGAGGAAGCGGGAGGTTGTTGTTGCGGAAGTATGTTGCGGCATGGGAATGTGTTCTGGACTGAGAGGCTTTTTTTTTTTCTCTGTTCTATTGAAAGGAGTAAATAGCGGAGGGAAAAAAACGGTTTGAGTTTGTCTGACATGAAAAAAAACAACCTTTATGAACAAAAACAGTGGCGGCAGAACCGACTTTGTGCATGTGTGTGTGTGCGTGCGTGCGTGCGTGCCTGATGGGGCCAGGTGGGGGGTCCCTCCATTACAACACTCAGCTTCATTAGCCCAGCAATTACACATTCATGCATTTGCAGTCAAAATGCCATTTGTGCCCACGCTCCTGTCAACCTTGAGTGCCTGGTAAAACACTTTTAATTGGCCAAAGTTTACCGCCTGGCCGATTACGGCTCTCCTCTCACAGGCAGCGGCTGAAACACCTCAGATGCGGGAGGTGGCGCAGGAGAGGAGCTCCGCCAGGGAAAGGTCGCGGTAATCACCGTAAAGGGCAGCGTGCAAAAATAATTAAAGGAGAAGAGAATAATTAGCTGCCTGTTTGTTGATGTGCAATCTGTGGTCGTGCAAAAAAAAAAAAAGACAGCCGGAAACTTTTCCCGCCACTTGTATCCACTGGAATGAGGTGCCACGAGGGACGCGTGCCGACGTAGATCCCAGTCTGCTGGTGATCCCTGGACTTTTCATGCACTGTGTTCTTGTTGGGCTCTGAAAATCAAAACCTGTATCTGGACAAACGAAGGATTGGTCCATTTGGCCGTTTACCCACATTGCTCGGGTCACTGAGCGGAGTCATCGGCAAAACCCTGAATGATGACACAGAATTTGTCGATGACAAGCTGATTGTTGTTTGACTGAAAGGGTGTTTTTTTGCGGGGTGAGAAACAAAAAGGAAGCTTTTTGGATAACCAGAACAACTGGAGTCCCAGCTGAGGCATAAATTTAGGTCCTTAACAAATTTCACCCCTGATATTGGAATACCGGAGCAGATCCCCGGTATTCTGGTATTGGGGAAGCAACTTGTTTTGGTGGAACCATTTGGACCCCCTATGTCGGGTCACACAACGAAAATTCAGCATAGTTTTGCAACACTTTTTTTCAACAGGCTCCAGCCAGCTGATTAAGTTGACAGTGTTTTTATTTTGTTTTCTAGACACGAGTGTAAAATCCTGCGCCGGCAGAATTTCCCATTTTAAAGCGGTTACACGGCCTGCCGTCTAATGACCTGTCCTGGTATCCTCTGTGCCCTCCCCTCGTTATTAAAATCAGGACCGGGTATTCGCCAGGTTGGCGGTGAAAATCGGCGACTTTTCCAGCTAGAAGACAACACTTTCCTTGTGCAACAGCCAGTTTGCTTGTTATCGCTATCACGTGGGTCTTCCGCAGACGCTCATTAATATTCCATCCGTGACATGACATCATGGTTTCACCTGCAACACCCTCCCCAGCCCCAACAAAAGCGTCTAGAGTCCGGACTGTAAACACGCCACAGCTGGCGTTATGAGCGGCGCTAATGATCCGAGCGGGGCGGGAATCGATGTCGACGTGGCATTTCGTCAATAGGGAACAAAGGAAGGCGTTGAAAAGTGAAATGCCATAGGAGCGCGATACTGCAGTTAATTGTTGGATACTTGGCTCTGGCTGCGTTCCGAGAGGCTAATTAGCGTCTGCGAGGTGATTGTTGGATTAAGGGGCCAAACCGTCGGAGACGTTTTCATTTCCCTCGTCGTATTGATTTTTCAAACGAGGATGTTGGTGATCGTCGGGCTTTGGATAACTGCTTGTGTGCTGTAATTTCTCACCTGCCACCTCCCTGCAAAACAAAATTCAAATACCTGCATTAAATCCATCTCCACTCGAGCTCAGAAACCCCCGCCAAAAATCTCGCTTTTTACTGAAATTCTGTTTCAGCAGAAAGACGAGAAGTGTTCTGTTTTCCTTTCAATGTTTTCCAACGTTTCCTTTTGAGCAACTTTAATGTGGTGGTGGAAACCTGCTGTTTTTTTTTCCTTTCTTTTCTGTAAATTCTGTACAAATCAAGTGGTTTGCCAATTTTTACTCAAAATAGCAACAACACCACCAACAACTTTGACCTCCGAGCCATGAACACATTCGTGGCACTTTTGATTATCCTCAACATTTACCAACCTCAGTGGGCCACCACAGTCGTTCACTCTGTGGAACTCGGGGCCTGTGAGAAATTGAAAGTACAAAATTTTGACTGAACCGCCCCTGTAACATTGAAGAAAAGAGAGAGAAAGGGAGAGAGGCAGAGAGGGAGAGAGAGAGCCGGCATTGCCCCAAACCCCCTCCGCTCTCGCGCATCTGTCGACACAATGGGCGGCACTTACTGATAATGTCTGTAATCAGCCTATTTAATGCTTTCAGCGCAGCGCAGATATGAAACAGATGGCGTGTCTGCGGGCGCCCTCCGAAACACAACACCAACTCCAAAGAGATCAGAGCATCCAAAACACGGAGCGGAGGAGGTCAGCACGTCGGCGAGGGGCTAAAATCCCTAGTCGATTAAAAAAAAAAAAAAAAAAAAATCATCCTCTGCGGGACTAACCATCCGTGTGAAACAGCCTCGCGTTTGCATTCACCTGCAGAAACGGTCAACAAAATGAACCTTAACCTTCCGCTGTTGTTGTTGTTGCTGCTGTTGTTGTCTTTGTGCTACTTCTTCTTCTTTTTTGGCCGAGATGAAGGAGCTGCATCCCTGCCACGCTGCAGCTGAGATTTGATCAGACCCCAGCGGTGAATCGTGTTTACAGTCCTTGGCGCACACACACACACACACACACACACACACACACTCCATTCTCCGCGTGAAAAGCTGCCATCCTGGGGAACATCTGAAATCTCTTTACAGGTGCAGGACAAAAAAGCGGCAAAATAAATAGATAAGCGCTGCAGCAAGTCGTGAATGCGTGTGTGATTGCTGCCATGTGTGGGTGGTGGGTAGAGAGGGTGTGTGTGTGTGTGGAGGGGGGAGTGCTGTGAGCACTTTGTCAGACCGAGTGCACGTCTGGGAGCTGCCGGAATGGCAGAGGAAGCGTTCTCCTCGGACGCTCGGTGTGAGGTTATATGGTTGCAGTCAGGGGCCTCGGATGGAAATTGAAATAAAGGGGCCGTTTAGACATACGAGAGAAACACACACACACACACACACACAGACGAGCGGCTGTCCAGGAAGCTGTTAGACGAAGTGAGCCCTGAGCGTCTCCACTGCCAGTCTGCCAGAGCGGTTTAACGTGGAAGACGGTGTTAAACTGGTCCTTAATAAAGGACCAGTGTGTGAGATTTAGTAGTGCCTAGTGGTGAGAAAGGGTACTGCAGACAAGAGATCAGACCATTGGCTTAGTCTCCGTTTACACAAGGTCGGGTTTCGCGGTAAAGAATTCTTTGTTGAGGCTTTCCGTCTTTTCAGAGGCCTAAACCGCAACTTTTTCAAACCTGGTTCCTGAGTTGAGGAAAGTTTGGAAACCCCCCCTTCAAACCATTTTGTCTAAACAGCAATCGCTAGTTTTGTTTTTTTGAAGGGCAAATGATGATGCCTTAGCCCTGCTGTTCGAGCTCATGTGCTTGAGGTCTCCTTCTTCTATAGTTTCAGGGAATAACCTTCGAGTGCCACTCAACATTTTCAGTCATTAACAGCGGTTTCATTGAAACTTCTTTTTAAAGAGCGGTTCAGAAAATGGTTGGATTAAACAAAAATACCCTCTTCGTATGCCCACGGCCTTAATGAGCCGCCCTGCAGAACGAAGGTGACGTCACCATCGTCAACAGTTTTGAAGTCATCGGCAAATGTCATCAAGTCCTCTTTTTTTCTAACTTTACTTCTGTTGAATTCCCACACACATCGTCTTTGGCTCACAAGCAAAATCGCTTAACAATTTTTCGCAGTTCCCAACACAGACAGCTGATTGTGATTGGTCCTGTTCTTTTGTTTGTGTATTATTATTGGCAAATAAAAAACAGCCTTATTTGATTTTTTTATGACTTTGTGCAAACGTGTCCTTGTAATTGTGGCACATTTGGCCTTTTAAAAAAAACATGCCGTCTCAGCTCATCCAAGCGGCAGCAGCACGGTTCACACTCGACTGCAGCTAGTTCCCCTCGGAGCCATCAGGTGTGCAGATATGATCTTCAGAGGAACATGCAACCTGTCACTGAAAATGTCCTTTAAGTTGACGAGCCGTCATTTGCAATGCATCGGAGACGACGGCAATTCCATTCAGCTCCGAGCTTGGTGCTATTCATGCTTCGGGAGATACACAAAAAAAAAAAAAAAAAAAAAAAAAAAGGAAACTGTTTCTAATTAACATCCCCAGTGACCCGAAAATAAACAGTTATTTTCCTCGTCGCCTGATGGGACGCCGTCCTTTGATAGCGTCAGATTTTCTTTTCTTTTTTTCCTCTGCTACGTCTTTATCTGTAATTTATGCATCAAATTCATGCATAATTAATTTTGAATTTACCACCGTATAAGTATTAGAGCAGCAAAACAAATTGTCTGATAATGGGGGCGTCTGCCGGGTGCCCCTCATTTGAAATTAATACCTCTTCTCCTCTATCTATATCGGGAAGAAACAGATGAGACGAAAGAGACATCTTTCTCTCAATGTCCTGTGAGAACTTTGTTGTTTTACTGTTTGACCCATTTGGACATTTTGGGTGGAGAAGGACGGGACGTTTGGAGGTTGGGGGGGATCAGGTAGGAGGAGAATCAGAATCATTTGACATGGTCCCAAAACATGTCTTAAGTAGCAAAAACTTCTGTCTGATTAAAAGAAAGATATATATCCACTACATCAAGTGGTGAAATAATATTTTGTCCTCTTGCACGGTCCTGCAAACAGGAATAGAACTATTTAGTCCAACATCTTAACCAATAGAACTATAGTTAAGATGTTGGTTTTGAAATTATTAAAATGACGATAGAATAATAACCGGCTGGGATTGTTGTGTTGTGTCCGTAAAGTTGACGTTGGCGATGCTAGGTCATGTTTTTTTTTTTTTTTGCTTCGCACAGCTATGCCAAAGGTGCAGAGTCAAACTTTGAGCCTGAACGTAATGAGGCTTAGCGTAAAAATGGTTAGTGTTTTAAGCCGGGTGGCAAAATTGGCCCTGATGAGGGAAGTAAGAGTACCTTGAAGTCAAATTAGAGCAGTCATGTGTCAACGCGGCAATTAGCGAGACGCTCGCAGCCTCGACTGTAATGGAACGGGAGATTTATCAGCCGCATTAACGGCTTAAGTCTTCCACATCGGGGGCTGGGGCTCCGTGTCAATCAACACACGATTAACTCTGCGCACCTGGCTGCCGCCGCCGCACGAAGGGGCCATTGGTGCTCCTCGGCATTGAATCCTAAATGGAATTAAACCCAGAGCTCCAGTGGGATCTGACTCCCGGCTCCATCACAGAGGCAGGGATGCAGTTCATGGTATCCCATATTGAACAATGCTGATTGGAGACTTTTTTTTAGCCATACTTTGATCTGGGGTACGGTAGTTTTCCATTGATGATGAACAACTACAGTGAATGAGGGAAGCACTGGGATGTCAAACCAGCATCTAGTAACTTCAGACCTTTCTGACAGAAACGATCTGTCAAAGCCCCATCCATCCATCCATCCATCCATCTATCTTGAATATTTCTTCTTCCTGAAGTCAGTGTTGCGGGGGTCTGCTGGAGCCTATCCCAGCTGTTATAGTACGAAAACGGGGTACACCCGAGACAAGTCATCAGTTCATTGCAGGGCCACTTACAAAGTGGTCTACTCACAGACACACCTAGGGACTATTTAGAGTTCCCAATTCACCTCACATGCATGTTTTTGAACTGTGGGAGGAAGCCGGAGAACCCGGAGAGAACCCGCGCTGACACAGGGAGAACATGCATTGTCCACACGGAAAGGTCCCAGGCCCAGAATCGAACCCACGACCTCCTTCTGTGATGCGGCAGTGCAAACCACTGCCCCTAATCACTTGTCGTTGTGGCCGAGCCTGTCACATTGAAGAGGTGAATGAGAGGAGAAGAGGAAAACACTGCAATGTGAAGTTTTTGGAGGTAAAGGTTATTCTTAAAAGACTTGACGAAACTGAGAAAATATCTGGTTTCATGAGGCAAAGCCAGAGTTCCAGTGTCCCTTTAGGACCATTTGACGGTAACTGTGGCGATTTAGGTCCATCAAACACAAAATTATCCCTGGACATAAAATAAGGGTTGTGGTCAGCTATTATCACAGCAATCCATGGTTTCACTGAGGGACTTTTTTACTAGGGCGGCCGTTAATGAAACATTTTACAACGCAGTACTGAATATATAGCCTGGAAGATCAACTTAAAAGCTTTCATCCCACGTCGCTGCAGTCTTTGACAAATGCTGCTCCTCGCCTTAAATACACACCAAGAAAATCCATTTTAATTTTTTGCCATGTTATAACCACAATTTAAAAAATCCAGCCTTTCTCGCACAGATCACATTTGTACAAAACAGTGATTTCAGTGAAAATCGAGCCTGGATGCTAACAATCGTTCTCCTTTCTTCTCTTTGTCAAGCTCGGACCTGATGGTGAGATGTGGCCAAACCCTGCGCTCGTGTCCAGACTGATAAATGCCATTCTGTGCCTGGAAATGAGCTACTGTGAATGCTATTCTGGCGAGGCACGCTTTGGAAAAATAAGCGTATTGCATGTAAGGTGCAGCAGCCACTGATCCTGGATACTGGCAAAAAAATCTCCAGCAAACAAATTTCTGGTCATAATCTCTCGTAACGCAGCCGCCTTCAAATATCCCAACAAGGCACGGAAGGAAAAACCCCTGATGGGACGGAGCCTGTCTGGGGAAAAGGATTAGGACGGTTCCCTACCCGACCTTTATCATTGTAATGAGCTCAACACGGACAAGAAGGCCGAACGTTGCAGGACGGGGTGGCTGATAAAAGTGTGTGTTGACAGCAGTTGAACAAAAAGGTGGAGCCAGGAATAGCCGCGTGAAGGAGAGGACGGCTGATTTTCTGTTTCCCCTCAGCGTTTCATTACCTTCCATTTCCCATTAATACGGCTTCTACGGAGTCAGCAGCCAGTGCCGGCTAAATGGAAATGAAAGCAGAGCCTCTTGCCGTGCTTTGGCTGCCATCAGCGCTAGGCACAAACACACAAACACACAAGGACACACTAACGAGTGGAAGCCGTGCGCGTCCGCTCCTCTCGCTAGACAAACAGAGGGTGTCTGCCGTCATTTGCCGGGGCCGAGATTACACGGCGGTGCGTCTCGTTTTCGGGGGGCGGAGGGATGTTTTGCTCTTTGTTTCGAGCCGGATGGTCGGGCGACGTTATGGTGGCAAATGAAGGGAGGAAATAAATACGGAGGAGAAGCAAACAGGGATGTGTGGGGGAGCAGAAGAATCAGGCATCGGGTGGATGGATACAAACTGTGAGTAATGGCCAAATCAAGCTCCAGGATGGAATGGAATGCATGTGTGAGATTTTTTCTCAGTGCATGATTAACCAAAAAAAAAAAAATGTGTGCAGGAAAATAAGTCTTTTATTTACACGCAAAAGTAAAGAATTAGAATTAAGGGAACCAATCCTTTTCTGAGTGAGAGAAATGAGCTTTGAGAGATCCGAGGGAGAAGTTTTAAAAAGAGGAATAAAAAAAAAAAATATGCGGAAGGATCATAATTAGGGGAGAAAAAGCTTCAAATGTCGGTTCCGCTAGCTTAGACTGCTCCCTCCACCACGTCATGCAATCTGCCTTTCTAATTCCCCTAAGCCCCCGCGGGCCAATTTTCTGCAATGCTAGCACTATCCTTCCGAGGAAATGTTTATGTTAATAGGCGGGATAAAATACTCTGAGCAATTAAGCAATTAATGTGTTTGAAATGCGCTGGGTTTTTTTGTTTACTTCACGTTAGCATTTGACATTTCGCTGCCTCCCCAAGAGCCGCAGAGCGAGCAAATGCAAAAAGTAACTTTCAATTCCCCCCCTTTTTTTACCCCTACCCCTATTTATGTCATGAAAAACTTGTGCGATGGGACGAACCACTTGGCTGCACGCGCCTGCATAGTTTTTGCCCTTAATTGGACAGAAGCCGGATTGCATTTCAGATTTATCTCTCATAAAAAAAACACATGCTAAATTCAGATTTCCACACTCTGAGAAGTTTTCCACGATCTATCACACTTATTTAGCCTTGACACGGCGTCCACACCCTTAGCTTTAAAAAAAAAAAAAAATTGAAAGAGCGAATACAATCACTAGTCAAATTTAAAACATGAACAAGAGAAACTTTCACAGACGATAGTGCCTTTTTTTCCCCAAAAACTCAACAATTGGACGTCAAATGGAAGATGAATTAGTTGGGCAAACTGTTTTTCAGGAAGAAAATAAAGACCCTCAGTCATCCACATCAACAGTTGTAACATAGGCAGTCTTACATACATTTAATAATTCAAAAAAAATATTTGTAGGGATTAATCGATTAATCTAGATTAATTTAAAAAAAAAAAATTCTACCAACGCTAATTAAGGGATCGAGGCAAAACAAAAGGATGAAGAGAGGATTTCAGGCATGACCACCGGCTGGCTGAGTTGTAATCATCATTACAGGTCAGCCAGCAGCTGGCCAATAGGAACGCTGGCTGTTCTCAGAGTGAGATTTGGAGGCAGAACCAGAGGTCCTGTGTTCTGCACAGTTACTCCGACAGCTCAACCTGCTGATGCAAAAGCAT
Organism: Thamnaconus septentrionalis; assembly: GCA_009823395.1. Taxonomy (NCBI): domain Eukaryota; kingdom Metazoa; phylum Chordata; class Actinopteri; order Tetraodontiformes; family Monacanthidae; genus Thamnaconus; species Thamnaconus septentrionalis. Next base: position 10,492,030 of record CM020512.1, read on the forward strand.
TCTGGAGAGATTCCCCATCAGGAAGGAAGGAGCGATCATGAGCTGTAACAGTTGTGTGGATTCTTTTTTTTTTTTTCCCCTCCCTTCCCTCCTTCCTGCTCCAGCATTAGAGCTCGTTATTAATGCAACAAAGCCCGAGCCTGGATGGAGACAGAGGCCTGGATCAAAAGACCAGCGGCTGCAGAGATGACAGAGAAGAGACGATTGCTGGTGGTAATAAAAACCCAACCTGAGCCGCGGCCGCCGGATGGTAAAATTGCAGAGGCTCCTAAGTGCACTTTTTGAAGCCGAGAGAGCCAAGGCTCTTTGAACCCCCCCTCGCCCGACCTCCCTCCGCACCACCCCCTTTATTTTCCTACCATACAGTTGCGGCTAAAAAAGCAAAAAAAGGAAACACCTGCAGCACTCAGTGTGAGCACCCCGGCAGCGAACAGGTCCACTCTGCCTGTGTTTGCTCTCCTTTCAGTCTGCCGTCCCTCTTTCACTCTTCGCTTTGAGCTCCAGTTTGTAGGTTTTTCATTTCTTTTCCCTTCGCCTTTTTATTCCAAGCGCTGCTCACTTTTCTTAGATCTCACATCTGGTGTTCTATCACCTCACACTTACTGCACGTCCGTTTATCTGTTATTCAAAGTCTAGATGTCCTTTTGTTATGTTTAATCGGCTGGACTCAGCAGCAACTAAAACCTAGAAATTAGAAATCCAACCCCATCAATTATGATTTATCCAAAACTGTTTTTTTTTTTTTTTTAAAAAGTCACTTCAGGAAAAACAATCTTCTCATATCCCTGATTGACACTCCAGGATTTGAGTTCGGTTTGAGTTTAAACGACTTTATAGAGCGTTTGCGAAGCACCTGGAGATTTTTTTTTTCAAAAAGAATTCTACAAATTCTAATGATTTCAAACAAGGACGAGAAGGTAGATGGTGAAGAGAAGTGGAACAAGGACGAGGCCCTGAGGAACACCAGGAGTGATAGCTAGGAAGAGGAAGTGGTATTAAGGTAGAAGATGCAACCATAGTCACCTGCCATGAGGAGGTTAGGGGTGCAATTCACCCAGCGAGTGGAAAAAGCTGTAAAAAAAAAAAAAAAAAGAAAAAGCAAACAAATTAATAAAGAATCAAAACAGTCGTGTCACACAGCCACTGAGAGACACTGAAAAAGAGGCAAACGTCGTTCAGCCAAGTTGCCAGTTTTCCGGGGAGGAAAACACTTCTGCTCGGCTCTTCCTCCAATTAACTCCATCTAACCAAGTGTAAAATGTGCACACTCTGGGGGAAGCGATCAACTGACAAGCAAGACTTCCAGCGTGACAGCCTATCAAACATGCATCATGGAGTTGTGTATGTATTAATTAGTGTCAGCAAAAAAAAATGAGATAAATAAAATCCACTCCGATGAAAACGTGCAGTCTTTGGGAGCTAAAAAAAAAAAGAGGGAGAGAGAGAGAGAGAGAGAGAGAGAGAGAGAGAGAAACTAAAAATAACCAAGGCCCTAGAACCTTTTTGACCCTAATTACAGATGTTGCAGAGTCGACGTTTGTGCTCGAACGTTGACGCTGACAAATCATTTTCCACTTGAAACATATTGAACACAGTGCAGTGATGAAACCGCTGGACGTACAAACAGCAGGCAGTCGTTTCCAGCCCGGAAACACACCGATATCACCAACTGGACTTGACCAGAGCACTTCTCTAAACTTGCTGAAAAAATCACCTCCTTTTTCGACTTCATCATACTTCTCATAAACGTTTAGCTTCAACCTCATTTTATTTTTACTTTTTAATCTGAAATTTTCATCTTCATTGAGAATTTTTCTTACTTATTGGTAGTATCATTTTTTTGTCTTTTCTACTAAATTTGTGGCCAGATTTAAGTCTCTGAACTTACCTGCTACAGTCTTGACTCTAGCTGTGTGAAAGGCAGCCGGTGTTTTTAGTTCCTGCCTCAGCCAATAAGTTGTAGAAAACTCAGGAGCATAAGGTACTTAACTCGGGGCCCCCCTGGGGGGGTTGATATGTCACCAGGAGCTCTTCTCCTCCTCCTCCTGGTGGTGGTGAGGGGAAGCTGCAGCAGCTGTGCAGGATGCGCTCGGCAGCTGGCAGCGCAGACATCCACCATGTGGCGCCGGGGAGGCTTTTAACTTAGCAACGTCGCTATTTCCACCTCTGGAGCAGCTCACAGCCTCCGTCCCCGCCTTAATGCAGACGTGACATCGGCCAGGTGTTCGACGGCTTCGGACCGAGAGCTGAGCGGGAATCGCAAAACTTTGCGACCGAATCATCAAACCTTTACTAAGAATTCAAATTATAATGATAATAATAGGAATATTACAAGGACAAACAGTGGAGAAAATGAAATTAAATTTGGAAGCATATAAACATTATTTTGCTAGAAAAGCAGGCAGATTTCCTCTACTGTTGCATTACATGAGGGAAGACAAATCAAAGACGTGAATCCTCAACAACACCAGTTTTCCACTGACTAACAACGTTTTCTTCTTTCCACCAAACCGAAAAAAAATAATGAAGTCCCCCACTGACTGAGTTTTGAAGCTGCTCTTAGATGAAGAAATCTTTTGCAGCTCTGCGTTTTCTTGAAGGCAGTTTCATAAATTTGGATAACATTTGTGTCAAAGGAAACCTGCTGAATATTTCATTGTTTCATCGAACACAGCAGCAAAAAAGACGATTTCCGTTCTAGACCAGACTACAACTTTATGAGATGAAGCTGTTGCTCCACCTCCTTATCTCCAGCGTTTCCCCGGTGGACTCGCTCGTCGTAGAGCAGACAGAGGGGGGCGCTCAGCCGTGAAATTCTCTCCTCGCCAAAGCTGAAAAGTTTGGCGCCGGGGAGTGATTGAGCAGCAACGCGTTTGTGAAATTCCTTTCTTCTTATGAACAAAAAGGGGGGAGAAAAAAAGATTAAGGCACCCGAACACATTTGACGGAATCGTCTTGGCTTCGCAAAAATCCAATTGCGCGACTTCCTGTTTGCCGAAAGCAAAGGTAAGACGTTGCATTTGCATCTTAAAAGGTTGTTTTTAAAAAGATCCAGTGCTGCAAATGCAACCGGGAGAAATCCACAGGTTGAGCGTAACTCAAAAATCCAAACTTATTAATATTGTTGGAGAGGGGTGTGAGGCGGGTGTTTTTTCACAACGTAAAATCTGCAGCCGGCACGTGAGCGAACAGGTGCATCGGCCACGGAACATCGGTGGCAGAAGGAACCAACGTGCGACACACAGGAAGCTGCCACATTTTTCAGTTTGACTCAAACACACTGAACAATCAACAAACGACACCGCAAGAGACACTTACTTGCCTCCTGCAATTATTTTTCACGGCCATAACCGGCTTTTTTCCTTTGGAGATTAATTTGATAAAACATAATTTTTTTTAATGATGCAATAATTAATGTAAACAAAATAAAAATCACATAAAAACAGTTTTACTTTCACATAATGGTTTGATTTGACAACAGAAGGCCAGTTAGTGTGTTCACTAAAAAAAACAACAACAACAACAACAACTACAGTATTTATGTATGCATTTATGTTTTGCCGATTAAAAGCTTGTTTTAACGCTGTGCAAGAGGGCTTTAAACCTCCCGGGTGTAAACAACAGGCTCGTCTTTAATTGTTAGTGTTTAATAAACCGCCGTGCGGCAGCGGCAAAGTTGAGACACTTTACAGGGAAAACAACCACAGAAGAAGAAAAAAAAATTTAACTAGGGTGAAAATCACAAGGAACGTGCATCCCTTCAAATCTCAGTTGGTTTATTAGCGCCTGCGTGTGTGTGTGTGTGTGTGTGTGTGTGTGTGTGTGTGTGTGTGTGCGTGTCTGTGTGTGTGTGTTTACTCCAAGGCCGCTGAGCTCCACGTGAAACGTCTCCTTCTCCTCTCGCGTCCCACCGCGCTCAGCGCTCCGCTGTCGGTGCCCCCGCCGAGCCGCCGAGAACTCTGGGTAGGAGGAGAAAAAGAAAATGGTCGGGGGTTGTGGCGGGGAACTGGTTCCCCCCGCTGTTGTTGTGTCCAGATCAAAAACACGACAAGCGGACACAAACAAACAAGCCAGCACCCAACACCAGCAGGCCCCGAGTTCCGCTCAGCGGAGGGCCAATCACGGCACTAATGGAGCGTTCACATCATATTCATATTTACGTTTGGGAAGCTGCCGTTTAGGCCTTTGTAAGTAATTGTGTCTCCGAGGGTGTGTGTGTGTTTGTGTGGAGACATGTACAAGTGTAGCGTAACGGTTTTGTTTGTTCTCTGCTGAATCTAATCATAGTGGAGACACACACACACACACACACACACACATGCTGTATCCAGACCTCCTACTGCAGTTGTCTCTCGGTGTCGATGCTCCCTGCGGCACTACTTGTGTGACACACACACACACACACACACACACACACACACACACACAAACAAGTGGCCATGTGACCGTCACCCCCTGAGGAAGCTAATCCATTTAGCGAAGCCTCTGCATTTCAAGCAGAGCTGCCATCAAACTGCATTCCTTTGAGTGTTTAACACAAGTGAGCAACAGTTTGTTTCTGAATATGTTTTATTGTACGTGCAAAACTTTTGTTGTTTTTTTTGTTTTTTTACGCCTCCTCGCCACTGTTGGCCACTGTCAGAGAAAATCCAGGATCAATGTTGTCAATGTTGGGATCAATGTTTGACTGGTGTTTGCAGAGAGCTGAGGCCATGCTGACCACTAGTGAAGGGTGATGGGGGGAGTGAAAGTGAGGTGTTGCAGTACACTGCTAGTATCCTGCTGATTCCAATAACAACAGTGGTATTGATATGTTCGCTCTTTGGATAAACGCAAGGAAATTTTTATTTAATTCAGTTTTACACTCTGGGACCTTCAAAAAATATATATATAATATATACCAATTTTTTTCTTATCCAGCCACAAATGACTGTCCATTCATCAATTACACAACAAGGGGAAATTTATTTGGCAATTGTCATTATTTCTCAAAGTTTGCCTCCACTTTTTGATTTCCGTTGATCCTAAACTTTGGCGGTCGCACCAAAGTCGAGACTTTGGTGAAGGAAATCGCCAACAAAGTTCAAGTCTCCGGCTTTAACTGGGAATTGTACGACGAGCTAACTAGCCGCCCCAAAAAAAGGTTGTTGTTTTCTCCTTCCCGCTGTCATCGCACAACTTCCATAATCTCCTTAACCCAGAAAATTTATTATCATAAGCCGACGTGAAACAAAGATGCGAGTAAACACCGTGAACCAGTGTCACCTGAGGAGCCGACACATCCCGAGAGGCTCCGCCTCCTCTTCCTCCTCCACCGCTGGCATCTAATCCAGACCTTGTCATCTTCATCATTAACTTTTTTTCCACCTTGCATCTTAAATTCGGAGCGTTGCCGACGATTTTCCTCTATTTTCGTTGTTGTGTCGGAGTGGACTTTGCATACATCAGCCTCATTTCCAGCTGTTTACCTTTCCCGCCTCTTCCTTCTCCTCCTCTTCCTCCACCTCCTCCGCTGTTTCCTCCCCCTCTTCTTCCTCGTCCCCGCCACCTCTTTCGTCCGCTTTATTTCAGCGCCTTGTTGACAAGATCCTGTCTTTCTTCCTTTCCAACCCCTTTTGTTTGTTCTTCAAAGGGGTTTAAGCCCCTCGACGGCGCCCCCTTCTGGCCTCCGGAGCCCGACCGTTTGACTCGGGGTAAACGCCGTTGCCGCCGCCAGGCGCCGCGTGTAATCCCGGGAGATGAAACGACCTCTCTGAACACGGCCGAGTGTAGCGGTTGCTCCGGTAACGGACTCCCCTGTCTAATCCCTCCTGCTCCCAGTCTGACTACCTGTCCGACTTGAAAGGCTTCCTAATCTCAACACTTGTTAGCCCTCGGTTTCGGGAGAGGCATCTTTTGTTTTGTTTTGTTTGTTGTTTGTTTGTGACCCCCGGCCCCCTCCCCCCAAAAAATCCCCAAACCCTCAGATTTCAGTAAAACCTCCTTTGCTGGCTGACGGTGGAAGATGAAATTCAAAGACTCCAACAATGTCAAAGAGCAAAGTTTCTCGTCTTTATGCTCCACCAGAGAGACGTTGAATTTCTTCAGCTGATGTTGCTTCGTTCCTGTGCTTGATCTGTTTTGCCATGAACACACGTGTACCTGCTGAAACTTTTGAGCTGCAACCAACTTCATTCGTCGGTTTTTCTAGACAATCTGACATCCAATTTCAATTAAAGTTTTTTCTTTGCAACTTCAGTGTTCTGAATTTCAATTTTCCACCTGTTACAGAGGGTAGGCAGGCGATTTCCTGGTTCTTTCAGGCAATTTTTTTTTATTTTTTTTTACAGGAAGTGGTCTTTTGCACACAACTACATGTTGACGGAATCTGGTCAGAATTTTCTGACGACAAAACAGCTTTTGACATTTTTCTCTTGACTCTTCCCGGTTTCTTCAATAAGCTTGAACTGTGTAGGCAACCTCACAGGCGATCCCACGCACACCTTTGGAAGAAACGTTGCTCTTTTTTCACCAGAGTTCACCAGAGTTTCCATCACACACTCAGCTCCTTGATGTTCTGTGTTGAGCAGTAGATTCTCTTTTGTTGTTGCTGTTGTTGTCATCGTTGTTGTTGTTGTTGTTGTCCAGTGACGGTCGAAACCATTGGTCTGTGCTGAAGAGATGCTGGAGAAACGACTGGATCGAGCCGGTTCAAAATCTGGGACAATGTATTGATTCATATTAAGAAAAAAAACTCAATGTTCCCTCTGACTCTGAGTGCAATGATAACAGAGCTTGGAGCCGACAAAGAAGAAGGAGAAGAGAGGCCTCGGTGCCAAAATGGATAAAGCTCATCTTGAAAAACTTGAAATACTCTTGGCTCTATTTTTTTGTTCTTTTTGTCTTGAAGGGCTGCGACTTCAAGGCTTCCGCTCCCTGCGAAAGGCTCCCCGCTGATTTGGGAGTGAAAACGAGGAATATGTCAAGAGCCAGTCGGAGCGGAGCAGCCGGCTCAACCGCAGCCGTCCTGCTCAGATTTATTCGACCAATTAGGCGGCTGTGTGACCCGGGCCGGCGCCGCGATGTGCCGACTTTACCTTGTCACAGTGTTTGTTCGTTTTTTCATTCAGTTAAAAAGCCGTGTGAGGATGTGTGGAAATGTGGTTTGTAAGGCTGTGGGGGGAGCAGAGGAACTTGATTGGGTGCAAAGCAACATCCTGGCAGCAAGATTGGAGCTCGCCTGAGGCGGCGGCGGCAGCCAAATGAAAATGCAGCCGGCGCGACTCATTTATAAATGACATGGTGTCAGATTCCGTCCGTCCCTCCGCCTCATAAACAACGTCGCATTATTGTGCCGCTGAAACGTGATGTTTTTCCTTAATCACTTCCCAATTAGTCTGGGTTTTTGTTTTTTAATTTATGCATTTGTCTCTATTACCAACTCACTAACATACATGAACCCCTGTTGAGTCTTTAGGAAGAGCTGCAGGCCGAACCAGGAGAAGCTCTGAGGCTGTAATTAAAACCATCCATCATAGGGGGGAACAAAACGCAAAAAATAAACCCTGCAAGGTTCCAAGTGTCCTAGCGGACCAATCATAAGTGAGGAAAAGTACTTCCAGTGCAGTTTGGCTCGGTCGCTGTGTCATCACAGTCATCAGAACAAGTGGGCAAATGTTCAGATGTTTTTATTGGTCAAAATCACTGCAGACGACTCGTCCGGAGTCAAGAAAAAAAAAAAAATCTGCAGGATGTGGTTGCATCATGACGGGTGTGACTGCTCGGCGGTCCAATGATTTATTTGGGGGTTTTTTTTAGCTGAAAAAAAGTTAATCATGCGGGTCAGATTTGAATGGCTAGTTTATTACTAGTTTGTTGCACTTAGTAGCACTACTTTTTTCCACAGTCGACTCTATGTACACCTGTTATCATATTTCTACGTGTTTTGATGTTTTTTGCATTGCATATTTATTTTTCATGTTCTGTACTGACACGTCAAAAAACACACCAAGTAAGAAAAATGTACAACTTCTGCATTTCTATGTGGGCTGGCTTTTTTCCATGTTACTGCGCTGAAACCATTTTCGGATTCAGCAAGTAATTAGCCACGTCCCGAATTCAGCAGCTAAAAACAAATGAGACGGGTTAAAAAAAAAAAATTACATCAATCAGATGCAAGTAATATTTCAAAATTGTTTTCTGTTGCTGTTGTGTTGCGACCAATAAACAAAATTTGTCTCGATGTTTATCAGCGAAAACCTACTTTGCATTGTGCAGGTGCCACCTCAAAACTTTGACTCTTTTGCTTTCGGTGAGTGTGTGTGTGTGTGTGTGTGTGTGTGTGTGTGTGTGTGTGTGTGTGTGTGTGTGTGTGTGTGTGTGTGTGTGTGTGTGTGTGTGTGTGTTTTGTTGTAGCGTTTCAGTCGAATTGTTGCTTTGCCTAGATTTTTTTTTTTCCGCTCTCTCTCTCTCTCTGGTCGTACTCAGCTTTCATGCACCGAGGACTCACTCGCTCCTTCAGCTCCGCCTCTCATCTGTTGTTCCCATTACAAAGGGAGGAGGTGGGGGTGGTGGTGATGATGGTGGGGGTGCAAGGCTTTGATGGAGCTACGTCTCTCTCTTTCTGTCCTTCTCTCTCTCTCTCTCTCTCCGCGAGCCTAATGATACCTGCCTTTGGAGCCCATTTCGGGGACATCAAAGGATCAAGCAGCCTAAGTGCCGGTGCCACAGCGTCGAGGGGACGTATTGAAGGCTGCGTTTGGAAACTCCCGTCATTATCATACTCACGTCTGCGCCTCTGTTTCTTCCACGCTCAAAAAAAAAAAAATCGGCGGTCTGGGAGTGGGCGTGAGGCAACGGCGACACCACGTGGACAGCGCGGGTGGCGCGAGAGCGACCCGAAGACGTGCGGCGGTCGAGCGACGAAGGTGTAATAAGTGGTTGTCGAGCGTCGCTTTCAGAGGAAATTGATTTTTAGATACAAAGCCGAGCGTAAACGGCAGTCGTTAAAGCATTACAGATATACATGGGGAGTCCTCGGTGAGTAGAAGAGTAGAAGAAGAAGAAGAAGAAGAAGAAGAAGAAGAAGAAGAAGAAGAAGAAGAAGAAGAAGAAGAAGAAGAAGAAGAAGGAGGAGAGGAAGGAGGCGGCATTTATCGCAGCACAATATGAAGAATGGAGTGGACTGCGGAGATGCGTCCGAGTGGGTTGTGGCTACTTGTGATTTTCTGTCACGGCTGTTGGGTAAAGAAAAAAAGAAAAAAAGAAAAGGAAAGGAAGATAGAAAAAAAAAACATCCACCACCAGCATCTGTTGCTGGGGGCTGACAAGAGTGATACATCTGTTGCCTGGCAACCACTTTGACTCTTATTTAGCCGTGCAGGACCACTAACTAGACGTGTGTGTGTGTGTGTGTGTGTGTGTGTGTGTGTGTGTGTGTGTGTGTGTGTGTGTGTGTGTGTTTTCTTTTTTTCCCCTTCTTCTCCTTTCGTTCCCAGTCAAGGTTGCATCACTTTGTTTTGATGCCTTTTGCGGCGCTGGAAAATGTGCAGGAATCAAAGGAAAACATGTTTGTTATCGGTGTTTTAGCAGAGCTCCGTCGTTCAGCGGCGAGTTTCTGCAGCAGGGAGCGCCTGCTTTTTATGTTGTGTAATGATGTTTTTTTGTTTTTTTTTGGGGGGGGGATGGGGGCCAGAGAGGAGCACAGGCAGCTACGGTAAAATAAAAAAATAAAAAATGCTCCACTTTAATCATGACAGAAATCTTTGATCAGAGGGTTGCTGTTGCTTTTTTAAGGAAAGAGTTCATAAAAGTACAGGTTCAGTTTGCTGCAGCGCTTCATGTATCAGTTGGGTTGTTAGCACGCTTTTTATTCCCCTGTGGGGCTCTTTTTTCTTTCTCGGATCATGAATATCCAGATATATCTCAACTACACTAGGAAAATGTGCCCTTTATTCCTCCTGAGGGTGGAGAAGGTGGAACAAACCGGTTTTACATCTGGGATGTCTTATAAAGAGTTCGTGAGTTTCCTGCAGCAGAAGATTTTTTTTATTTCATTTTTTTAAGGACACCTGAGATTAGTTGCACCTAATTTGCTCATTCATTTGAAAGTCCAAATTTGCATTTTTAAATTTATTGATGTGGCTCATGAGGGGAGTTGAGATAAGAGTCTAAGCAACAATACTTGGGGGGTGGGGGGCATATGTGAAACAATGGGACTTGATTAGTGAATGAAAAAGAAAAAATATGACTTTTAACAAACAATAACTCCTTTCCCAAACTCTGAATGATGTAACAATTCTAAACTCTTTATGTTCTCCCTCACACCATCTACAATGCCATCGTTGCCCCATAGAGGGCGTCAGTTCCCAAACTTGCATAGTTCGGCTTGAGGGAAACAAAAACAAAAAACTGGAGGAAAAAAAAAGTAAGTTTTGGCTTTGATGTTGCTGTGCATTCCAGCTGGATTGTTGAGACCCCGAGCCACGAAGGTCACTGGACCATCTCAGATCAAATATTTTCTGAAAATGTCTATGAACAGAGGGAGGAATCAAGCACCAGGTTCTTGTGGGGAGGTAAGAGTAAATAGTCCAGAAAGCTTTTACACTGCTCCTGCAGTTAGCTCGGATGCTACAGTAGCTTGTATCACAACTTGGAGGCGTTTTTGCACCAGATAAAGATGAAAGTAAAAGTGAACCGAAGACTTTAAAATGTAGCTTTTGCGAAACACTGCGGTACTTCCTGAGCCTTTGGAGAGGCCGTGTACCATTGTGCAAGCTATAGCTTAGCAAACAGACTAGTCCCCAGTCTTTATTAGTTCCCAATTTGTTTGTGTACAGCAGTGTTTCTGTTTTCGTTATGACAGCGATTGATTGAAACGCAAATGAAATCGGTGGCTGTGCAGTTTGTTGTTGGATCCCACTTGCCAAAGACTAACACGCACTTCTTTGCACTAAGCACCGTGCGCACGGGCACATTTGTGGAGTGGAAGCGAGGCTGTGTGAAGTTGAACAGCTCTCCTTTGTGCCGTCAGGATTGAAACAGCAGGTGTGTGAGTGTTTGCCATAAATCCATGATGAGGCCCGCAATCAGCCCTCTCCTCTGAAAGCAGCGCTCTCCTCTCCACTGGAGGACATGGTGATGGTGTGACGTCTGGCTCATTTTGCACCAGTCACGTTACTCACCACAGGGTTTTTTTTTTGTTTGTTTGTTTTTTGTTTTTTGGGCCTCATCAATATCTTTCTTAATTTTTAAAGCTAATTTTCAATAGTCTGCTAAAAATAAATAAATAAATAAATAAATAAATAAAGTGTCACTTCCTGTTGGAGTTGTCACAGTGACAGTTTGTGTGGTCAGTTGCATCATGAGACCAGAAGCTTCCAATTTCACAAGTTTGTCAGTTGACAGAGGCACTGCGGTTCCAAAAAACAGACAAAACAAAAAACAGTGTACTTTATTACTAGTTTGTACACTAGTACATGATAACAACAACAACAACAACAACAACAATAATAATAATTATAAGCTCAAAGTTTTCCTGAGCAAGTTTGAAACAGTTTGGAACAGTTTTGATGAGCAACATTTTTTGTTCTACTTTTGATCTCTTAATGCTTCTCTGTGACCAGCAGAGGTCAGAGTTTAGTTTTTTGCGAGGCTGATTAATGTCAGTGGGCAGTTAGTTGTCCTTTAAAAACCAACCAACCTACAAACAAACTATTCACTCATCCAATTTCATGAAAAAAATGTTGTCATGTTACCTGCCACTTTAACTGCAGTTCTCTCTCTCTGTGTGTGTGTGTGTGTGTGTGTGTGTGTGTGTGTGTGTGTGTGTGTGTGTGTGTTCGTACAAGATTCCTAACTATCCGACTTGCCCAGTGTATGCTAAGAGGGACCGGCAGTGCCCTCTACTGTTACAAAGAGTGTATTGCAGTTTATTCATTCCCCAACCCTGTATTCTAATAAAGTTTGTCTACATCGAGTATTTAAATAATTATCAATAAGGTGTTGGACATGTTTCCAACATTTCTACTCAATTCATTTCCTTATTCACACTATTTACACTAAACTTCAGTCCACACATACTGAACCAAAACTAATTAAACAATTGTTGGGTTGATAAACTGTTGCTATTTTGTGTAAAAGTCCAATATTATACCTTAAATTTTTCTCAAGCAGAGAGCCCGGGCATGATCAATTACCTCCAAATCTCTATGGATCTGTTGGCTACTGCACATTTAGTCCTGTGTTTACAGTGTGTGTGTGTTTCGAGGTTAGCTTCCTGCTAATGATGAGGCTTGATCGGGCTTTCCGCACTATTAAAAAAGATACAGAAACAATGTGGACTCAGAAGGCGATGGTAGCGCCTTCTGAGGTATGTTGCTAACCATAAGGGAGAGGTGTCAGTGCCCTTTGTGACATCACCAAGTGCCACTTTTTCAATCTATGGCCTCTGTTTTTCTGGCAGGCTTCACTTTTCTTATTTCTGCCAAATCCGTTGACACATTCAGGTCAGGAAACGTTGCTAAGGTGAATTTTTGCTCAGCATGGGGTCTTCGAACCGACTCGACCTCTCTGAGGTCCGTCTGACTGAGGCCCAGCAGCCACACGAGTGAGCTGGTGTGTTTGCTGAAGACGATTCCAGTGGCCAGCTGGACTCTGCTCAGGTTTTACCTCCCAGCTGGACTGGTGCGGAGAGGGTTTCTTCCTTATTCATTTATTTATTTATTTATTTTTCAATGAAAGAAATGCAGACATTCCACAGCTGTGAGGCACCTTTTTACGAATGTTTGGAAAAAGGTAAAAAAAAAAAAAGAAAGAAAAAAAAACCCTCACAGACCAAGCCTGTGTCACCTTGTCCCCCAAGGCTCTTCTGATTGTTCTCGACGACGACCGTTCCCTCCACTGGTGTGCCATCACAGAGAGTGGCAGGGACACGCTCTGAACCAAGGGGGCGCTCATTAGAGCCGTGGCTGTTGTTTGCTGTGATGAAACGCTTGGAAGCGTCGGGGCTCCTAGCTGCTTTCAACTGCCACTAATCGTGGCTGCAGAACAGCAATTACTGCCAAAGAGATCATCAAAGCTGTTTGGATCAACTCCGTAGTAGCTTTTTTTCACTGTGTAATGATCATTTAGTCACACGCCAAACTGGTGTGTTTCCCTTTGTGCTCGTCACCCGTTATTCTATTGAAACTCCCAAAAGCCAGTCAGTCTTTCTACACTTGGCTTTTTCAAACAAAGAACTTAAATGGTGATTTTTACCAGGGGCCACAGTGGGTTCAGGGAGTACATCCCCCCCCCCGGGCCTCGCCCCCAGCTTCCAGGCTCAGACTTGTTCCGCAAACTGCATAGGTGCGAAAAGCACTTTTTTCTGTCCTTACATGGATCTACTGACATTTTTCCTTAGTATGTGACCCCTGAGGCAAATAATCTATCACTCCTGGTTCTGAGATAAACGTCCTGGCCGTCAAAAAACAAAATGTGACCACATTCATCGTCCAGAATTGAACGTGTCGTTTACGTTGTATACTTCGGACAATCATTTTAAACATCCAACATTCGCAAATACCGTCCTAAATTTTACAGCTTCCTCTAAGCTGGAGCTGCTTCCAATGATGCTTCCAATTCAAATGCATCATATTTCAGTTTTTTTTTCCCCCACTTGAGCCGTTTGAGCATGTTCAAGATTAGCGAGAGACGAGTCTTTTCTGTATTAACTCTGTGATTGCGACCGGTTTACAAAGACCAATCACCTCGATTGTCAATATGCATGGCTGACAGTGAGTAATCAAAGATAAAAGTTGCCTTTACTACTTGCGTTCTAAAACCAACCATCGCAATGCCAGTTGTCTGATTCATGCGTCTGAAACCTTATCCGACTTTCCTTTTCCTCCCAGGCCTCAGGCTTTCACTGATGCCTGAGTCCTGGCCGACGGCAGGTCTCTGATTGGATGTGCCCGTGTTGGGATTTGTCCACGTTGCTCCGGTTGAATGTCTAGCTGCCAACCCGAGCTGCATCTGTGGCCTAGGTTGCCAGATCGATTCCAGATGCTCCCCCTGCCCGAGCGCTGCTGCTGCCTTCCCCACAGAGTCGAAATTGATGTCCGAATGTGTCCATCACAGCTGCGGCACAAGCAACACGCCAGTTTGTCATCCAACATTTGCAGGATTTTGCAGGATTCCCCGATTTTTGGATTCTCGCTGGGAAAATGATTATAAAACAGGCCTTATTAGCAAAACGCACCAATCATCCCATGGCCGGCTGCCGCGTACCAAACTATACACAAACTATTTACGGCACAATATTGCACTAATGAAAACCAGCTGTCCAAGACCCTTGCAGAGGGTTCACACTGCTGGTGCTTGGACAGGGTAGTAAGAGCCGCCACAACTGCACAGAAACAGCAGGAGTTAAAATAAGGAATTGATTCAGATGTTCACAGCTGTGCTGCTATTACAGCAGCAACGGGTTCCTGCAGCTGCAGAGTCTAGTTCTCTGTGGCTCCGCCCACCTACGGCGTGTAATGTTAGTAATAAAGACTTTGAAATCCTGACTCGTCGTGCTCTACTTTTTTATTTCTTTAATTCTGACAACTATCAAAGTCCAGAAGCGTGGACCAATCAGCTATCAGGCCAATGCACATGGACGTCCCACATCCAGGTTCCCGGCATGTTAAAAAATCAAGGTGCTGTCCGTCCTTCAGCTCGGGCCTTCACGCACCAAGCCGAGGCAGGTAGGAGGGGAGGTTCCTCTTCACTAGTCGCCACTAAAAAACACCTACCAAGCTGTTTGATGAGCCTTAAAACCTTAAAACCAGACCGACATGTGTTGCCTCAGTTGTCCGACCTGGCCTCAAACACTTCAGGAGGGCCGGCGAGCTGCGTTTTTCCGAGCGTCATCGCCCAAACACGGTGTGATGTCAGGGTTTGTGTCGCCCCATCGCCTGGGGAAGGATTGTTTGCGCACGTGTTGTAGGTGTTTTTTGGGCATTTTGTTTTTATATTGTGCGACACCTCATTAATGCTCTAAACGCTGTGCAGAAAACACGCACGTCAATGAATAATCTCCAGAGGCGTCGTCAACAGCGTGCGTCCCGCAAACACCGCGGACTTGTAACATTGCAGCGGAAATTAGCTGGCGCCACACGATCGGAGACACCGGCAGTGATTCATGGTTTCCACGGCGCGAGTTGCGCGTCTATAAAAGTGTTTTTACAGAGCCGTAATCTCCTACAGGATGACTAAACCGCCTCATCGGGCGGAATGCAGACGGTGGGGAAAACGGGATCAGACGTCGCCACCGCGGCTAAATGATTAGCTCCCTGTGTCACGACGAACACAACAGCAGCAGAGATTTAGGTTAGCAACAACACTCTTTCAGGTTCTAGGGCCAGTGAGCCATCGCTCATCGGTTTAATCAGCCACATCTGCACGTCTGCAAGCGTCTGAGTGTCCTTGAGTAGTCGCTGCTGCTGATGACATCAAGTGGGATTCAATTATTCCTTTTCTCCTTTAAAGCGCTCAGTTTAAACACCGAAAACTCAGAAGGGGAAAAAAACGAAATCAATCATTTTTTGGTTAAATGTGTGGAAAAGCGCCCTGCGATGAACTGGCGACTTGTCCAGGGTGTCACCCTGCCTTCGCCCTAAGACAGCTGGGATAGGCTCCAGCAGACCCCCGTGACCCTGAATAGGAATAAGCGGGTATAGAAGATGAATGGATGAATGAAGTGTGGAAAAGCTGCAGTCATTTAAAAGGTAAATGTGAATAAACGATAGGATGGGAACAGATCAGGCCAGTTAAAGTCAAGATGAGTTCAGTGTTACTCTGAGGGCTCTGCAGGTCACCAGACTATATGATAAAACTACATAGAATACATACAACACGAGGCAAACAAGTTAAAGATGACAAGAGCAGCAAGCGGTTCTGCTTGTTGAATCCAGATCAGTAATTATAATAACATGTGAAGCAGAACGCCCCCTGCTGCTGTTTGTTAACATAGTCAGGCCTATATATTGAACACACACACGGGGACGCACACGCTCAAAAAACTGTTCCTCTCAAGAGTGCAGGCAGTTCTGAAGCCGTGTCTTGATAGCAGACGTAGTGTGGTAGATTGAAAAAAGAAGTTGTCAAACTGTAAGATGGTCATCAGCAGGATCATGTCTGAAAAGGAAAAATAAGTCTCTGACTAATGATCTTTCACGTTGACGGATGAAAATACGTGAACGCATAATTTCACATTGGCAAGTTTGAAAGAGCATCAGATGAAAGTGTGCGTGATGAAACAGAATTCAGCTGAATTATGACAAATGTCCTGGTTGCCCTGCGAGCGGCTCTTCAGGCTTGTGATTAAACCTTAAAAAAAAAAGAAGGCTCAGCTAAAAATGCACTCAGGTTCAAACTCTGGAAAACGTCCCTTCATGTTGCACGGCGGGCCCTTTTAATGTTCTGTCATTGGCTGGGTGTTTTCAGAGGATGGATCCACACTGGGCCAGTCACGTCAGCCCATCCCTGCACCGCAAACAGAGGGGAGGAAGAAAAAAAGACATCAAAGAGCAGTAATGAAGCTAAACCGCTAACTGCAGGTCTCTCGGCACATGTTTGAGGGGTGAACTGCAAACGTTTACTTCCCCGAAGTCCCAGCACTCACAAATTAAATGAGTTTTACGACTGCGATTCCCTTTACTTGGTTTTATTATTATTTTTTTTTTTTTAAGTTTTTTAAGTTTGTGCCATCAGTGATCAGATCTTTTGGTTTTCAGTTTTTAAATTTTGCAAACTTTTTTTTTTTTATCTAGTTACCTGCTTTTTTTTTATTTTTCTTTTATGTATTTTTTTTTTTTTTTTTTTTTTACAGCCTTTCCTGATTCCGAAGCATTTTATTTTGTAAGCTACTAAAAATAATTGCTGACTTGGCCCATACCAGGCACTAGTGAACACAGCATAAGCGGTTCACAGAGTTTTACTGCTCTGCTTTTCTTCTGAGGCCAAAAGTAAATCTTGCTAAGCTGAATTTTGAGTGAAAGCACCTCCAGTAGCTTTTTATTAGCACTTAGTTTGTTTAGTCTTCAAATTTTGAATAATTGTTTCCCTTTGGTTTGTTTGTTTTATACAGGAAACATAAATATATGCTTTTTGCACCATGGTCAATCTTACCCATGCAACCACTTCTTACACTAGAGGCTAAGCTAATCAACAGCTATTCTACCCGAGATTCAGACTTAAGGTGCAAACATTTGGTTTCTTGTTGCCAGACTATTTAATACGTCATTTCATTTGAAACGTAACTGAGTTTCAGACGTGATATTTTGCCTCCAAATTTTAAGATGCAAAATATTGTTTTCTTCAATCAGGCTGAAAAAGCTGCTAGCATGAATAAAGTTTACTACTGATGGTAAGATCAGCAGCAACACACTTCAGTTTCTCCTTGGCCAACATTTTATGAGCTGATGTTGGTGCCTCAGGCCAAAAAAGACGTTAACTGTGCCTTTCTTTTCCCCATTTAAGGTCAAATGGAAGTATGGCCCAGCTGACTCACCTCACCCTCCGCAGTAACGACTGACCAATAACAGCCTGGCTTTAGTTAAAAGAGGCAACCTTTAGCCGCAGTGCTAGTCAGTCAGCTGGTGATGACGGTCCTCCACCTCCGTGGGCAGCGGGGACCTCGTCAGCGGTTAGTGGTGGGTGGATGGAGACCCGCCGTGGGTGGTCCGCAAAAACCAAGCGCCAGTGAGAGTTGTGAGCTACAAGCTAACACGGGCCCGAAACAACCGCATAATTTGCCAACGCATCCTCAGCTAAAAACCTCCCTGGCCTGACGCCTGTGTCAAGTGTTGCCAAGAGTCCCAGGAGGCTTTGCATGTAATAGGTGTGTTGGGGGAGGCTAATTACAGTGTTCGGCACATGGCAGCACGAACAGTCAGGCTGTGCGCCTGCTGACGAGGCGCTTCCCTCAGTGGCACGTGTCTCTGCAACAAAACCCCCTGCCGTTTAAACATTGCATCAGCATGTTGGGGAATCATTTACACACATCGATAGTTTATTTATAGTTATTTGATAATGTAACGACTAATCCTGACAGTCAAGGGTTGTGCTCACTTTTGGTGATGGTTTAACATCACGTTTGTTTGTTTTTTAATGATATTGAAATTAATGAGATTAATGGAGGTATATGTTTGAGTTAAAACTGTAGTTATTTACTTCTGATGAATTATTTTCATCAGAAGTATTCTATAAATATTAATATAGTCATCGATTTACAGTTACTTAATAAAACCAACATATATAGTTATATAATATATAATATAACACATGTAATGCATTGACACATGTTCATATGGAACCATAAGCTTTCTAGCAGACCGCGGAGAAGTCCCCTATCTCAACAGCTGTTAAATCGGTTTCAATTTAAGCGGTTATATCACACCGTCTTAAGAAGTCTGTTCACTCATTCAGAACAGTTTGCTCGTCCAGCTGTGATATTTCCGACATTACGCGAAGGCAGCACACTGAATTTGAGGAGAGGGCGAGGGGTTCTTAGCGGACTGGTGACGTCACGTCACGGTGTCCCCTCCATGTTTGGCAGAGACGAAGAAGAAGTTTGTATCACTACGACAAACTCCGGACAGGGTCGGTGCCGTTCGCGCGCAGCTCGTTCAGTTACCCTTAATCTAAAAATAATGATGAAAAAAATAATTTAAAAAACAAAAACAAAAACTTTGACCTCGAGGTGAGTTAAGTCAAACTATCCGGGCTGGATTTTTTTTATTTTTATTTTAATTTGTCGAAAATTTTGCGTCGACTTCAATCACAGACCGGAGCGGGCGGCGCTGCGTTCACGCGCCGATGCCGTCCGCTCACCAACGGCTAATTACAGCTTCGAACGAAGAGCGCTCGCGGATGGAGCGCTCGCGCCTCGAGAACTCCTAGTTTCACGGCGCGTGTGTTAAAAAAAACAACCAAACAGGATCGTGCAGCGCTCGGGGTAGACGAGAGGCACATCCTCCCCGGTCGGCTCCTGCTCGTATGAACCGGGCGGCGGAGCGAGCGAAGGGGAGACGGCGGCTCCGGCAGCAGCAGCAGCAGCAGCAGCAGCAGCAGCAGCAGCACCACCACCACCACCACCAGCAGCAGCAGCAGCAGAGCGGGGCTTCAGGATGAAGATGCCCAGAGGAGGACGCCTGTTCCTGGCCATGTGCCTCGGCTCGCTCTTCGTGCTCGTGCTCTACTTCCAGAGCATCACCAAGCCCGGTGAGTGGCCTCCATTAGCTCACGTCTGCGCTTCAGCTCCACTTCCTGGTGGTTAACTGATAAAAGTGTCGGGGAACTTAGACTCTTTGAAGGTCCCACGTCCCATGTAGCAGTGTTTATTGTTTCACCTCAGAGTCTAGTGGAGCAGCCTTGGACAAATAATTATTTCCAAGACTTTATAGAGCTTCAGAAAAAGATCAATATTTTTTGTGCACCCTTTGCTTTACAGCCTTTGGCTTAAACTGAACTGATGGTTTGATGGATCTTCCACTCTGTTCAAGAAACAGAACAAGTTGTCCTCAGAGGGGAGAGTCAACACCTGGCTCGGGGGTGTGGTTACTAACCTGGGAGATGTATCGCTTCCCTTTGTGACATAGCAAAGGGGTATTTTTTTGAGGGGGCAGTACCTCCAATAGAAGTGGAGATGGACTTTTTGCTGAGTTTCCTGGGAACTGTGCTAGAAAACATTGACGAGGGGAATTCTTCAAATATCCAGAAGTTTTTTCTTCATGAAAAAGCCATTTCCTTTTCACTACGCACACACTAGTGTGCTGTAACGTCTCCTTTGCGGTGGGCTTCCACATGTACAGGCGCACAATATTCCAAATAAGGCCTAATCCTTCTCAGATGTTGCAGTAAGTCACCACACGGACGCAAGTAGCAGGTCCATGGGGCATATTTCTGAACAAGTAATAACCCCCCCACTCACTCCCCCAAAACCCTGTTCACCCCCTGACCCCTTAAAGTCCTGCTCTGCTCTGCATCTCTGTGGAGAGCAGAGGGACCGCATGGCAAACGGACGGACGGACGGAGCAGAACGTGAAACAAAGAATGAATGCGCCCCCTGTGAGAGGTGCCATGTTTTGATAGTCGCCCCATCCCCCACCCCCACCCCCGCCCCTCTTCCAGACCCCCTGCATTCCTCCGCTTCCAGCCTTCCTCTCCTCTTCTTCTTCAACATTCCCTCCTGCCTTTGTTTCTCCGCGCTCTCCCCCACCTCCAAGACTCCCAATGCACTCCGAGACGGACAGATCTGCCTCCGAGGGACGGAGGGCGGCGCAGGAGGAGGAGGTGGGGGAGGAGGTGAAGGAGGAGGAGGAGGAGGAAGGTCGAGATGGCTTAACCAAACATACCAGAGCCGAGTGGCACCGAGGGCAGAGAGAAAGTCAGGAGCAAGAGAGGCACAGTGTGTGCAGGTCGCACTGATAGTCGCCGAGGCGGTTTTGCTGAAATGGAAAAGCAACAAGTTGGACCGTGCACGGCGTGAAGAAGAAGGAGGCCGATTGGCCGCTGGCCACCACGGTGGGGGGGGTCAACTGAGCAAACATAGCTGCCTTTTTTTTTTTTCACTGCAGGACTGGATGTAAATGCTGCCTTGAGTGTGGGTCCGTGTTGACACAGATTGGCAAAGACGCCGAAGGGGGAAAAAAAGCAAGAAAAAACACATTTTTTGAACGAGACCCCCAGCAGCGGAGGAGGAGGAGGAGGAGGAGGGCCTCAACTGTCGCCGGCGTCGCTGCGGATGTCACGCAGTGTCACTGCGACACAACGGCCATCGCACGGCAGCGGTGGTGTCGCACGTATTTATTTTTTTTTGTCGCTTTTGAGCTCACTCTGCACAGCGGGCACAGGAAGTCGTCCCCAAGTCAGAGAGTCACAGCCCTGCTCCCACCAGCAGGTTTAAATCCTCTATGGTCAGAGTTGGTTCCAATGCTTTGATTGGGTGAGGGTTCGATTAGGGTTAGATTGCACAGACGCAGTCTTATTACGCCGGCGCACACAGTTCACAGTTTTCTGGGGTTGAAGCAGCAGTTTGGCGTAACAGTTAGCTTTATATGGCTGCTGCTGCTGCTTCTGCAGTCAGCAAGAGGGAAGCTGCTGGAGGTGAGAAGTCTCACGAGCTGCGAATCCATTACCCCTACAACCTAAATATCGCATAAAAAAAAAAACTGGTAATGGAAACACCTACGTACATTTTGAAAAACCTTGCAGTTATCGCTGAAAGGACGTAGCGATAGAGAGGTATGTCGCAAAAGTCTCATGGAAACACGTTTTTCGCATTTAGGCGTCACCGGACGTGACATACGGGGTCACGTGACCAGTTCACTTCAAGTAAAAATGGCGCGTTATGTTTGGACGGAGGAGGAGACGGATTGTTTTTTTTTTTACAAGTAATCAAAGAGAAAAATATAACAACCATTCTTGACAGCGAATAAACAGAAATAAACAAATGCAAACGTAATTCTCGAAAATTTCGCTTTAAGCGCTTCACACCATTCAGTCCGTGGAAACACCTGCAAGTCGCAATTGTGCTTTGTCGGAATCTTTGAAATGTCGCTTTTATTTTGCGAGAAACGGTCATGGAAACGCAGCCGCTGTCACCGTCGGAGAAGAACATCCTGGCACGAGGCAAGAGATAAAAATACTGAAAAATCAGGAGCATGGTAGACATCCAGAAGACCTCCAGAACTGCTCCACCCGTGCGTGTCTGCGTCCCTCCCACCTCGCCAATAAATTTCCTCCCATCCTCAAAGCGGCCGCTCGTTAAAACACACGACACACACACACACACAAAAACACACACACTAATGTACACACGCGTGGACAAGCTTGGAAGACATGCGGAACACGTGTAGTCGAAAGTTAAAAGCGAAGCGGCACTGATGCACTGGGTCCCAGTCTCCAGCTGCCAGCGGGTTGTATACACCCACACACACACACGCACACACACACACGCACACACACACACACACACATACCGCCCCAGACCTGTTCAGGCCCGTCTCAGCCGTTCGCATGTCCCGCCGACCACATGTAAAGCATGTTGAAGCCACATGGGAGAGGGTTCAGTTCTATAAGGGAACCGAGACTCTGCACGTCCAGTCAGAGGCCGCTGCAAAAGCAACACAACGTTCCCTTTAAAAAAAAAAAAGTCTGTATCATCATTTGCATCGCTTTCATCTCCCGCCTGGGTTTCTGTGGCTATTTAAAACGCAGCGCAAGAAAAAGGATTAAAGAAAAGTAATGTGTGTATTTTTGCTGGTTGCAGTGAGACTGCGGTGGCGTTACATCGCTCTAATAACCTCCTAATGCGCATTTTATAACGGCAATATCTTGTTAGAACATCCGGGGGAAAAAAAGCCTCCTCTGATTTGCAAAAGAAAGTTTGCACGCCAGCTCAAACTGGTTTGTGCTTTTGGTTTTTTTTTTTTTTTTTTTTTTTTGGAGACAGACCGAGGTAAACATGACCACAGGCAATATTTCTGACCATTCCAAACATTTTCTCCCCTCTTGCTTTGCTTTTTTTTTCATCCCTTCCTCTGACTACTTATCTCCACTGAAGCAGAGCAGGACCCTTGTTTTGCAGCGGCTCAGACGGGTGACCCGGCCGCTGGAACAAACCTGGACAAACGGCCCGCAGGTGCAGGTCAAAGGCCTTTTTTTTTTCTTTTTTCTTTTTTTTCATTGCACTTATCTGAGGGAGCCACATCAGCCACTTAGCTTAGTGTTGGACGGCGCACAGGAAGCCCGCAGCGTAATATTGTGCTGCTGCCATTGTCTGGCTTCCTGTGCCAACACCCCGGCTCTGGCACGCAGGAAAGGAATGATGCGCCGTCTGCATTCTGATTACTGTTATGATCTGATATTTTTTTTTTTTTTTAGTGGGGGGGTAAAGAGAGAGATGCACTTTGAGAAAATTACGTCCCTCAGAGTGAATCGGCCTCCCGTCTGAAGCCAGGCGGTGGCGAGGACGCCACCGGCCAGCCTGTCGTGCGTGTGTGGAAGCCTCAGACTTTGTATCGATCCAGCGGGATGAGCTGCAGGTTGCTGCACTTCCAGTTGGCGTCCAGTCAGCTTCCAGAGTGCAGGAGTTGAGTGTCAAGTGTTTGGTTGGGCTGCGTTAGGCATGCCGGCCAAAATAAGGAGGTCTGCAGGTTCGCATCCATGAACCAACCAGGTCACATGACCTTTGTACTGTTTTTTTCAACCGTTCACGGAGAAAATTATGTGACATTAGTTAGAAAATGCAAATTTGGTTTGTCTCCATTCACTGATTTAGTTTTTTTTTCAGTTTTTTTTCCCACCGTCCACAGTTTGGATTTTGAACGACATGTTAGCGAGACATTGCAAACCCACCCTAACTTTTTAATCTTGATTTAATTCCCTTTCAACACGTCATAACGTCTTTGAATGTTCCGCTGCAGCATAGCCAGACGATGTCGTGTTGCGATCGCAATCAGTGCGCTGGCCACTGCGGCGCTCTAATTGAACTGTGGGTTTCTAAAGACATCGAGTCAGCCTCCAGCGTCAGGCGGCTAGCTAGCGAGGTCCCTGATGTTGTTTTTTCCTTTTGTCAGGCGGGTTCGTTGATTCAGGATTTGCGGTCGCTGGGACTAAACCCGCTCCTGTCCCAGAGACACATACTGACATAAATGTGTTTAGATGTCGTGTACATTGAGTACATTTCAATCCCAGTCACTCCAGTTTAGCAGCTTCCACCGAACTGTGGAAACATTTTGGGTTGAGAGTGGAACTCCCTGTGATGCTCGCCAGTTCCCGTCAGCCTCTAGACGAGCATCGCCACCTGAAAACTAAAATAGACGGCAGCCGTTTTATCTTCCGCCGACTCAGCAGCGGCGCGTCTGGGTGTCACTGCGTGGCTGCTTTTGAAAAGAGTGATAGAGAGATAGAGAGAGGGTCTGTCTGCGCTGGGCGAGGTGGGAAGGATTTCAAAAACTCCTCCCATCTCTTGGAAAACAGCACATTTAGCCCTGTGTTTACAGCGTCATCGACGCGAGGAGTTATCAGTGCCTCTTGTGATACCACGCGGGGCTCATTGCCACAAACTGCAATGACTCTCAGTTTTACTTCCCTCTGAGTGACAGAGGAAGCAGGTTTGTGTCTCTGACTGAAGGTCTGGAGCAGATGGTACCTCAGCCTCGGGTTTCTGGAGGGAGATTTTTATTTATGTATTCATTAATTTATTTCAAAGAGACTTCCTGTCTGGAGGTCAGCACTCGGCCTCCTTCTGCAGCAGGTCTGACTTCCTATCCGTCCTGCTGACTCTACACGTCCCTCCCAGCATTCACTATTTGGCCTGAGTCACTTGTCACTTTCGGTGTTGGACTTTTTCTATCTTTCTGTCAGCGTGTGGAAATCCCCCCTCCCACTGAGGCCTTCGTGAAGACAGGATTTATTCTCCATTAAGTGCACTTACTTGAAATTTGACCTCTTTGGGTAAATACTCGTGCATTTGTCAGCGTCGCAGGGTGGAACTTCTCCCCCCCAGCGATCGTAAATTAAAGGAAGTTTATTCAAACTTTTATCTCCCTAACGTTCCTAACGTTCAACTTAACATTCCTCCGAAACGGCTGCGACGACTTCCTGTCGTCTGATCGTTGACGATGTGGCTCAGACTGCTGTGACGACGAGCCTGTCCGGTCCTGGCCGGTGGGACGAACGACAGGTTCTTCTCTCTCCTTCTCCCCCTCAACCGCCCCGCTGTGTTTGGCCACTTCCTGCCTCTGAGGGGAAGTTGAGGTTTTTCTGGCTTGTGCGATAAAGCGATAATGACACGGCAGGGGTGAATGGGGGGGTGGAAAGTAGTCATGTTTGATGAGTCTGTCAGATCAAACTATGGCGCAACGTGCACTTTTCCACCGTGCACAAATGAGCTGATCTCTGGGGAATCCAAGTGTCAATGCTCAGAAGTGACTCAACCGTTTTCCGCTTGGGTAGTTGCATTAATGTGCCCTGACAAGACTCCCCCACCCCCTCTATTTTATCTGTCTCATTCCAGTTGAGAAATTTCTCTTTTTTTAAAAAACATACATACAATGTATTACTCTCACCGCACTATTACCTCAGATGTCTTCGTGACTCTCAGAGATTCAGAATCAGGACTTGAGTGTGTCACTTCGTGTTCAAGTCACTGATTAGTGGAGTCAAAACAGCTAAACCTCTCCGTGCAGAGAGGAGACGATGCGACCAGGGCTGAAGCTCGGTGTGGAGCTGACGAGGCTGACGAGGAGCAGGTGGGGTCAATCGCTGAGCTACGTCAGGTGCGGGCCCTCCAGGTTCTGCTTGGTCACTCATTCTGTTACCTCAGAGAAATAAACTCGCGGTGATGCGCAGTTAGAGAGAGTGACTCGCACCTCGACCGCTTCAAAACAACTTTTGAACCGTAAAGGTTTAAATTCTAGACTTCCACTGTCAGAATGACAACTGCACTCGGCAAACAGTCTCCGCATTTGACTTGAACCTCCTCCAGATATCAGCCCAAATCAAATTGTTTCCTCCCCATCCTGACAGTACGTGATCATATAAACACGACATATATATATAAACAGTGGGGCGTGTGACCCGGTGCCGGACTTCCTGAGGAACCTCAGATCTGAACAGTGATGCTGCTGTGGACTGAGGGCCTTTAACCTGAAGCTGCCATGGGAGTGTCTGGCTGCTCCTCTGGTTATTATTCTCACGTTATCGCACCGCCACGTGTTATCGTCACGAAGCCCAGACAGACAGGAAGTTGAGGCGGCGTCTCGCTGAGCTCCTTCCTGCTGCGTAAACATCTGAGCCACCTAGTCGCTGACAGTCAGTGAAGGCAGCGTGCGAACGGCGCTTCCAATTTATCAGGTTCAATTCAAAAGCAGTGAAGATTCCAGGGCTTAAATCTTTGTCTGTGAGTGTTTGTGTGATGTGGCAGATTCTCCCACGGGAAGTTGAAGACTTTGAAGGCTGTCAAGTCTTTTATGATTCTCATTCTGAAACCACCGACATCCACACACTCATTTGCATTAACTGGATGAGACCCAGGAAGGCAAGGAAGAAAAAAACAAACAAAGCAACAACCCCTGCCTCTGGATGTCTGGACTCTGTACATCTTGACTTTTATAACTCAACGGTTATATTCTTTCCACACGGTGGTTTACAGCAGGATTCCATACGTCCGCTCCTCTTTTCCTTCTCCGTCACATTCTGTCCAGTCACCGTGCAAAACAGGCCGTTTCTCTGCGGCTCGCGGACTCCCAAAACCAAGGCGACCACCAACCGGTCTGAGCTGGAGTGAGAGGCAGAAGCATCGTCTCCATCCAGTGGTCTGTGCTTGCAAGTCAGTGGCTGGTAATGGAAATGGGTCAAATGCAGTAATACGGTAAGAAAGTCGCAGTCACGGTCTGTGCAACCAGAGACTGGTGAGGCTGGCCATGAGGCTTGAACTGCTGTCAGGGTGACGGCAGCGTTTGGAAGGAACACGCTGTACTTATGGAATCTTTAGTCGAGGGGAGAGACGATGACGTCACCGAGGGAAAGACTGGAGCAGGACGGAAAGTTGGCTCGAACCTTCACCCCCAGTTTGCTGAGTGGACTTTTTTTTTTTTTTTTTTTTTGACTGGGGAATTGATACCACAGCGTGGTAGAGCACGTCACACTGTTTAAAAAGAAGTTTCATTTTTGACCTATATTTATCCTTTTTAAAAGAGCAGATGGTGGCCCACCGACTGGGTTTGTGTGCTGTGAGTCACGTCCGCTAAATATGTCACTCAAGTTCTTCCGCTGCGTTCTCTTCGGCAGAAACGGTTGTGAAGGCGGCGTACAGCAGGCCAAGGAAGAGCAGGAGGAGTCCACTGCAGGCTCTTTACAACGGAGACCAGGTGAGGACACACACGTGCATGCACACAGAGCAGAGCAACACACAACACAAACCAGCTGCAACTAATTCTGTGATGACCAAACTACTGGAGTTCAAGACATCTTAATTCCTGCCCTCAAATGCGACTGTAGCTAGCTGGCTAGTGGACATTGGCATTAGCTAGCATGCTACATCGCCAGTGGTGTTATGTCGCGCAAATACACTCACAACATGAAGAATTATTGTAAATAATTTTTTTTGGAAGACCACCAGCACAGCTTTGAGTCGTTACAATCACGCTGGTCACCCACAACAATGGTTTCTCTGTTTTTCTTTTTCTCCCTCTTTGGCTCCTCCTCCTCCTCTGTGGCCCCTCCCACCGGCAGCCGGAGCTGTCGGCCGCCCAGAGGTCCCTCCACGGCCGCCGGGAGCTGCTGGAGCAGGCGTGTCTGAGCCACAGCAGCAAGCGACAGGTGCTGTCGCCCGACGACCTCAAGCACCTGATCGTAGACGACAAGCACAGCCTCATCTACTGCTACGTGCCCAAGGTGGGTGGAGAGGGGGCGGGGCTCCCCGGGGAACTGAAAGAGAGTTGAAATCCTGGGGCTTCCCAGAATGACCAGTGACCAAATAAAATTATTCTCAGTCAGTCTTTCTTGTATTGTACCTCACCTTGTCTCACTAGCCACGTTTGCATTACAGTAAAATCCCGTGTCCCGTGAGAATTACAAAAATAATCGTGGGATGTCTTTCTAGTAAAATCTTGTCTCGCGAAATTTCTGAGAACTGTTTGCTTTTGTTTGTTTACATTTCTTTGCTGTCAAGAATGGTTGCAATATTTTTCTCTTTGATTACTTCGAAAAAATATTCCATCTCCGTTCAAATACGTGTAAATGTGACAAAAGTGTTTCCATTACACTTTTGCGATATACCTCTATATGGATACGTCTGAAAAACCACCTCATGAGAGCGTCAAACCTTTTAGCCATATTTGAGAGGTTTTCGAAATTTCGGTGTTTCCAATACCAGTTTTTTATTGCGATATTTAGGTTGTGCATCACCAATTTCAATTCTAGGGGTAATGGAAATAAAGGACTATTAACCTTTTACTACCCGTCTCTCCAAAGAGATCCTAAATCATACCCGAATCTTTGACCAAAAACTGCTAGTGTTTCTTCAGCACTGACCAGTCCGGACATCAAGTCAATCTGAACTCTGTGTTTTATGGGATTTTGAAGGCAAGCTCTTCTCTCATTGGATCCCCCCCAGGTGGCTTGCACCAACTGGAAGCGCGTCCTCATGGTCCTGGGCGGCGACGGCCGCTACTCTGAACCGCTGGCCATCCCGGCCAACCAGGCCCACGTGGCGGGGAACCTGCGGGCGCTCTCCGAGTTCCCGGTTCCCGAGATCAACCGCCGCCTGCGCAGCTACCTCAAGTTCGTCTTTGTGCGCGAGCCCTTCGAGCGCCTGGTGTCGGCCTACCGCAACAAGTTCACCCTCAGCTACAACACGGCCTTCCACAAGCGCTACGGCACCAAGATCGTGCGCCGCCACCGGCCCAACCCGGCGCCGGAGGCCCTGGAGCGGGGCGACGACGTCTCCTTCGGCGAGTTTGTGCGCTACCTGGTGGACCCTCGCACGAAGCAGGAGGAGCCGCTCAACGAGCACTGGGAGCGGGTCCACTCGCTCTGCCACCCCTGCCTCATCCACTACGACGTGGTGGGCAAGTACGAGTCGCTGCAGGCCGACGCCCAGGCCGTGCTGCGGCTGGCCGGCGTGGAGGACGCCGTCCGCTTCCCGGCGTCGGGCAAGAACACCCGGACTGACGGCAGTATGGCGGCGCGCTTCTTCAAGCACATCAGCCCGTACTACCAGAGGAAGCTGTTCAGCATGTACCGCATGGACTTCCTGCTCTTCAACTACTCCACACCGGAGTACCTCAGGACTCGGTGAGGGCAGGGGCCGGGAAGGAAGGGACAGCGGCCGCTGCGCTTAGGGCTGGGTACCAGTACAAATTTTTGGAGATGAGGCCAAATTTCGAGACCTTTGATACCTTGGTCCAAATACCTAGGTTTGGATACCTCGGTTTCCATACCTTGCTTTTGATACCTAGGTTTCCTTACCTTGGTTTCCATACCTTGGTTTTGATACCTAGGTTTCCTTACCTTGGTTTCCATACCTTGGTTTTGATACCTTTTGATACCTAGGTTTCCATACCTTGGTTTTGATACCTAGGTTTCCATACCTTGGTTTTGATGACTTGGTCTCAGTATCCTTGTCTCGATACCTTGTCTTTGATACCGGTTCCAGTACCTCTACCGGTATCTCACACGGCGCACAGTTTTACAGATGATTTAAATCAGGATTTCCTCCAAATCCAGTTTGTTTGTTTGTTTCATCCTTTTTTTCAGTACATCCTTGATCCTTGATGCTAATTTTCACTCTAATATCAACAAAAGTGTACGAGTGTCTTTAGTTCACGTCTCTGTAATGTGAAAGCCAATCCCACTATAGATCTGTCAAATGGTTATTGGCTCGCAGATGCTAAGATTTACATTCTTGGATGTATTGCATTTGGCACAGTAAAATTTTATTATTATATTTTATTTTTTTTTTTTTTAATCTTTGATAGAATTGGAGCATTTCAGCATTTCAGGATACAAATATATCCAAGTTTGGTACCCAGTCCTAGCCTTGCGTGATTGGCGCTCTCAACACTTTGCACTTTTTTTTGGACTTCCTGGCCCTGGGGTGACAGTCGCTAGCGGTGGCCCGCCGCCATAACGACAGAAACTTGAAGTTCCGCTTCCGCAGAGTCGGAAATTGAAACCGAGTCTTACTTTCAGTGTAGAAGCAGAAGTTTAGCGGAACAGAAGCAGAGACTGAAATCTGTCTGGACTGAAACTCAGTATTTATTGATTTAATTTTTTTTTTTATTATTATTATTTTTAATTTGAAAAAGCCTGATTGTCATTCACACTTACAGCAAATGCTTCCTGACACATGGTTCTCCCCCCATTGTGTGTGTGTGTGTGTGTGCCTGTGTGTGTGTGTGTGTGTGGCGCCCCCTGTAGTTAATGCTTTGCTCCACGACCATTTTTTTCCAGTTCACAACAAGGAGGAGGAGCAGGTTCTCCTCGCCCACGTGGCGGCTGTGAAACCAGCAGCATTAGCTTGAAGTTTGCAGATCAGCAGTTTAAGCACAATTCGTATTGACACGTGAGTGTCAAGATATTTATTGTCTCAGACAATTTGACAGTTTAAAAGATTTAACAAATCAAAAAACTCCCAACTTTCATATTCACAGCAACTGAACTTAAACTTTTCTCGAAATGGATTTTTTTGGTCAGATATAAAACACCTGTGGAAAATACATGAAGGGAAAAAAGGGAGAAGAATGTCTGGCAGCATCAAGCAGTAACCCCAAAATGTTTTTTTAATATATATTTTTTTAAATGTCATGTGTTGTAAATTCGTGATTTTGAAATACTTTTGTCAACTTTCTCTTTGTTGTGAAGCCTCAACGCTGTGATTTTGAAGCTTAAGCCAAAAAAAATTCCAATAAACCTTATTTATTCTCTCGCTGTTCATAAAACTCACTCCACCTTAGAAACTGGTCAATATTCTGTTTTTGAAGGTTCAACGTCATCATTTTACAACTTTTGTGGGACTTCTCTGTCTCCAGAAAACGAGTCAAACGCGACAGAATCTGAGGAAACTTCTCAGACTGTTTGTTGCTTTGTGTTCTTTTGGTCAAACAGGTTCGAAAAACATTTCGTGCATGCGTTTCATCTTTGTTATTGTGCTTTTTCTTTTTTGACGTGTACGTTTGTGTGTGTGTGTGTGCACGTGTGTGTGTGCTGCCGTTGAAAAGTGCAATAAGCAGCGAGTGGTGACGTGTCGGAGACGTGTCATTACCACGTCTTCCTCTTTTCATTCAGGCCTTAAATTATTTTCGCGCCGCTCTTTTGATGGCGGCCGTGGATTACAGGGTTTATTTTTTTGTTTTGTTTTGTTTTGTTTTGTGTTTTTCTCTTAATGTCTGAGCTGCGTCTGATTTGAAACCACCATTTTCCAAAAGACGCGACTTGCCAGAATCACACACAATCACACTTTTTATATATAATTGTTTTTTTTCCCCCAAAAATCCAGACTTAATAACACGCTGCACAAAAATACATGTCTCATTTTTTTTTTTTTTTATGATTTTTCTCCCACTGCCTTAGGCCGACGTCCTGTCTCCGGCTGTCCAGTCACACACCAAACTGTGAATATGTCGACTTGATCACTGAAGTGCACTTGTTGGGGTGTGTGAGCAGCCTGTTTGCCTTGAAATTTCCATAAATATATTTGTCCTCCCTCACAGCATCGCCGTCGTGTCGCTCTTTATTTCTTCAACCACTGATTTGATATTTTGTGTCTGCTGATTTGAAGTCATTGGTTGTCAACTTACACACTTGTTGCTTGTTTGTTTTTTGTGCGATTTTGGCATCGACCTGTGTAGCAACGTGTCAAACAACTGAAATGTTTTTGATCCAGTCAAATTTCCTGACCTGTAATTTTTTATCCTGGTTCCAATGAAACAAACTTGTACAATTAATTAAGACAAAAGACAAACAACCTCTCTAGATCTACAGAAAGCTGCATATTTAGCCCTCTGTTTACAGCCTCCAGCAAAAACAGATGTTTTCCTGGATCTCCCACATTTTTTAGAAGGGGACAAATATGAGGGAGTCTATATTTTATCAGTAAACTGGATCTGTGACCTTTGCGACATCACAAAGAGGCAATTGCCAATTCATTTTCCGACTCATTTTTGTCGGAAGGTGGTGAAGTGAATTTTTGCACAATACAAAACCTTGAAACACTGACAAATTTTTTATTTCACTGCTAAGTTTTTATTAAAATATAACTTCATGGTACTACAAGTTTGACCAGAACACGACTTAACATTTTAACACATTTTTCCGACTTGACACGTAAAGACACAATTCTGCAGGTGCTGGAAGCTCGTGACGGTCGGTGCAGTGCGTGTTTTCCAACAAGGAGGCGCTCTAAACACCTAAGTACAAGAGTGAACAAAAAAAATAATAATCATTTTTTAACAGTAACACGGTTGCACACAAACCAGTTCCAAAATAAGACACAGCTGAAATTAGTTTTTCAAAGGCAACTGGAACCTGCAGCTAAAACAAAAAAAGTGCAGTTTCATTAAAATTGCACCGTTGTCACGTTGATCATGTCGCCATGTCAGGCTGCTGAAGGGAGAAAAAGGAAGATGAGCAACATCTTAGGAGACTCAACTGCCTGAAAAAGTTGCTACTAAAGGTCTGAGAGCTAAACGGGCCACCAGGGATCAGTAGGTGGATCCAAACTGTCTCATTAAAAAAAAAAACAGAGGGAAAATTAAATCAATGTGCGACTGAAGCTAAGAACAGCCTGGTGTTTTTCCGATATTGACGTTTTCTCGTAATTTGCTCATTATTTCATCATCTCGATTCAACAAAGATTGTTCTCACATAATAACATACATATTTATCTTTTAATCTCAATGTAGCAGAAGACTTTTTGAGGAGTAAATACTCACAAATATCCAGAACCTTCACCATTATGAATTGAATATATCATGATATTGATGTCAGTATATTGATATAGACAATATCATGTCAGCAAAATAGAAAGAAAACGTCAATAAACCAAAAACCCAAGAAGGCCGCTGTCGGTAACACACAGCAACAGAAAATAAAAGTAACAAACACCAGAATCTGATTCACAAGTTGTAATTTTACACAATGAAAAGCTGCGAAAAATAAAAATGTACCTTTCAAAAAATACTTTATAAATATATTCGTTATCTTGACAAATGTGGCAGCATGAAACTCTTTGCTGCGTTCTAGTTCTCACAGTGTCACAGTGGAACACAAACCTCTGGTGCCGACGGGAAACAAACACTTCTTGTTTTTCTAGCGTAGAAAGTGAAACAACGTGGGGTAAACCGTTAACAGCTTTTGGCCATGAAATACTCCTTCACAGTGCTGACGAAATACTGATGCGACAAGCCACATTTATAGTCGTGAGTGTGTTGAGGGAGATAAAGTCAGTGAACGTCAGATCGTCAATAAGGGTGCGAGGACGTGTTTCAAAATGTTCTCAGGACGAATGATGACAATAACTCTTACGTCCAACAATTTTTTTTTTTTTTTTAGCAATAATTATTTCTTCACTATTTATTTAATTTGTTTTCATCTTAATCTGTCTTGTAACTTGTGATGACTTTTTTTTTTTTTTTTTTAAAGAAAATCTTACACAGACATAGTTATTATTACCGCTACAACAACAGTCAGGCTTTTGTGTGATTTCCTATTTTGTTTGAGGGTTGTGTCAACTCAACGTTATTAAAAAAAGAACATAAATGAATCTGACTATTTAGTTTGTAAGACAAAAAAAACACATTAAAGACGCAACATCATCTGCATAAAAGGAAATCCTAAAAAGACCAATTTCGGTGGGAAATCAAAGAGATGGTGAAGTTTCTTTCTGACGGCTGTTGAGTTAGCACAGTTAGCACGAGGTTTGCTGCCGGTGCGTCGTCCATACGAAGCCAAGAGCTGTTTATTAAATCTGCTTATCGATAAAAACCAAGCAAATGTATCTTCAAATCCTAAACGGCCGCACTTGTTTCCTCTCAAGGTTTCCCGCCTTTTTCCCTGCACGCGCGACCGTCGAACGTACCTCGAAAAGAATACAACAGCGTACACTCTGGAAATAGTGTGAAATTAAAGACACTTTAAGACGGACAATTTTAGACACACGACACTGACAAGAATTAAACATAAAAATCCAGTGGGTTCCCTGCACGACAACGTCAGCCTTGGCGGCCTCGCCGCCCTGAAGATGAAGAGTTGCTACACACTCCTGCGGGGGACGAGGGGCGATGGACGAGGCGACCTCCCGGGTCCGGATGGACCAAGTCAGACGGGGGTGAAGAGGAATGATGATGGCGCAAAGCCTCTCTGGCCTCTCAGAGACCCAGAGCCTGGAGCAGCGAGACGGAGCGGAAGCACAGGGCGAGGAAGCCGGTGCCCAGCAGGTCGCCCAGCGCCGTCAGGTAGGGGATGGAGAAGTTGTCCGGGTCCAGGCTCCGCCTCCACATCAGGCGGATGATGAGGTCGGCCACGTAGAGGAGGATGGCCACCTGGAGGGCAAAGGTCAGCTGCTGTTTAGGGCTGCCAGTGTGCTCACTGTTCACAATAACGACTGCACAGGCCAATAATTAACCACCATCCTGCTGAAGCCACTACTGGGACACTGAAGCAAGTAGAAGCAGACGAAGACAATGAGTGAAGAATCTCAAACATTTCGGGTAACTTTGAGGAAGAGGCAACGCTCAAAACTCAAAGATGCAAAATTGAGTTGACTGTTGTGGGTCATCCGTGGCAGATTGTTTCTAACATCTTTGGTGATGAAATAGATGCTGTGATTTCTGTTGTCATAGTCCCCGTAACCCCCAAAAAAACCCTATTAATGTCATTAAACGGCAAAATTCCACTGAAAGGCGACAAGATGATGAGGAAGATGGATAAACAGCTACTAAAATTCCAAAAAATATTTTGCAAAATGTGTTCGCAATCCCAGTCCCAGCAGCAACTTTATCAAAATAAATTCTGAGGCAATTCTCAAATCTTGTTCGGGGTTTCTAGTCAGACACCTTGAGCGCCAATCTTGAAAAGCTCCTGACGATTGCAACGATTCTCTTTCGTGTGTGTGTGTGTGTGTGTGTGTGTGTGTGTGTGAGTGTTTGCGGTTCACCTGGATCAGAGCGGCGCACAGGTAGCAGACGGTGAAGGCTACGGAGACGGGGGCCTCCTGGCCCTGCAGCAGAGAGATGGTGTAGAGGAAGACCAGCTGACCCGGGACCACCAGCAGCAGCAGCACCGGGCCGACTTGGAGTTCACACCTGTTGGGGTCGGCGGACGCGGCGAGGAGGTCAGCTTCAGAAAGCCACGTCGCTCAGGAAGGCAACATTTTGAATTGAAGCGTGTGGGATTTCACGTACCTGAGGAGAAGAAGGTGACGCAGGGATTGGGCCAGTGCTCCTTCATCTTGAAGGGCAGCACGCCCGGGACGGACCAGAAGTGCAGGTAGGTGGAGATGCGACTGGCCTGGATGGCCACCAGGTTCCCGCCCACTCCTGTTGAGTGCAGGGAGAGTGAGAGAGAGAGAGGGACGGGACAGGAGGCACCGGGCGGGTCAAGACCTCAAGTCGGAGAGCAACACCTCCCGAGAAGACAGATCTGAACCCGAGCCAAGCCAGGTTCGATCATCCGCTCGGGGAGCGGAGAAGAAACTTTTGCCGATGATGTCATGCAATTCATAGAGACACACAGAGGCAGAAAGCTCTGCGGCAGACAGAGTGGAAGTGTGTGGGTTTGGCCGTCTGGAAACAGCGGTTGGCCCGTCAGAGTCAATCCTCATAAACACCGAGAACACAGTGAAGAGTTTCCGCTGGAGGCAAGTGTGTCCTACTCAGCTTAACATGGGTCAGTGAATGGGACAAACACAATCTGCACTCCAACCAGCTTTCATCATTATTTCTTGATTTGACTGAAATTCTATTTTGATCATCGGCTGCATTTGGTACAAAAACAGAACACGGTTTGACAAATTGAAACCGGCTGATCCACCTTCACCTGTTTCTGACAGAAACACGACACTGTTAAACTGGTGTCAGCTGAGCCGAACAGCGCGGATTCAAACTGAGCTCCAGCTAACAAGCAGTTCAGAAAACTTGTTTTTTGTTGGGGTTTTTTTTACTGCCGAATGCAGAAATACTGTCCCGCGGCCACATCAGAGCCGTGAACTCTCCTTGGATGCAGGCTTTGGTTTGACCATTTTTTACGAGCTAGCATGCTAGTCTGCTCTGCAGCTCCTCCATCTGTCCCACGCACCCCCCAAAAAAAGAACAAAAAAAAAAAAACAACCTACAATTTCTACTGAGACGACAAAAATGGAAAGCTAAAAGCGGTCGATCAAAGCAGCTGATGCTTCGGCTGAAGGTCTCGCTGCATCTGAAGTTAACCTCACTGTTCCAGTGGGGAAGTTCCGCAGCTCTGCACGGTTTCAGCCTCTTTTACCGTAAATACTTTAATACCGCGCAAGAAACCAAAGATTGTGGACGGATCGGCCGTCCTTTGGCTCGAAGACCAGGAAGAAAACCGGTTTGTCATTGTGCGGTGACTCAGTTGTCAGCTGCGCTTGCTGATTAACCCCCCACCCCCCACTCCGCTTAATGACTTAGGTTGCTTGTTGTGACCTCGCCAGCAAGATGTACAAGGAGGAGGAGAGGATGGAGGACGTGGACATCAGCCACCTTCAGTCCATGCTTAGGCTGCAGCGCCTTCTCAGAGTCGACAGAGCGTTTCAAACTGTTACGATTCTCACACACACAGCCCTTCTTTCATTTATGTATTTATTTCAAAGCCTCCTCCGCTCTCTGTCTTATGTTCAGCAATATCCTGACATCCTGAGGAGCATCCTTGTTGTTTGTTGACGTGTCTTTGTCTCTTTTTTCCCTCTTTTTATTGTATCGTGTCGGTGCGATACTGTCACCGTGCTCTGACACTGTCTCAAAACCAAACACAAGTGGTTTGTCAAATAAAACTGTAACAACACGATAATACCTCAACATCAGGTCTATCGCGCTGAATGATGATGCTTATAAATAAAAGACTTGATTGGTGCAACGCAGCAATAAAACAAAACCTGGCAATCCGTCCAACATCCGTGCAATAAAAGCTTGCAAAAAATGAATAATGTGATTCTGGACAGCAGCTTCACAGTCTTACCGTTGATGACGGGCGTGAACACGGCCATGCCCTTGAAGTTGGGGTCGCTCACCGTCTTGTCCAGGATCAGGCCTCCGACACTGCGGAGGGGAGCGGTGCCAGAGCCATGTTAGTGAGATTCCGAGAGGTTTTTTTCCCTCACTGGCTTTCAAACCTGGTGTTCAAGGACGCTGAAAGACGCACCTGCTTATGGACATGGCCACGATGACGGGCTGCCAGCCGGAGCGGAGAACCTCCCTGGTCTGAGGGTTCTGCTGGGCCACCAGCACCCAGATTGGGATGAGCGCCAGGAAGAGCAGGCACACCAGGGGTGGCAGGTACCAGATGTCTGTGGGAGGAGAGCAGCAGCAAGCGCAGTGAGACCCCTGCAGGACGAAGCTGGGAGGTGCACTAGACACACACACACACACACACACACACACACACACACACACACACACACACACACACACACACACACACACACACACCTGATGAGCCATCTGGGGTTCTGCTACCATCTTGTGTTCTTCTGGTTGTCAACTTGACACTTGATAAAATCACTTTCATTTTTTTTTTTCTCATACATGAATTTTTAACCCCAGGTGCATATATATATATATATATATATATATATAAATATACATACTATATACATACATACACACACACACACATATATATATATATATATATATATATATATATATACATATATATATATATGTCCTTATTACTTATTATTAAATAACATGCTTATACTGCCATCTAGTGGTAAAACTGCCATCACAGATGCACGCCACTCCAAATGTTTCCTTTTTTGATGTTTGGTCTGAGCTTCTCCCTGTGTCTGTGAAGGTTCACTGGGTTAGTCTGACTTCCTCCCACAGTGCAGACAGAGGTTGCGGTCAGCGCCGCACATAAGCTCCAACTAACTGGCAACTCCAAACAGTCTGCAGGCGTGACTTTGAGTGTGGGCGGCTGTTTCTCTGAGACTCTGAGGCAGCGGGCGGATGGGACGTCCACAGTGAGAACACTGGCAGTCCTCAGCCTCCTCACCTATGTATTCATAGAGTGTACTGCTGACCCCGGCCAGCAGGGTCAGCGTGATCAAATCCCCCAGGCTGGCCGCGATGGGCGTGGCCACGTTGTCAGGGTTGATCCCCACCTTCCTGGAGCCGACGATCACGCCGATCATCACCAGGCCTGTGGAGACGGGGGGGAGGGGGGAGAGACCTCACACACTGGGAGCAAAGACTCTGCTACGCCACAGTGGACACACAGAGGACAGACACGACGGTAGCTGGCGGCTGAGTTCAGCTTTAACGAAAAATGTTGAGACATGATTTAAATCAATAACAAGACCAGGAAGCTCAGTAGCCTCCACCCCTGGAGCTCCACTGGGGAATTTATGGCTAAGTCATGGATTACGCTGATGATGATGTGGGAAGATAAGAATGATTACATGATATTCAAAAACATTGTGGATAACCCTTATTTACTCTGTTGTCAAAGAGCGGAAAGGATTTTGGCGAAAACACCAGATGTTTTCTTCAGTCT
The DNA here is from genome assembly GCA_009823395.1 of Thamnaconus septentrionalis. Taxonomy (NCBI): domain Eukaryota; kingdom Metazoa; phylum Chordata; class Actinopteri; order Tetraodontiformes; family Monacanthidae; genus Thamnaconus; species Thamnaconus septentrionalis. Next base: position 10,530,274 of record CM020512.1, read on the forward strand.
CGTCGCAGGAAATTGAGGTTTTGGGGACGATTTTATAGACATAAAACGCAGAAAAGATTGCAGGCTTTGGCTAACGTTAAAAATATCCCAGCGCAAACCGGAGTCCGCAGTGTCTAAACACGACACTAAACAGACGCAAAGCTGCACATTTAGACCTCGGCTGTGCGCGCGAGAAAATGCATTTCCTCCAGAGGCGCCTGGAGTTATGAGGGTTTCGTATAAAATAGCCGAGACGTTCCTGGGTCACCTACCGAGCGACAGGGCGGCTACGAAGGCAGTGGTGATGCTGCTGGCGCAGAGGATGGCGGCCTGGTCTAGCTCCACCCCTCCTCGAGAAATGGCCCCTAAGCACACGGCGGCCAGGGCCGCCAGGAAGCCCACCACCGTGGCCTGGACCTGGTCGGGACAACACATAGTGGTCACGAAAAACCAGACAGCGGCTGCGTTTCCATTGCAGTTTGTCGCAAAATAAAAGCAATATTTCTAAAATCTCGACCAAGTACAATTGCCATTTGCAGGTGTTTTCATTGATTGGTGTGAAGTGCATTAGCAGTAACCCGTTTGCTTTTGTTTGTTTCCGTTTGTTTGCTGTCAAGAATGGTTGCTATATTTTTCTCTTTAATTACTTGTAAAAAAAATATGCCGTCTCCTTCTCCGTCCAAACGTAACGCGCCTTTTACACTTGAAGTGAGCTGGTCATGTGACCCCGTAAATGAGAAAAAAGTGTTTCCATGAAACTTTTGCAACATACCTCCATATGGATGGTTTTTCGGAATTTCGGTGTTTCCACTACCAGTTTTTTTTATTGCGATACTTAGGTTTTGCATCACCAATTTCAATTCTAGCGGTAATGGAAATAAAGGACTATGAACTTACTATTTTACTACCCCTCTCTCCAAAGAGATCGTAAATCACACCTTTAAGCGATAATTGAGAGGTTTTTCGAAATTTCTGTGTTTCCATTACCAGTTTTTTATTGCGATATTTAGGTTTAGCGCAACTCTAGGGGTAATGGAAACGCAGCTAGTGTCAGTGAAAGAAATATTACCGGACGATTTTAAAAAAATCTTAATTAGCTGATGTTATTTTAAAGTTTTCAAAATGATTTACAGGTTTTGCAGATTTTAGGCATTATACTCTTCTGATGAATTGACTAATAGACATTTCCCTATGCATGCACGCACGCACGCAAGTATGTCTTACCTGTATAAGTCCCAGATTGCTGCACACCATGGTCCACTGCTTACTGGGATCATCCATTTGACCAGTATTGGCCTAAAAACAACCACAACATGGGAAATGCATACAGGTTCAAGCTCTCTGTTTCAGGCTGGAAGAGAGGAAAAGAGAGGATGGCTCGTCTCCACAAAGGAAATCTGCAGCCTTTCCCTTGTTTATTTCGTCATTCATCATTCACGATGAAGGATGAATTAAACACGCATTGTGTTTGATGAAAGATTCTATGAAAACATGTGGTCCTTAAAAAAACAAAACAAAACTCTGCCTCAGTTTCTGCAGGACTTGCTTGAATAAAGAATAAAAAATGCCGGCTACAAAAGGATGACAGATGGGGGAGAAAAAAAAAACCCGGCATGCAAAAAAAATATATAATTCACGAAAACATTTTTTAGACCCATTCAAAACCGAAACATATATATATTTGAAATGCTAAATTGCAAGTTACATTATGTAGAATGCACATTTATAGATGATGTAGTTTTTTCTTTTTTCTTTTGGTGATTAAAGTTATGTGACTTTCAGCAAAGTTGACACCAATGCAAAAAAAAACCAAACAAAACTGATCATCCTTCTTACAGCGGTGGAGAGTCGAGCAGCCAGGGTCATCTCCAGGTTTCCCTTGAGTCCGACCAGCGCAGGGACGAGGATGAAGGCCTCTGTGATCACCTGAAACACCTCCCACTGCTGCTCCACACACACACACACACACACACACACACACACACACACATAGTAGAAATTAATTCACTGCGTTGCCATTTGGTCCCTTCTTCTTCTTCTTCTTCTTCTTCTTCTTCTTCTTCAGTGTTCCTAACGAGTCGTCAGCATCATCTGCACGTCCGCAGACGAACCCTCTGAACCGCGACGCCTTGCTACCAGCGCTATAATAAGCGCCTTGCATCTTCCCCGCTAACCCACTGGCCTACTTTCCCCCGTTTCTCCGAGCATCCTCGGCCGCGGCAGGGTTCAGCGGGTTTGCTACGGACGTCAAGGTTGACGGAGTCCGCCTCGGAGTGTTTGCACAGGTACCGACGAGGACCGGCAGGGCCGGCGTGCTCGGCAGGCTCTTTAAATAGACTCACGCACGCACGCAAGAAAAGGCACACAGCTGCATGCAGGAGGAGCCGAAGTGATGTGGGGCAGGAGGACGGCGGCGGCAGCGGCGGCGTGGGAATTACAGATGGGAGGTGAGGAGAGTATGGGGAGAAAAAAAGAGAGGAGAACATTTGCCAGAGAAAGAGCAAAACGGTCAAGAGGAAGTGGGAGAGGCATGGAGCCATCTCTGTTTGATGCTAATCTAGATTTCTTTAACCTTCACGGGCAGCAATCTCAGATAAAGTGTTTTAGTCGATCTTCAAATTTACTTTTCAATTAGCTTCTGACTCTTGAAAGTCCCTGGATAGTTTTATCTGAATATACCAGGCTGGTATTCTCACTTTCCTATGCTGGCCAAGGTGGTTCTGTTTGACCCCACTCTGGCTCTGGGCTCGAGATCAGAGACTCCAAACGGGAAAAAACGTACCTGCACCAATGGGAAGCCACTGGCTGTAGCTAACACAAGCACACGAGGCAATAACAAGCACAAAAGTCATCCGACTACCATCTGAGATTTGTCTCCCTTTTTACAGCAAAAGCTTTCTACGAGTTCTGAACAACACGGACGCTTGGAAGCCCTCCATCTGGCGGTGGCGGCGGCGGTGTGGTAACTAGTGCTTAAAAATGGCGTGTGACACATTCTGGGGGACATCCTGGGACACGACCGATGATGGAGCACGTCCCACTTCCTGTGTCATGCTTCGCAAGCTGCTGCTGGACGTCCTGACTGACATTACAGGATATAAGGAGAGGCTGAAATGTTTCTACTCCGGGCTAAGACCGATGCAAGAACGATAAAAGACTGCAGAGTTTTTGGACTGCGGCGGCACTTTGTGATGCAGAATGTTCCTCTTTTTCTTCGATCGGGAAGCCGTCGAGGATCGCGAGGTTTCTCTTACCATGGCCTTATTTCTCGCCGGCCTCCTTTTCCTTTCATCCTGCTGCTAATTACATCAACTGTTCACTCTTATCCCGGAGCCCTTCCAGACACCCCTTCCCACTTTCGCGCTAACATCCAAATGTGATTTAGAAAGAGCAAATAAAAGAAGTGGATGCAGCAGGGGAAGCGATGTGACGGTCACAACAAACAGCACAGCAGCAGGGTTTTAAAAAGATGTCCGCAGTGAATAAGTGACTCTTTCGCACAAATCAAATGGTACATGGTAAATGGACTGCGCTCATATCGCGCTTTCCAGCACCTTCACGGTACCCCAAAGCGCTTTACAATGGCCTCTCATTCACTCATTCACTCACACACTCATACACCAATGGGTGGCTGCTGCCATGCAAGGTGATGCCACCCATTGGGAGCAATTTAGGGAGCAGTGTCTTGCCCAAGGACACATCAAACATGTGGACAGTTGGAGCTGGGATTTGAACTGCCAACCCTTCGATCAGCAATTTGTGGCGCAATCTAGCAACTGAGCCAACAGCTGCCCCAAATCAAGAAATCAAAGGTGCAAACTTGTGTGAATTGTCTTAGCATGGGTCAAAAGTGGTCTACCCAGGCACTCAGGGTCCTGGGTACGGGGGCCGTACTTTGATCAGGTCCATGACGATGCCTGCCGAGACCATCCCCAGGCCCGACACCAGGTAGGGCACCATGACCTGGGCGGCAATGAGCCAGGAGCTCTCCGGCAGGAAGCCATGCTCGGACCGCGTCAGCTTCCAGGTCACGCCGCGCAGCTTCTTGTCCTGGTAGCGCAGCTCTAGCTCCAGACGGGTCACCACCATGTTGAGAGAGAGGTTAGTTCAGCAACCGCAGCACCGCCGCTTATCCCATGCTGGGGTTGGAAGAGGAAGTGTTTTTTATCCAAAGAAGAGAAGGAAAAGACGCAAAGGAGAAAAAAAACAATCAGTGGCGGCCCCGGCTTGGGTTAGGTTTCACTGATGCCTTCCCAACAACGACTACAAGACCGGATCTCTTGGGTTTTATTGTTTTTTTTCTGATCGCAAACTATACCCTTCCATTGACGGCGAGTGACAGAGTGAACCAATCAGGGAACACCGGCGCTCTCGACCGAAGCTAGACAGAAGACCGAGAGAATAGGAGGTGAAGCCATTAGCTGGTCGATCAAACTCCCTCAGGGGAGGGAGCAAGAAATCGAGTAAACTACCAACGCAGCCGCTTCATTATTCTCGTCTTCCAATAAAACTCCCCGTCTACCCGGGGCGGAATCAAAACAAAGAGCTTTTTGACTCAGCAGGGCCGCTGGGCCGTATCATCTCTGGGCCCGGTGGTGGTGGTGGTGGTGGTGGTGAGTCAGCAGCGATGAGGCATCCACGCCGGCGCGCTCATTAACCCCGTTGGTCCCCCTTAATGCACCTGCCTCTTCGGGGGTGTGGGTGCGGGTGGAAGGGTGACAAAGTTAAAAATAGACACGCAGGTCGAGTCCGCTCCCGACCCGGGCGATTGCCTTAAAAAAATAAGAACTCCCCTCACCACATCCGTTCCAGAAAACTTCAGAGTCTTCTGAACGGAGTTAATCGTGGAGCTTGATCCACGAGATGCAGTCAAAAAAAAAATCTCCCTCGACTACCTGAGTTGCGGTCCTCCTCTGCTGATTGACAGCCGAAACAAAACAGCCAGACGGCCGGACGTTCAAAGACGTGGGATTAATCCAGGAGGTGGTGAGAGTTGAGAGGGGGCGCCGTACCTTCACATCTCTGTACATCCATCTTCTGTTTATTTCCAAGTCTAAAAGGGGCTCCAAGGTTGTCCGGGACGGACCATAAATGTCCAGTGAGAGGATGAGGATGCAGCAGTTGTACCGGCGGCGGCGGCGGCAGCAGCAGCAGCAGCAGCAGCAGCAGCAGCAGCAGCAGGTCGCCGGCTTCCCGAGCTGGACTGGAGCACCGGAGTCAGTCAGTCAGGGTTGTCCTGCTGCCTCTGCTCTGCGCGGCTGTGACGTAGCACAGCAGAGAGGGGGGGGGCGGGACCGTCTGTCGAGCCCGACGTGCAAACTCATGAGAGGGAAACGAGCGACTGCTGCTGCTGCTCCTCCTCCTCCTCTTCGCTCTATTTCTCGCTGCGTGTCAGCCTCTCTCATCCAACTTCCCGTCTTCGCCCTCTGTGTGTGTGTGTGTGTGTGTGCGTGTGTGTCAGCTGCTCTCGCTGCATCTCTCAGTTTTTCAGTCTCCCCTCTCTCTCTCTCTTTCTCTCTCCCCATCTACAGTAAATGGTGACTCATTCTATCCCTCCCTCCCTCCGTCCATCGCTCCATCCATCTCTACCTCCACTCCACCTGCTGTATTGCTGACTGTTTGTCCTCTAGTGGGACCTTTACATTTTGGTACGTCACGTCTTGTACAATCTAACCCGCGCTTCTGACGGAGGCTTTCCCTTCTCCATCGTACCTCTTGTACAGCTGGCCTGCAGTGTCTTTTGTTCATATTGTTTTTATTTGTGAGATTTGGAGAAATGTCAGCCTGCTCCCAAACTAAATGGAGCAAGATCTCACTGTCCTTATTATTACATTTGTTTCAAATGGTTTCTAGGTTGGCGACACGGTGGCGCAGTTGTTAGCGCTGCCGCCTCACAGCAAGAAGGTCGTGGGTTCGATTCCGGGGCCCGGGCCTGGGACCTTTCTGTGTGGAGTTTGCATGTTCTCCCTGTGTCTGCGTGGGTTCTCTCCGGGTTCTCCGGCTTCCTCCCACAATTCAAAAACATGCATGTGAGATCAATTGAATATTCTAAATTGTCCGTAGGTGTGCATGTGAGTGTAAATGGTTGTTTCTATGTGGCCCTGCGATGAACTGGCAACTTGTCTTCGCCCTAAGACAGCTGGGATAGGCTCCAGCAGACCCCCGTGACCCTGAATAGGAATAAGCGGGTATAGAAGATGGATGGATGGATGGTTTCTAGGTTGTGGTTATTGAAGTCCCATGTTTGACAAAAAGGTTAAAGATTAATGTCCACATACTGGAAGGTACAACATGAACTCAAAAATTGAATAAAAAATTAGACCTCAGCACTGGTTGTCTAGTCAAAGACATGTTTTGATTTGGATGCATGATATAGGAAACTTTTATAAAATGTGATTTTTTTTTTCTTTTCTTTTTTTTTGATTTGCTGCTACTTAAGACCCAACAGGGGAAGCTGCCACTGCACAAAAACAAATAAAGTCACTATAAATAAGGTCATTATAGACCTCAGCCACGAAAATCTCCATTGGTGGCAGACATCCAATTGGCTGAATATAAAATATCGAACTTAAGCTCAAACAACCGCCACTGATAAATGAAAAAAAAAAAGAAGATATTTCAGACATACAGTGCAGTTCTATTGAGCACAAGTTTATTCCCTCCATTGTCTCTAGTATTTTGAAAACCGGTCTAAGAGCATTCATGATTAATTATTCATAAATAAAGCATCAATAAACAGTTCATGAAGAGTGTGAACGAATGTATACAACCTGACTCTCCTACAAACTTCTGTGTGTTCAAACAGCTTATGCTGGATTCTATCTATTGTTTTCGTCTCTACCTACCTATCAACCGCAAGTCTGCAAAAGAATGTAGTGCCATCGGTGATGAACTACTCAGAAACATATTTTCATAATTGTGTATAACATTCCCCAACCCTGGTAAAAGCTGATGGAGCTGCTGTGCAGCCTTGTGTTCATTCAGACTGTCGGACGTCACGTGACGCGTTCCCCTCGTCCTCCCTTGCCTTTCGTCACGTTCGGATCGGCGGCATTCGGAGATGGCGCGCAGCCAAACTCGTGACTGATTATTCTGCAGCGCTGGAACAGATACTGCGGCGAGGGGAACAGACGGAGGAAAAAAATGGAAATAGCCGCGCAACGATCGACCTGCGTTTTATCAGTGGACAGCAGGCAGACTGAAGCGTGTCTGGGCATGTCCCACAGCAGCCAGACAGACACCACAGGTGCCCACTTAAAATGAAAAGAGAAGCAAATAAGACCTGCAAAGAGCAACGATGCAAAAGCATGTGTCGTGCTTTGGCAAAAGTGCCAATCACAGAGACAATTCACCACAGCTGTGGGACTGATTGACAGGCCTTCTACAGAGTACCACAATCTTAAATGATACTTTAAACGTCACGCTCATAAGCAGAGACAAAATTATTATATTTTTTTGTCCTGCTTCTGATTTTAACCAGTTAGATTAGCTTAACTCTGTCATTAAAAAACAGACGTTCAATCATGTTGTTGACCCGGGCGAGGACGTCAAGAGGTTTAGAAATATTTCCACATCTTCTATTTCACTGTTGATGGCTTTAGTAAATGAAGTCCCACTGTTCAATAGAGGACTGTTTTTTTTAAGGTGAAATTACCAATAAAAGCAAGACGACTGCCGGCTTGTGCTTTGTCTTGTACAGATGGATGTCTGACCGATGGACGCCCTCACCTGCACGTAGTCCAGCACCATGCCGGCCATCACCATCCCCATCCCGGCCAGCAGGTAGGGGAGCAGCACCTGAAGACAGACGGCGACAGACGACTCCTCCTGAACTGTGACCTCGGGCTCTTTGCGCTTCTCCTCCACCACCTTTTTAGGGGCCGGCTGGAGCAGCGGCGGTGCGAGCAGGTCACCCTGCCCATCGACTGAAGGCCCTGGGCGGGAGCTTTGGCTCTTCCCCTTGGAGCGGGACTTCTTGCCTTTCTTCCGCTGGCGGGTCTGCTGCGTTGGTTTGTCTTCACCCGGCATGGTGGTGGTCGTGATGAGCGCGGCACTATTGGCTTAATCTGAGGGAGACAGAGAAGGAGAGTGGGTCCCGGTTTTGTTTTTTTGTTTGTTAATTTTTTAAAGACATCTTAAATTAATTCTTTATTAGTGTACCTCCCTGACAAGAAACGAGGCACATCTTCCACCGCCTTCCTCTCAATTAACTAAATTTAATACAAACCCATGCAGATATTTCCTCTTTTATATAACAAATGTATGTATATATATACAAAGTAAAAAAAAAAAAAAAGAATCCCATATAGAGGCTTGTGTAATTTGCCTAGGGCAGTGCCAACAGCTGGTTTGAATTTTTCAGTCACTTTCAGTCATAACAGAGGAGAAAAATCACCAATGTGGGATTAAAATATTAAGGGCTTAACGGAGGGGGGCGGGGGAGAAACATCTGACATAATGTTTAATTTTAAAATGTGTAAAATAATGTTGCAAATAATTGATGATTGGAGAAATTGTATTTGAGTATTAGAGACCAATATAAAGACTAATAAAGGAGGGCGAGCAATTAATTAGCTCTATATTTAGCAGTAATAGTCCAATTTTAGTACGGGGATGGTAATTGGTTGACGGTCCCTAAATCAAAGCGCCGTAAACGTGAGTCGGGGTTCCTCATGCCCACAACCGCTATCAAGATGTGGAGGAATATTTAACATAAAAATTATGTATCAATCCTATATTTTGCGATCCGGCTAGCAAGCAGGTCAGACCTCCTTCTGTGAGGTGACTGTCCTTTGTCACTGGGGGAATAAACGAACGCGCGTAGCTTCAGTTTATGTCCAATAGACGCTGTTAGGGTTGGGTAATACTTAACCTAACTGATAATGTTTGCTTTTATTTATTGTATATATTGTTTTACTTTTAAAATACGCCAATAGTAAAAAAAAAAAAAAAAAAAAAAAAAAAAAAGAAAGGAAAAAAAAGGGGGTCCTGTGTAATGAAGCCATGTCGGCTCATTGTAGGAAGTCAGGCGCGCTTAAAAACGAACAACTGGAAGGTTAAACACGTTAAATACGCACAAAAGCTGCGACAGACTCCCACAAAACTCCCGGACAGTGTGAACGTATCCGCGGGTCCATTAAATCCCGGTCAGAGGCGGACAGTAACTCGTCAGGACAGTCGTAGTGTTGACACGGAGCGAAGCCCCGCGGGCAGCCATCTGTACAGACCATAATACTGCAAGCCTCGTTACCCGGGTTACGCAGCAGGGCGCTTCTTTGATTGGACCAAAAACTTTGGAGCGGGGATCATAGCCACGTGTAACCCCGCCCCCTTCCATCGATAGGGACCTTCTGCGCGTGCTCGTTGTGCTCATCGAGGGAGAATCCCGCAGCGCGAACAGTGAAACAGGATTCACCGTAGCATTTATTCTGACACTTAGCCACGGTTTGAGTTGATTTTTTTTTTTTTTTGGTCTCGACATGTTTTTGCTATTTATTACATGACCATAATACACTTAAAGCACATCATTTCCAGATATTCATGCCCTCAAAACATTCATATTAGCTGATGAGATTAGCTGATTGTTATTTGAAGAATAAGACAAGTTAAATAATACTAATGATGATAATTATTATAGTTATTACTGTTGTTATTATTATGTATTTTAAGACACAGTTTCCTCCCCAGTAGTGGTACTATTCTGTTCACACAGATAAACTGACATACGTTAGGTAAACACACACACATTTGTTAACAGAAAAATACAGCTTATCTGCATTTTGAAAGGTCACAACACACGGCAAGATTCCATTTTTTGTTTTCTTTGCGCTTACCTCTCTCTTATAGGACTTGCTAGTGTGAGAGCAGGGGTGCACTGACAGGGAACCCGGAATAACTGGGGTGTGTGTGTGTGTGTGTGTGTGTGTGTGTGTGTGTGTGTGTGTGAGCGTGCCTGCGTGTGCGTGCGCGCGTGCAAGTGTGTGCGTGTGTGTGTCTTAGCTATATTAGGGCCACATGCATGTCCTGCTCTCTCTACGTGCTCTTGCCTTGTGAATGTACAGTATGCCTGTGCATGAAGCTAAATATGTGCGTGTCTGTATATGTGTGTGTATGTGTGTGCACGCGCACGCGCATGGAGCGCAGGCTGGTGGGTGGCATGCGTCCCGGGGCAACGTCTTGAATTTCATGGCATTGGCAGATAATGATATCTGCGGCGCTCCTGTCTCTGTCCGTCTCTGCGTGGCAACAGCCGCAGCCAGCAGCCTCGACAAACTGACAGACAACTTGTCTTTGTCGTTTCATGGAAAGAAGTGGTCGTAAGACTTTTTACTTGATTTACACAGTGCAGCGGGTTTCAAACAAAGCTTCCTTTGCCTGTTTTCCACGTTGCGCTTGGCCTTCGAGGAAACCGCCTGCTCTGTGCCCTGCAAACCTTTTGGTTTTATGTATTTGAACGTTTACTGAAACTGCTAATCACTCCCACTTAAAAACTTACAATAACTTTCCCTGAGGGTGGAACTGGCAACGGAGCTCTCTCTTTCGTCTTATTTCCAGAGGCCCACATGTGTGACTGTGTGATTGTGTATCTACAGGACACCAGGCTGGTCTGCCCTGACATTTATTGGTTATGTCATCGCGGATGCCTCAGTGTTCTGTGATGAAATACAAATCCCCCCTTTTGTATTAGCATATAGTTGATATGAAGAAGGTGCGAATGCCTTCCTTCACGGAGAGCATATCAGGTCACGTCCTGGAACTAAATCAGTACCGTGGATGGTGCCACCTCAGATCTACTACACTGTGGAGTAAGAGCTGCACAGCTCCTCCTCGCAGCTGTGAAGAAGCTTGATTATCAGACGACCTTCTGCATCTTCCGTCTTATAGTAAAAGGCTGCGGTTCAGGCTTTAAGAGGCTCTTTTACAAGCCAAGCCACTCAACACCATTTAGGTTCTTGAAATGTAAAGTTTATATATATATATGTCTATAGTTACAAATTGGTAATTTGGTCTAGATTCCACGTATTCCTGATTTGATTAACTGACCCTGCACAAATTTCATCTATTGCCCCAGTGTTGGTGCACTGCAGCGCAGATGAAAGATCAACGGTTCAAGGGCCAAACTACAAACTTGACGCACAAGCCAAGGGTATGTTTAATGGATTCCCAGTGTAATATATTTCATATGTTAAAGCTTAATTTACACAAATTGTTTTACAATGTTCTTGCGCTGCACTAAACCAAAACAAATCCTTTAAACTGAGCTATGCCTTTCCAAAAAATCTATTAAATGCTCTGAGGTGTGACAACAAGTTGACTTAGAAGTATAGAACTACAGTCCCTACAGATCAAGCTGTGAAAAAAAGTGTATTTATATGGTAATTAACTGTCTACAGACGACTGAGTGCCAAGTTAACCTTGGATTTCTGCTTTAATAAGTGCAGGTCCCCTTTTATCCACTAGGTGGCAGTGTGGTTTCAAAAGAGGGAGCTTAACGATCACTTTCGTTACTGTAAAAGTCTTCTTTTAACCTACACCTGGACATTAGAGTGCAGATAATAAAAAATAAAATAAAAAAGACAAAACAAACAAACCAACATGCATAGCAGAACTCAGACCGGATCGGACCAGATCTCAGGTGCTTTTAAGCTCGGCGGGGATCCAACTCCCGGTGGTCTGTGCCAAGGATCTACCCAACCAGGCCTCGAGTCCTGCTTCTGGTTCTGGAGTCTCCGGTAACTGGAGCCGCAGAGTCTTCTCTCCCACCATTCAGAGGTGGAAGGCCCCTGGAGGTTATGGAAACCTGCTTTACAGGGGCTCGCTGTTTATGTTCGGCCCATATTAACCATAATGAAAAGCAGGAAAGACTAAAATTGCCTCTCTTATATTCTTATGCGTTCCTATTTTTTCCCTCCCACTCCTCCTCCTCCTCCTCCTCCTCCTCCTCCTCTACCTCTCAGTGTGTGATTGCATAGTGCACGTTTTGTGGCTTGGCTTTGGGAGCGGCCCAGCTGCGCAAGCCGTGGCATTTTCAGCACCTCATTAACGCCTTTACGCGGTGGCGGCGGTGGACAACGCAGATATATTGTTGGATTCCCAAATCCCGTGATGCCGGGCGCTGGAAAGTCGAGGAAGTGTCTTAAGGAAGAGTGGTTTGGCGAGACTGAGCCGCAACGATCGCACCTGAGCTCATTCACAAGACCTCGAACACACCGGCACTCGTAAAGTTGAGTGGACGGAGGACTAGTGTGAAGAATACCTACCTAATCTATGTATTAATGGCAAGGCCACTGGTCCTAGGAGGGTATAGCCAAGGTTAACCATGAATAGGATGGGTCAAATGCAGAAAAATGATTTCCCCAAGGGGACCATTAAAAGCAGTTATTATAATGATTACAATAACAAAGAAGATCCATCCCCAGCTGGAATGGGATGCAGGAAGTGAGTACAAAAAAATGCGACTCTGCCGGGTGGGAGGAGTTCCAGTGTGCGTCTGACCGTTAAACCAATCGACCAGTGCGACAATGGACTCTGGAGATTCAGAGGACAATGCTGGTTTTCTCTGGATTTACCACAGGAGTGGTGCTGAAAAAGTCTAATTCTGGGGCCCGGGTCGCTAGCAGCTGCCTTCCAACCCAATGCTCACTGGAAATCTCTAAAGGACGTAAAGGATGACTCCCTCCACCTTGGATACGGTTCAGGGGTTGAGAGTGTGAGTGTGTCGAGAGCGTCCGCGGCGAGTCGGAGCGCTCCATACGTTGCTCTGTAATCCGCTGCTGACACGGTCACGTCGGTACGTGTGTGATGATAAGCGCCTGGGGTTGACAGATAGCCGCGTTCTCCCCTGCACTCCTGGCCTGCCTGCTGGAAAACTAACTCATGGAAACTTGTCATGTTGCTATAAATAAAATGCCCCTGTCCAGTGTTGCCACGCTATCACAGCAGCTCCTTCAGTCAGTCAGTCAGTCAGTCAGTCAGTCAGTCAGTCAGTCCTTCAGTGTCTTCTAGGATGGGGGTGCATCCATCCAGGATCATGTTTTAACACCTAATCAATCAGTTCTTCTTGCACACAGTTACTTTACACACTCTTTGGTCTTTAACGTGAAACCGCACACCCAATGTGCTTCGCATGTTAAATGTCATAGGTGAAGTACCCTCTGTGTAATGTAGGTGTCAGATGTGCAGTATAGGAACCTCAGCGTGGTTCAGTTTGGAGGCGTCATCCCGAATCTGTGAGACTTGGAGCACTGCTGTCCTGGTCAGCTGTCGGCTTCCTGATACCAGCGGTAATGGACCCGCAGACGCGCATACACACACACACACACACACACACACACACACACACACACACACACACACACACAATGGTCACCACCAACTGTGCACTTCTTCACCTGTTGGTGCAATTCCTCGTGGTCTCGCCACAGGCCAGTTTTCATGTCTCAGATTGTACTTGGACTTAAACCTCATGTTCGCTGTGCTTAGGACAACGCACAGAGGAGGCTAAGCATGGGGGAAAATGTCAGTGGATAAGTTTTGAGCGAAAACTAAAAAAAACCAAACAAAGAACTGCTCTGTGGTCAATTGGGTTGAGATGCTGCTGTAGATTTTTTTTTTTTTGGTGCAGGTCCAGTCAAATGGGCTTAGTTGAAACGTTTTTTGCTGAACAAACCATGTCAGCCGTGCTACAAATGTACGCATCCTCCAAATGTACTTCCCCCAACGCTGCTAACAGTGATTTATGCCTTTGTTCAGTCGGTGAAGTGCCTCAGACAAGACGTGTCCCCGCCTCGTCGGAGGCCACGCAGCCTCTTGCGCCCGCCGTCCACGCTGCAGTTCCACACGGACGCCTCTGGGTGATTCCGCGGTCCGACTTTGCTGAGTGTTTACAGATGCCACATCTGCTGATCGGCTGCTGTCACGTTCGCGTTGGGGGGGGTGGGGTCGGTTGCATAATCCTGCTGATGGCTGGGGCCCCGCGCAGAGCTGTTCAGAGGGGTCACATGCACGTAACCAAATTAGCCACATGGCTCGAGGTCACGTCACACCACACATATACGGTAGCGCTTATTTAGTCTTCTATTCGAGATGACACCATTTTAATTGTTATTTATTAAAAGAATATTTTGTTAAAGTTAAGTCAGGTGGAGGCGTTGGCAGGGGGGGGGGGGGTTGCATGATCCTGCTGATGGCTGGGGCCCCGCGCAGAGCTGGTGAGAGTGCCAACACCTTAGCCGGAGGATATTAACGCACACACACACACACACACACACACACACACACACACACACACACACACAAACAACAGAAACTTGTTGTTACACACCTGTATCATTCAAACCACATTAATGCTAATTGTAGCCTGCAGCAAATGCTCCTTTTTTTCTTTAATGAAAAACACCTTTGATCTTTAATGAGAAGTTTGTCAAAAAAAAATCTGTGGGTTTTTGTTATATTGTGCTTTTTGGAATATGGATTAGACAGCCTATTTTTGGATTTCCGTCATCATGAGCTAAAATGTAAAAGTTTTTGTTGTCTTTCAAAAGATCTCAAACACCAAAATATCAAAACGACTTTTCCGGCATTGAGCTTCTCATTCATGACTAGTTGGTCATAAAAGCCCCCAACACTGACTCATTCCCCTCCAACTGTGTGTACTAAACCAGATTGGTAAGCCATGGTCATAAAAATGTTCTGTTCTATTTCTTTTTAACAGATTCCAACCGAGCTAATGGAAATACTATTAATACCTCGGGACCACCGATCCAATCCTGCACTTTGAAAGTTTGTGGCTTCCAGGGTCAGAGTCAGAAGGAAGGAGGTCATCGGGCCACTGAGAGCTGCAGCATCTGTGGAGACGCTGAAAGTGACGGGGTTAGCGAGGTCGCGTGAGAGCGGTCGGTGGACACTTCCTGCCTGCTGAGAAGCTGACAGTGAAGTGCGTTATTTTCTTTGAAGTACACACCACGACCATGCATAAACACAAACACACTGTCCCAGCTGTCCTGCAACTCACATTTTTACCTTTTTCTAAACTTAATTCTCTGAACATGGAATATTTGGCGGGCATCACACTGAGGAGATAGTCAGGATTATTTTGATTTCATGGCTAGTGAAATACTACATTTACTATCTGGCCACCATGGCGTCTAATTTTACACACACACACACACACACACACACACACACAAATGCATGCCACAAATCACACAAATGAATGTGTCAAAGTGATGTTGGAGTTTCCACTGGTCACATGCACGTAACCAAATTAGCCTCATGGCTCGAGGTCACGTCACACCACATATTTACGGTAGCGCTAATTCAGTCTTCTATTGTAGATAACACTATTTCAGTTGTTATTTATTCAAGGATTATTTTGTGAAAGTTAAGTCAGGTACCGTTATTATTGTATTAGTTTCAGTAATATAGTTATTAGTTATAATATATAATATAATATAAAAATATATTTTGTATGTTCTTAAGCATCAGTAATGAAAACAGAATTTAAATTTTGGAAGTTATTCCCTGAAATTCTTCTTCTATATGACATTTTACTTGCTTATTAAAACTATTACTTTTTTTTGCACATTCTTGCCATGTATTGTCCCCTCAACATAGTCCTGCAAGGCAACTGGATGGCTTAGATTTAAAGCCTGACTTTCTGTAGATCCAACCTGAAAAAAATCCAATCCATCTGGACCAATCAGGTTCCTTTGAGGAGAAAGTCGGAAAACTTTTAGCCACTGCTGGCGATTAAACAATGTCTCATGCTAACATGGATGCTTTACATGACACGTCACAAGGTGGTCCAGTATCACAAAATAGTGAGCTAGTATAAGAAGTCCTGCATGGCCTCCTTCTGCTTTTGCTGCAGAGTTAACGCTTCCACCAGCAGGAAGGCAGCTCTAGATGGATGAAGGCGACATCTTCAGGGAGCTCAGGGTCCAGAAGCGAGGCTAACGAGCAGCAGCAGCTCTTGTACAATGAAGTGAGCCAAGTCTTTGATTTTAAAGCTTCCTGCTGTGAGCAAAGGAAGTCGGCGCAGGTTGTAAAACTGAGACTTGGAGGGGAAGAAAAACAACAACAAGCAGTACCAACTGTACGGGTTTGTGTTTGTGTTGTCAGAGTGAAACCTGGTCACAGTTTCCTATTCCTGCACCTTATACGATTTCCAAACAATGAATTCCTGCACGTCACCCTGGAGTGTTTGTTGTGGAAAATTGAATTTTCATGTTGGATGGTCACTTAAATATGATGATGTAGTTTCAGCAAAAACTGAACCTCAAAAAAATTAATTAAAAACAAACAAACAAGCCCATCACAACGGCTGTATTTTGCTCCAAAACCTCCTTTAGGTGGTGTTTTAATAAGCATACTTGATTCCTCAACATGAAGTCTATGTGTGTGTGTGTGTGTGTGTGTGTGTGTGTGTGTGTGTGTGTGTATGCCCGCAAGCGCGTGTGCGCTTTTGTTCAGGGAATCTGCTTGTTTTAGCTTGAGTACAACAGAAATTACGCAATGCGCTGCAATTGTGGCTACTTTTCGGTTTCCTGCCAGCGGTGAGTCATCGGAAAACACACATCAAAGCGAAGACATCCGATGGGGAGGAAATAAAAGAGGTCAGCGTTTATTGCGTGGCTGTAGGAGCCAGGTCACCTTCTACCTTTTTTTCATTTTTTTTTATCCTGGACGCTTCCAGAAGGAGCCCGTGGGCCGTAACGACACAGGCACATGGCTAGATTCACTCCCCATCTTACTCAGAAATGATTAAACCAGATTTCTTTTGATAAAAGAATCAATAAAAGTTTCTCTCTCTTTTTTTAAAATGTTATTGTACTGGCAACACACTGAAGTCCAATAAAAATAAAAAATGGAAAGTGGTGAGTCGTTGTGAGGCACAACAGATGATTCTTTGTGTTTCTGACTGTTTCTTAGAAATCCATCACGTTTTGATACGACACTGGTAGTTTGTTGATTCATTAACCCTGTTAACTTTGCTTTTCCTATACATTTAGCTGTAATAGAGGAAAGCAAAGACATGCAATGGCCGATTGGTCAGTTGGTTTTGACAACCGGCAAACAAACAGAATAGCTTTCTCTGCTATATTATTCGGACATAAATTCTCTAATGATAGCTGAGTATCTATGGATTGCAAACCCAAAGTCGTTCCTGCAGTGCAGCTTGTCTCAGACCTGCAGCTGCTTGTGGTGGAGCCTCACAAACATCAGTCAACACGTGTTATTATGGAGGTGCTGCGGTCTCACACTGATCGGAATGCTAACACGTTCCTTAGGATGTGTGTAGTATAGTGTGTGTGTGTGTGTGTGTGCATGCACACGTGCGAAACGGCCCACTCACGACCAATAACATCTATTACAAGTGCAGTTCAAGTCATGCAGGTCAAATTTTAAAAAAGCACTTTGGCTCATTGTCGCTGATAGTGTAATTTTATTTTATTTTATTAATCTTGTTCCACAGATTGGTGCAGAACATCTCCACAGTGCCAACAGATTGTATGTGGAAGCCACCTTTTTTTCTTCTTACTACAAAAGCAAAAAAATAACGTGCATTTTATTAAAGACCAACAACCTGTAGGCTTGAGGATGAAAAAATAGCTTTCTTTTAGCACACAATATGACAACTATTCTATATACAGCTCTTATACATATACATATACATGCATGATCCTGGACTGGATAGATGATGGATTGATGGCCAGATACATCAAACAAAATTGCTGCCTAGTAAGATGTGCTGGATGCAATTTTTTTTTAATGCATCCATTGTGGTTCTGGATGGAGATGTGGGATCTTTTCTTCACTGAGGAATACCCAGAGCTGATTCTGATACTGGATATGAAAGAAGAGAAGACAACCACAAATGTGCACACAAATGTACTGCAACCGCTGAGGAGGCAGCCCCAAAATTCTGCCCAGGAATCTTGGATAAGGAGAAACAGTTTCTGGAAAAACACATTTTCTGACCGGCGATATGACTTCTTCTTACATAATCCTCCTGCAGAACTGTTGTGCATTGTAACAAGCATCACTCTGTAAGTGGCGCAAGCAGCGCAGCGGACAAACACTCTGGCTCTGTGTTTCTTGTTGGCTTTCAGCAGGCAAGAAAAAAGCATTATGCCTCGGCCAAGTTCAGTCTAATCACTTCTGTAATTGGTCCGGACCGTCAATCATCAGAGGCATAATAAGACCAGAGTTGTTTCAAAGTCTTTCTCCAGAATCAAATGCACAATCGGATGAGGTAGCGTAAACGCACAAACATGCCACGCAAAAACACACGCGCGCACGGCGTCGACTCCCGGCATGTGGTTGTGTTTAAAGCACTTGTCTTTATTTTCCACCCCTGCATGTGGATGCGGATGCACACGTGGATTTAAGCTTGTGGGTTTCTGTCTCGCCTCTCCTTCTTGAATGCCCGACGCTCAGGTCTCCATTTCTGTACATTCCAGCACTGACGATCTGAGTGCGTATGCCCAGACAGTCAAACACTATCCCAGGCCTCTCTAAAGTGGAAGCTTACGTTCCAGATGAAAGTACCATCTGAGAGGCTGGGGGAAGAATTTACCAGCAGACAAAGGTGCGTATTGTGTAGATGGTGCATGTGTATGTCGATGATCCCCAATGACCAGTAACATCCAGCGGCGTCTGCCCTTTAGAAGTGGTGGAAAGATGGAACAAAAAGTCTTTCTTCAAATGAAAGTGTGGCGTCGAAGTCACTGACCTGTAGATTTGATGATGGTGTCGGCCATAAGCACCTTTAAGACTTAAAACAACCTGGTGGTACTCAAGGAAAATGGCTCTCTTGGTACTTGCTTAAAAAACCCCAAAATAAACTGGTAATGGAAACACGTCAATGTGAAAAACCTTTCAAGTATTGTGCAAAAGTTTTGAGGTTGTGTTTCCAGGCCTGATGCATATCGCAAAAGTGTAACGGAAACACAATTTGTGAATTTACAGCTTCACACAATCCACCCTGGAGACTCAAGACGTGGTTATTTTGCTTCTTTTGTGGCGGCAAAAACAGTAGATGCAACCAAAAATCACATCCTCAACATCAACGAGATCACAGAGTTTCCTCCAAGACGGCCGTCCGGCCGACTTCTTTTTTTTTTAATGCGAATAGATGAAGTTGCAATTGTACTGAAGGGAAATTGTCCAAATGCCAGTTGAAAGTTGGAGGGTTGCTGGCAAATGTCAGGAGGAAAATTTTATGGTCACATTTCAATTCGGCCCCAAACAATAAGTTTGCTAAGGTATGTGGTGTCGTGGCTACTCTCCACCAGACCTGAAATTCCCGGAGGAAGATGCAATAGATGCAACCCTAAATCCCGCAGCCTCCGTTTACACTGAGTTCTTTCTTCATTAAAAACCAACACATTGCTATCAAATCTAAAACCGAAACAATGTTTGTTTTTCCAAATGAGTGAAAAAACAAATCTGTTCCAGCTGGTCTTTTCTAATGTCATGCTTAAAGTCGCGAGTGGGCGCAGGATTAGATATCTCTAACCGGGAAGGGGACATGGCCTATCTATTAGTGCGAACCCACCAGTAAAAATTCCGTCCAATTCAAACAAGCACTTGGCAGAACACGATGCTGTAGCAATTATACAAAAAAAAAAAAAGAGAGAGAGAGAGAGAGAGAGAGAGAGAGAGAGATTAAATTAGACGTGGCTGAATAGACCAAGTGTGTGGCCAGAGAAGAAGGACTTGGCCAACGGGATCGATATGTTTCGGAATGATGTGAAGGCAGAGGGATAAAGTCGGAAAGACACAACTGTGTGTATTTGTCGCCGACGTAGATGCGACCAATTTGATGATCTGTTGCAGCTGGAACCCGGTAGTGATCCGACGTGAAGTGGGATTTGTAGCAGGCTCAGAACCGGCACAGAGTGCCGCTGTGTGTCTGCCAGCTCTCTGACAGTGTGTCTAATGTCAAGGCTCCAGTATCAGATCTGCACGGCGCAAAAGGAAACTAAAGCCAATTGAGGAAGTAAAAAAAAAAAAAAAAAAAAAAGGGGGCGCCAGCACAGTTCAGATCCAGAGCCAGATCCAGAGGTGATTCATTTGAATCGGCTGTTAGAAGGAATCCAGCTTCCATGCAAATGCAGATGCATGAAATTACGCCTTGTTTTTGCGTGTAAAGCAGATTAAGCAAGGTTTCACAGCAGCAAATCGACAAAGAACTCCTTCGCTGCTGGAAAATGTGTCACAGAGGAGCACAAAAAAAGAAGAGCGAGAAGAAAGGCCTCAGCAAAGTCTCGTGAAAACGATCCACCGTCTGAACTCCACTTTCCGGGGCCGCCATGCTGCGAGGTTGGTTCCAACAGCAGCAGCAGCGGTAATGAATCCACTTTAGTTTGTTTGACAACTGGGCAACAAGCTGTGAGGGGTTGGCACATCAGGCTGGATGGAAATGTAGCCACAGGGGTCACTGAGTTCAAATCTCAGGCTATTAAGGGGCTTCTTGTGTCGTAGCCAGCGGAAGGCCTTTCAGCCGGTGGACACCGCAAACAGTACTTTTTGTGGGCCTGCAAATATGCCTTTAATCTGGTGAGGCCTCAAAGGGCTTAGCGAGTAATTTGATTATACACTTGACTAGGTGGAAAAAATAAAACAAAAGAAATAGAGCAGCCTGTGTTGGAGAAATACGAGGGTTGATCTTTGACAATTGGATCCAGGTTTGTTCTTTTCACCCCCAAATCAGGTGAAGAAGCAGATGATGATGATGATGAAATCGTTATTTCTTTGCTGAAGCCCAAGCTGTTCTTGGGCGAAAGGCTGGGTCACACCTTGGCAAGTCGCCAGTTTATTGCAGGGCCACATCAAGAGAGCAAAAACCATTCGCACTCGCACCCTATGGCATGCATGTCACATGCATGTCCTTGGACTGTGGGATGAAGCTGAAAGAACCCCAGAGAGAACCCATGCAGACGCAGGGAGAACATCCAAACCCTTGGGGATCGAACCCATGGAACTTTGTTGCTGTGAAGATTAAGAAATCATTCAAAGTAAAACATTGCTCCAGCCCAAAAGAATCAACCTGGCGGAGGGCAGTGACTGCGCTTGTGTTATATCTTGGTTGTGTGGTTTACAAAAAGCTGTGACTGGCAATCAGCAGCTCTGGCTCCCTGCTGATTGCGGTCCGTCATTTTCCCCCTCATAGGAACCGAACCTGGTGGGGAGTTTTGGTGGCAAACGCATTGTGCAAGAAGAACGGCAGCACAGTGAGGAGGTTGTTTCCACTTGATGGTTTAGGGCTTCCTCTTCTGGCAGCCCAGTGCGGTGGGTAATGAAGGTCCCACTGAATGCATTCATGGTATGATGGAGATGCGGACGGCGTCCTGAAGGTTCTGCAGTGCCATGATTGCGCCAGAATCACGTCAATTATTTTTTTTGTTCGTAGAGGCTCTCAGGGTGCCGCAGTAACATTCCAAGCCTGGCTTGTCGCTCCAGGAATGCAGCGGTTGTTATAACATTACAACTGCTTGGCGAGAGCCGGTTGCGGTCAACCGCTCGGCCCCACTCACCCTCAACCCTTGGCTCAGGGACAGGAGGCAATCAAAAACCCGCCGTGATATATGAAGACCGAGAATGTCTGAGGAGAGTAAATCCAAAAAAGCCTTGGGGCGGCAAAGCGAGGATGTTCTGACGATCAAATCTCTTTACGCAGTCCCTCTTGTGTGATTTATCATCTCCAAGGGTTCACTTAAGATGTTTGTTGTTGTTGTTGTTGTTGTTTTATAGTTTGCCAAACCTGATCTAAACAAAGAGTAAAGCGCAAGTGAACGGGATTAACTTGAAGGTTTACTGGAGGAATCAGAGGGGCTCAGTTTGGAGAATATACCCTGTCGGATTACCCTCAGAGCCATCATTTGGGACAAATGGTTGGCATCACGGAAGACTGGGAGTCCGTGACAAGGTTCGAGGTTTTAGCCTTTCCTCTCCGAATACTCCGGATGCCTCAGATAAATTCAAAGTATTCCTGAAAAACAGAGCAGAGGGGTGAGGGAGATAAATTAGAGGTTCCCGTCTGAAGGGTTGGAAGTTTAGTATCTTGCACTGATTGCACTGATGATGCAATGGTTGAACATTTGTTCATAGAAAATTAGCAGCGGGGAAAATGGGAAAATGTTTAGAGCCAGACTGATGATATTGATGATTTTCTTTTCTTTCTTTTTTCTTTAGGAGTCATTAACAACGTTAATTGTTATTTGGATTTTTATCTTGCAGCAGGAACAAAACTGGGCAACAGATGCAGTGCAGCTGGTAAACATCCCCCCGAAAGGTTTTCATTATTTTGAGCTTGAGCGATGGCTTTGGTCAAAGTCCATAACTCACATCACTCGCTGCTCTCTGACTCTCCCAACGTCTCAGCCAACAACTTATAGGTGCTGAAAGCATACATCTATAAAAAATATAATAGCAAGAGAGAGCCGCAAACATATATTTCAGGAGCCAATGATCAAAAACAGCTGGGTGCAGCACTTTTAAAAAGAAAGAAATGGAGGGAAAAAAAAAAAACTTCTCTGGAATATAATGGGGCGTTTGTTGGGTTCTTGTTTTCAAGCACAGCTCGATCCACATTTGGAGCACAAGCGAGTATTTCCACCACCAGGACTGTGTATGTGGGGTTGGCCCTGAATAAACCACAGTGTTTTGTGTGCGTGTGTGTGTGTGCGCGTGTAAACAGTCAAAGTAAAGAAACGCGTCCACTTCAAACACTGTCACCGATTTTTTTTTTTTTTTTTGGGGGGGTGTTCTTGAAGACGGCCAGAGAAGAAATAAAAGCTGTAGCCAACGGTAACTTTCACAGATTTTTCGCTTCTCAAGAGAATTGAGATTGTCATATTTCTCAAATTATCACTGAAATGCATCCTTTCTGCTGCGCCAGGTTCCCCACCAAAGTTCTGTTGCCTCTGGCTTTACATTGACGTGATTTTTGTGCTCACAGACTGCTTTCTGTCGAGTCTCTGGGTTAACAGCAACACCAATAATCTAATTTGTAAGACGACCACAGCGAAGAAGACCATTCAAATCACATTTGCACATCAAGTTAAAAGGATTTTTGGGGCAGCAGGTCGAACATCCAGACGCGACGCTTTACTTCAGCTTTCGTTTTCTAAATGACTGATGATTATTGGAAAAAAATGAATTAAAAAACTGCAATTGGGATACAGAACATTCTTTTTCTTTCAAACCCACTTTGGTCTTAAAGCCTCTGAGATGGGTGAAGACAGACACTGCCTGCAGATGCCTCATGTCTCAGCCTTTCACCCACCCTGACTCCTCCTGCCAAAATAAAACCAAATTTAAATAAAACATGAACAGTACAAGAGATGATGTTTAGAAATAGAACAAAAAAGTGGGGAAAGTCATAGTAGCCAAAGATTTTTCCATTTCTCCCTCTTTATGCTAATGCCGGTGTTTGTTTAGCGCCTTGCATTTCGATGGACAGCAGAGAGCATTCTGGATAAAGGGTTTTTTTACACTTTGAACGCGGCGTCCTGACTGCAGGTCTTGCGCCTCGGTTACATAAGAGCAGGCAGAGCCGATCATTTGTTTAAGGGAAGAGCAAACAGAAGTCCGGGCCAAGTTTTCCCCATATGAAATTAGGAAATCGTTTGGACCTGCTGTTTGTCTGGCGGGAAGAAAAAAAGTTGAAGGTCTTGGCGTGCATGCGCGCACACACACACACACACACACACAGTCATTTTGCTCTAAATTGCAGGCTTACACGCTTCAAACAAACAAACAAAAAAACAAAAAATTGCATGTGTGCAATGTCTGGTACATGGCAGTGAACTGAACTTTCTGGCTGTTCGCTCATCCAAACGAGTCCAGAAGTATCTGGTGATTCGCTGATACCCAACAGGCTCCTTTTGTCGCTGCACCAAATGAGTCAGAGAGTCTCGAGGTCCAGATGCACTGAACTAGCCGCTGGTGTGTAGCACCAGCTGTACTTGCTGTTGTTCCAAGTCCCATTTGTTTCTTTGTTGTTTGTTCATTCTGCTTTTTCGCATGAGATACCCAAATGTTCTGGAGTTGCAGAGTTTCTGGAGGAGGGCGGGACGGACCACGGATGTCAATCAACAGTGGATTTCATTTTCAGTCCATTCAGTCTAATGAGCAGTTCCTTCCCTGGAGAGGTCAGAGCACTAGAGGAACTCATGTAGGAAATCATGAACCAATTTGATTGTTCTGATGAGTGCTTCCTCTGCCATGGGAGGGGGCAAGGGGGCGATGGCAGCATAGCGGCAGCAGCTGAACACTGTCGCCGTACCAAACGGACTGGAAAATGGCAAAAAGAAAAAACAAAGGCGGAAGGAGGAATTTAAAAAAAAATAAATAAATTGGCTGAGAGGAGCACACAATCAGCATATCCTCCACGCAACGCAAATGGAAAGCAGATGGCTGAATGTATATGGTAAAATAATGACAGCAGAGCCGAGAACTGAGAACAACATTTGTGTGTTTTCTGTTGTGGCGCCGGTTCAGAACGTAATTTACTGCTGTGTTTTTTTTAATGAGTGGAACAGCCGCGCTTGTGCGAGCCCACAGGCTGTTTTAGAGACGAGGAGGTGATGACTTTCTAATCAGTCCCAGTCAAGTCCTGGATCCCATCCCAGACCCGGGGTCCACGCTCCGGGGAGGACGGCCGGCCCCACAGCCGCTTCGGAGGTTTTTCATTGGTACGACTTTTACGTTTTGAATTTGCTTTAAGAATATTGAGAAGTTGGGAGTGGGATAAAATCAGGAAGTTTACTGGCTGATATCATTAGCTTTGATATTTGTTCTTCGTAGAGAAATATCCTGTTTTGCCTTGGTTCACGGGATATGCTCATACTGTTTAATGTAACTTATTCACAGTCCATGCCGAAGATTTTTTTTTTTAGGGTTAAAACCAATAAATGTTCATTGTCAGACAGTGATTTTTCCTTGTGGCCTGTCAGAGAAATTAAATAAATAAATAAAAACATAGTATTACTGTCGTGTTCATTTCACCGTCTCTGATTTGACAAAGGTTGGGGCAACACATGATCAAAATTGACTATTTCAATCACTGATGAATTCAAATCAGTTCTGGACGCCAGTGCAGTGACGTCACATGTCGATGCATCCTGGCCACTCTGTCAACAAACACCGTCCAACATCTTTCGCCTTCCACTTTCTCCCTACTCAGATGGAAGCCTGATGATTAGCAGTCAACCTGGGTGGCCCAGCTGCCAGCAGACCGCACCAGTCTCCCGCTGACCTCAAGCAGAGAACACAATTATAAAATCCAGTTCAGGGAATTTTTTAACGCGCTCGGCGGGACGCTGGTGGCGTGGTTGTCACGACCCGACCTGCTCTGGACTTGGTGCACGCCGCTCCGCTCAAAGGCTGAGCGGAGTGGCTTTTCCCGGACTGCAGCTTTTATGAGGATTTTACACGTTTTTCTGTCTGTTTCTTTATTTTTCTTTACGGGACGTTTTAGACGGAGCTCTGGTGAAGCAGCGCTGTTAAACAGGAACTGCAAATAGACGGTGGAAAGAAACAAACCTATAGAGCGGCGATCGCGTGTGGGTGGGTGACATGCAGGAAGTATCTATAGCCCTGCGCGCATGTTACGAAAGCGGCTGATTTATCTCTCGGGAGCAACTCTTTGCACAAGCCAGAGTGCCCAAAATGTTTTCCACCACTGGACTGGCTTGTTGGTCTTTTCCATCCACATCCCAGGAGCACTGACAAGACCCTGAAAGTGGTTTCCAGTAACCTTGGAGGAGTTGGAACAGTCGAGTGACGTCCCATTCCGGATGAAATTGTCAGGGAAAGTAGGAGATGACTTAAATGTATGCTATTTTGTACTGTGATATTTTTTTTTTTCTATAGTTTCTATTTTCTTTCTTCCTCAAATTTTCTAATTAAAGGAAACTGAACTAAAGTGAACTAAACTGAATCACAGCTCCCCACAAAGTGTTCAATAGATACTAGAAGTTGTACTGGAAGATGGAAAAGCAAGTTTTGGATGTGAAATCCCGTCTCAGGTGCATTTCTGTGAACTAATAGGCAGGGTTAGGGTTAGACAAAAAAATCAGACTTCTAAATTTAAACAAAACTAAATGAGACATCTTGTTTACACAGTGCAACGGCTGTCACCAAATTGGGGTCAGAATGACTCTGACTCGGCCCCCATCAATGTTCTCTGAAAGAAATACTTTTGTCCAAATATGTTTTTGTTTTGTTAGAATGATGGCCTCAGAATTCCAGTGATATCAATTTGTCTGCTTTCAGCCAGCTGGAAAAACTGGAGACAAAAAGCATTTTTGGGGGGGTATCAAGACGTGAGAGAAGCAGCGACCACAAGTCAACCGATGATCAGGAGCTGACGTGTGGATGTTATGATACTGGGCAATAACTGTGAAAAATAACCAAATGAAATTGTTCTGTTTCCGTCAAATCGGAAAAGATGCTGGCAGAGAGAAACGAGTTTCAA
Source organism: Thamnaconus septentrionalis (assembly GCA_009823395.1). NCBI lineage: Eukaryota > Metazoa > Chordata > Actinopteri > Tetraodontiformes > Monacanthidae > Thamnaconus > Thamnaconus septentrionalis. The sequence continues at coordinate 10,556,741 of CM020512.1, forward strand.
ACGTGAACAACATCACGCTGAGAAGGTCGGCCGGAGGAAAACCGAGGTTTCCTATGATGTGATGACATGAAGCGGAGCGCGAAATGAGCCTAAAAGTAAAAGAAAACCGCCTGCGTTGAATGCCGGCTCCGGCTGTTGATGAAGGATTTTCTAAGAGGGTGCGGAAAGGGGCGAAGCTTCGAGGAAGAAGTCGCCTTCAGGGTTCTGGCATCTGTCGCTGCTAAGAAATGTTACATCACGTCACACTACGTTATTGGCTCCCAGTGGTGCGGCCCTGAGTGGTGGATCCGTATCTGGACACACGCACGCACGCTCACACAAGCAAAACAACACACACACACACAAACACACACACACACGGATCAGATTTATCAGATGACCGTCAGCATGTTGGCCGGCGCTCTGCCAGGTTGTCATCACCTCACTGTCATGTACACACACACTAAACACACACTCTGTTCAGCTCAGCAGCTCGCTCAGAAAAAGTGTTTCTTCCGGTGTGAGTGGAGTTTTTTGGTTGAACACAACACGCCTCCAGTGTCATGCTGGGTTGGCCTCTCCCACTTATCTCTGCTCAAGGTTGAAGCCGGGAGAAAAACAAGGACCGGTTGAACCGGCTTTGGTTCTGGTTCAACCAGAACTTCCACTTGTGAACATCACGGTTTATACCCTGTCTCTGTTTGATTCCTCTTTCCATGATTTAGCCCAACCGCTCAAAGCACAAGACAGTCTGTTGCTTTCTCTTTTTGATTGCGAGCGAGCGACATGGATGCGCTTTCGGGATTTTCACATAAAGTTTGACTGATCGCCTGATTGATTGATCGAGCAAATATTTGGGCCGAACCGTGAAGTGAAACACCAACCGGTGTGGACTGAATTGGCAAGTCCAAATTCCAACTTGAAGAGTCCTTTTTTTCCAAGGACGATGCCAGGAAGGGAACCTGAACCTCCAGGCAGCAGCACCGTCACCCTCCGGCCGCCAGGTCTGCTGACTTTGACGTTTTTCCATTCGCTAAGTCTGACGTTAGAGTTTGCAGTCTTCAGATGTTGACCCCCCCCCACCCCGAACCCCTGAGCTGACAGCCAGGGCCTGGTGTTTACCCTCTTCCCGCTCTGGATGTTTGAGCTACCAGTGCCCTGATAAGCTTCCAGAAGTAGATAAACACATGGGCGGATTCGCAAAGTCCTGCACAGAGAATTTTTCTATTTTCCTCCCTCAGAGCTTCTTGCTTAAAGAGGCCTGTTGTGGACTCATGTCTAGGTGCAGAAATAGCTCCTGGTGCCCGACCTCGTCGTTACTCCATGTCTATATATATATGTGTATATGCATTTTTTGCTCCAAATCTCCCTGCAGCCTGCTGAACGCGGAGGTTAACCCACCTACACCAGCTCCTGCCAGTGTGTCTTCGCTTTCAAGTACGCTATTCTCGGATACCGTATTTGTATGTTCATATAAAGTTTCCTAGCCGATTGACTCCTAATTAAACTGACCAAATTTGATATGCTGATAATAACCTTCATTACTGCAATTTTCTGTTACTTCCCCCTGGGCTGAATTACAGTCAATAAACACATCAATTAAGGCCTGTCCACTCATGGGCAGCAGCCCAACCACACAGTCTCAACACAAGTGTGCCTTTGGTTGTTCGGGTCGGGTGGAGAACTTTGAGAGGCGCATTATAGACAAGACTGTGGTGTGTTTCTCCTCTAGTCTCTTAAGAAACACGCTTCAGAGGGCACTGAGAGGGTCACGTTTGGATTTCTGCACAGTAAAGTTTGGTTCTCGATGCTGCTGGATTTGTTTATAGGCGGTGCAAGAGCAAAGATTTTTGGATTTTTGGTAAGTGGTCATCGTGTATGACAAGGACAAGCTCGGGAAGGGTTTTATTGTAGCTAAAATTTCACTATAGAGTAAAAAATGGCAAAAACTTGATCTAAAGTCAACAAGTGGAGTAAGTCGAAAACTATATGTTCATTTGCTGTGAAATATGGGTATAATCATGAACACATGAAAACATAAAAATCAAGGCAATGGAGGGAAAGGGAAGTGGTTAGCATGCTAATGTTTTCCCATATTTCCGCAACACGCGGCAGAGCAGATGACTTTCTTACCAATGGAAAACATCCAATTACTCTGTTTTAATGTCGACCCAGTCACCGGTCCAAACTACTGCTTCAAATCCTTCAGAAGAAGTGATAACTGATCCTACAGATCTGCCAGGACACCAGCGGGAAAAAAAACCGACAACATAACATACCTGACTAAGAACACAAAAGCCTCACAAATACAAAATCCTCAATATTTGAAAATCCTCCGTATCAGCCAAGTTTGGATGAGCTTTCGGGTTTTAACACGACCAGTCAGTTCTGTCTGCACAGCGTTGACCTGGTCAGGACCTGGACCACCCAGTCTAGCTACACTGTAACCCCCACACCCCTCTCTTCCATCACTCCTCTCCGGCTGTAAGGACTGGCCTCGTGCAGGAGGTCCCGCAGCTCGACGCACACAACACCACACCCTCCGCTATCAGGTTTGTTGGGGTGTAAAACCCGTCGCCCTCTGCCGCTCGTTAATTGAGTGTCCCGCGTTTAAGACTTGGACTGTTTTGTGTTTTTGCGGGCAGGAATTTCTCTTATTGAGAGTTGTGAAACTACCCTCCGTCCACTTTAAAAGAAGAACAAAGAATAACACTCAAGGCTCCCCCCCCCCTATTTCTCTCTTGACTCTCGACTGGCTCTGGAGGCAGTTCAGGTTCTGGCGCCACAGTGTTGCCCTGCTACCAACTGGTCCCACTGGGGGTGAAGAAATCTGATCGGCCCTCGTTGGACGTGATGGACAGCAAGGCTCCTTTCCGCAACGTTTGGACTCTTTTTACAGCTGGAGATGTAAAATAAATGCATTTGCGACACATTCCATCTGGCGTGGCGGATTATGGCTTTGGCAAAAATTTGTCGGACAGAAAGATAAAAACGAATTTCGAGCCGCCAGAGACGGCCGCGTCCCACCGCGAGCGTCGGTGTTTATGAATTTGGATCGTCAGCAGGCCTCTGGCTGTCTGCTTTAAAATAAGAGATAAACACAGCGGGATGGTTCCTTTTAGAGGGATTTCCAGAGGCACTCTGCAGGAAATGGCACTAAATTTCACCGTAACGTACTCACCAGTTTACAGTAAATGACGGAGGGGATGTAACAGGAGCCGCTTCAAGCCCACCAGATGAGACCCATTAGGCAGAAAGCTCTCTTCCTACTACCCCCACAAGTTTGTGTGCGTGTGTGTGTGTGTGTGTGAGAGAGAGAGAGAGAGAGAGAGAGAGAGAGAGAGTGAGCGAGGGCAGGCCTGCTGACTTCACGTGTAGGAAGGTGCAGCACTCTCTCTCTCTCTCTCTCTCTCACACACACCTACGCACTCACTCACTCACTCTCTCACACAGGGAAACTCTACTTCCCGAGTCGTTCCATGAAAGAAGCTTGTGTTGGGCCCATTTTTTTTTTTTTGTTGTTGTTGTTGTTTTTTTTTTCCCACCGCACTCCGATGACGCATGAACGTGAACCAAGTCAGCCGGGAAAAAAAAAAGAAAAAAAAAGTGCAGAGCTCTGACGCCAGGGCCCCAGAAAGTGGATTTTGCAAAACATGACGATGACGATAAAGGTTTGAGAAGGAGCGAAGCCGGTTTGACATTTTGAATCAAACCGTGGAAAAAAGTAAATTCTGTGTTAAATCTGTGAGTTTCACGTGTATAGAGCCTAAAAATAAGCAAACTTGCCTTTAATGGCCAAAAAGGACTGATTTTTCATTTAATCTTGGAAATATCTGACAGACATCAGGTGCTCAATCTGAATAAGGATTTTGAAATTGAAAAAAAATATTTCAAGTTGCAACTGCCTTTACGTTAATTTTACTGTGGTTCCTTTGAAGACTTCTTATAAGCCTCTGGACCAGATTACCGGATCTCATTGTGTTTCTGGGTTGCAGCCTCTTTGAAAGCATGCAAAGCACCGTCATCAAGATGAGAACGTGCCCAGAGGTCGAGGGTCACACGCGTGACTTCCACCTCGGGAAAACATCAACGCACTTCCTGTTTTGAGCCTAGGGGCACGAACATACTGGATTAGTAAAACTGGCAGGATTCATGACCTCTGTGACCTTCACTTTTAGCCTGTATGTCACATTACCGTGCGATTTCTTTTTTTTGTCTGCTTTTTTGTGTGTCTGCGCTCCAGCAGCCGGGCTAAAAGCAGCTCGCTGACATGACACGTCTGTGGCCAGAGTCGAGCGTTCCTGTCAAGTCTAATTGCGTCCACTCGTCACGTTGGTGGAAAACCTGCAACCGCACGCTGTCTTTTCTTCTGTTGCAATATGATTTTTTTGGGTGAAGTTTTTCTTTTGACTTTAAATCTTCACCAAATTGAAAGAAACTGAGAACGAGCGAGGCAAACAAAATAAAACAAGCATGTTTTAGCTTCACTTTTTTTTAATGCCGTAAACAAAGCGGTATACCACACATCTCCATCGTCTGCGCATCCGCAGCCGGCAGACACAAGGGCAGCGTCGCGTTTCTTCTCCGTTTGCCGTCTCGGCCTTCCAGCGAGCGCGGACGAGTGGATCGCGACCGCAGAGCTGCTGCCAGCCTGTAAATACCGAGCGGTGAGAAGGTGGGAGCCTGGCCAGTGGGCTGCTTTTTATATAACTCCCATGTGCAGGTGTTCATATATATATATATATATATATATATATATATATATATATATATATATATATATATATATATATATATATATATATGTACACACACACACACACACACACACACACACACATGTCCATACTGCACACAAGCAGGATCCAAGTGCACGCTCCCTCTGCGTGCGCAGACACATTCAGCGGATTACGTAAGACCAAACCCGGCCTGCAGCTTCTCCGGCGGACCAGGCGGTAACTTTCTCCGCCCGCGAACATCAACAATCAATCCGCGGGTGCAATTAACGGCATTAAAATTTTGGACGCTCGCACCGCTGTGGCCAGAGGGGAGGTTCCCTCCGAGCGTTATCGCTCTGGAAGGAGCCCTGTTGCACTGAATGAGTGAAGGCCTGAGTTAAAATAGTAATTAAAACAGTGAGTAAAATAAGAGCTGGGCAAGATTGATGAGAAAACTTGATTTTTTCCCTCCTGTTTTGTATTCGAATCACTAGAGGAATGTCCTTATACGGTAATTACTTGGAGATTCTCTGGTAAACAACATATTTAGCCCTCTGTTTACAACCCTCTGCTCAAACTTGGTGGAACCTTTTACTTGTTTAGCGTTGGACTAAAACAATGGGGGTGAGGTTACTGACTTGGGAGAGGTATTAATGAAACAAAAAATGAAAAAAGAGAATGGACTTTCAGGCTTAGATTATGCTTTTTGCTCCTTAACTTGAAAATAAGGCAAAGTGATTGAGAACACAAAGCAAACCAAGCGGCAGGTCTTTCAAATTGCCCAACCAGCGTGTATAGCCGTGTTCAACAGATCATTTTTAATAAGAGCGTAATTTGTCCTGCCCGCTGAGACGACCATTTGTAGTTAAAGGAGAGAGAGAGACAGAGAGAGTGAGAGAGAGAGCTTTTGAGGCCAGCTGGTCACGCTCCAACCCTAACCTCATGAGCCTTCGGCCTCACTGGCCTCCTGCCCGGCCGCTCCCTGACAGCCAGGGAGGTGATTCTAATGAAGCGGAACGCACCGGGTCGAGAGACACTGGAGGAGAGTGGCTGAGAGAGAGAGAGAGTGGAGGAGGTGAAAAGTGATTAAATGTCTCTCTGCTCTCTGCTCTCTACCGAGTCTTTACCGTAAGTCACTGGTAACAGCTCGAAATGTTAAACAGATGTTGACGTTTGTTAGGCACAAAAACACACGTGCGCGCGCGCGCGCGCACTCACACTCACTCACACACACATGCAACTGACAGGAGGGGGAAACAAACTACGGTGGTGGCAGATGCATCACCAGCAACACAGGAGCCCAGTGTTGAGCCACTATAGGCAGGATGTGGTAGAAGTGGGAAATTAATTAGAAGTAGGAAAAAATTCAGAAATTTAGGATTTGGAAGTGATTGGATGAACCGTCAAAGTTTTGTAATTTGTGCGAAAGTCAAGTCGTCATCTGCAGTTCCTCCCCGACCCGAGCATCCCTTCATCGCTCCTTCGTGGAAAACCAAGCAAATCCCAGCTAGGACAAACTGCCGCAGCCAGCTAGGGAACGTTGCCATCCCACATTAGCAGGTAATGGATGTCTGTTTATACTAGCGAGAAGCCTCCTAATCCTGTTGTCAAGATTCAAAGTGTCATGAAAAAAAACCCGAGTGGGATTATTTTTTGTGTTTGTTTTTTCTAGCACACCAGCAGAGGGTTTGTGTACGAACTTCACGTCGGATCAATGAGCTACTTTTCCAATCGCGATATTTTTTTCGCTGAGTAAAGAAACTGAGCTGAAGGTTAGTTCGCTTCTGAAAATAACTTGTTTTTGTTTTGTTTTTTTGTTCTTTTTTCCGCCGTGTTGAGCCAGCAGCATAACCTTTGCAATACACTTCCAGCGGGTTTCCACTCTGCTGCTTTATTTTCTCATTGTTTATTGCTCATTTCCATGCAAAAAAAATCACGGAAAACCCTGAAATCTGCACAATGTAAAAGTTCAATGTTTAAAGATTAAATGTCGGAATGAAAATTTTCACACATTCAATGGAGATGGAAAAGTTGCTGTGTCATAAGAGGCAAAGAGCAACAGAAGGCTCGCTGATGATGATGATGATGATGATGATGATGATGATGATGATGACAATGTGAAACGATTCTGACAAGAAACAACTGACAACTTTGTCTGTCACTTGGAAAATTTGTTTTGTTTTTGTTTTTTTGTCATTTTCCCCCTCAATTCTAAAACACCATCTCGCCAACGTCCTGCACAAAGTCACGACAGGCTTTCTCAACCGGTCAGGTTCATTTTTAACGACTGAGGAAAATAGAAGTTTTGTCTAGACTTGCGAGGTTGGTTTTTTTTCATTGAAGAAAGAACAATGACAAAATCACTCAAGGTTTTTTTTTCTCTTTTTTTGTTGCTTGTAACTTCCAACAAGTAAGAAGCATTAAGCCGCTGAACGCACCAAAAGAAAAAAAAAAGAAGCTAATTGCTACACTGCTACAAATACGATGACTACTACTACTACTACGACTGCTGCTGCTACTACTTCAACTACATTACCGTCGGCTCGAAACGTTCACATGGCGCTCGTCAGCTATCAGCCTGGAGACGCTGTCGATTATGTAAGAGAGCGGTGGGGCGCCCCTCCCCCACAAAAAAAAGCATGAATAGTCTAATTGTTGGGGCTGCTGTCTGAAAGTTTGGCTCCCATTGTTGATGCAAAGAAGAATCGCTCGTGTGTGTGTGTGTGTGTGTGTGTTGCACACGCACAACTCTTTATAATCTGCCAAGCGTTTACACGTGGGATCCTGATGTGCACCAAACTGTGCATGGCGTCTTTCGGTGTCTGTGTTGAGTTTGTGCCCCCTCCCCTCCGTGTGTGTGCGTGTGTGTGTGCGTGTGTGTGTGTGTAAACTAAGTTGGTGCTTTACTCGAATGAACTGCGCTGGCATTTTGCCGTACCCAGGAGACCCATCAAGCACATTCAGTGCGTGTGTGTGTGTGTGTGTGTGTGTGTGTGCATGGATGTGCGGGGCTGTACAGAACTGCTACCGGTGCCCAATCAATTCTTTTTTTTTTTAGTCAGCAAAAAAATAGACTGCGTCATAACATAATAGCAACGATGTTGCCCCAGGAGCTTGTTTGTTCGCTCAACTCATGAGTTTCACACACACACGCACACACACACACACGCACACACACACAGTGGTGCAGACTTGGCCCAGGGTTGGTTGTCGGCACAGTTGCGTAACGCTCACAATCTGATGCCACATGTCAGACGAGTGGCGCAGGAGCTGCTGCAGTTTGTCGCTTTCTGACCTTCGCCGGTGTTTGTCGTCTGTTTCCGCCGCTGCGACAGGAGACAAAGACGAGGACGCGCAGCTGGAGACACTTTGAGCGCCGCCCTCCCACCACGACTTTAACATGTGATTTTATTTTGTTTGTGCAATACCCGGTCGGTGTTATGCAAACATATATATTATAGTGAACCAAGTGTCCACCCCTTGCCTCAACAGCGCTGAATCCAATGTGACGTTTTAACGTGAACAAAAACTTGCTGACGTATCAGCGGATTGCTGGCAACTTCTCCTACAATCAGGACACAATTTACGGATCTCACACACGATGTAAAAAACTGTGCAATATTTATCTATCTATAATAATAATAATAATAATAATCAAAGTAACAGTTCAGGTGATCGCCGTGTTCACAATAGGAATACTAGTGATGTTCTCTCATTTGCAATGTCAGTGGGAATGTTTTAAATATATGCGTGAGAGATATTTCACAATAAAATTCTTGTAAAGCAGCAGCAACTTGAGTTAATCCCACTTCTTCTTTCGTGCCATTAAAAGCAGTCGGTTCCAACAGTGGGTCCCTGTCACCGTCCCATCCCGACATCATGATGTTTCGCTAACTTCATTTCAAACAGCGTCTTTAGCGCTTTAGCTGCTTTCTTAGCGTCCGTGCTGACGTCGTTCACAAGGTAGGTAGCAAGCTAGCTAGCGGCGGCTACTTCCTCACTTCGGCCTCTTTCTCGATTGTTGTGGTCACAACGAGACCAGCTGAAAATGAGTCCGAGCCAGATTTTGTTTTTTTTCTCCAAATGAAGCCTGCAAGAATGTCATGCTCGACATCAAGTTTTGGCCATGGCGTCACACCGTTACGCTCGGTTTCGTTCCCAAGGAAAATCCCAGAACGGAGCTCTTGACTTTTGACTCTTTCAAGAAAAAAAAAAAAACGCTGATTAGTCAAGGTCAAATTCTGTTCGGCATCATATGATTCAAATTGGAACTTTTCAGGATTTTGGCTCCGGCTGCCAGCCAGTCAAGATGGTTTTAATCAACGGTCTTTGCGTTCATTTGCACTGACAATTATCAACGTTAGCCAATGATCCCGGAAACACCCAGCTGTCACTTTTAGCGACGGGATCAAATGACTCAGGCGAGTCGTTATATATGCGTCGACGCTGGTGCGCTATCTCGCCGCCACGTGTGTCCGGATCACCGCGGCGTATTTGGTTTCCAGTCATGTAAGTGACTGGTCCCTGGGATCCACAGTGTGTGGACAGGAGCTGGGGGGAGAGGAAAGGAACACCGAGCGAGCGCTAAAACATGAGAGGAGCAGCCAGCGCGGCGAGGTTGACGTCCAGATGTGTCGAGTTAGAGCTCGCCGCGGCGTCCCAGAGGCCGTAAATCAGCGGGATGATGCACATCCAGAGCCGATGGCGTGACTCGGCAGCAGCAGAAACACGCACAGCCGTCTGAACGGGTCAATAAGGAAGAGGCGAAACTTCACTTCAGGTTCAGTTGGAATGGAAGGAAGGTTTCTGTGGGACAAAACTGAAAAGAAAAAATCAAGAAAAGTTCATGTTGCAGGATTTTTATTGTACGTAAATGTATCTGACGCATTAACAGGAGCAACAATAAAAAGTATTTTGACCGACTCCTCGTCACAAGAAGTCAGTGAGTTGTGAGCGTGCTGGAGATTCAACCGTTAAAAAATATCGGGGAAAAAATCCCTAAAACAAAATATAGAAAAAATTATATTGTTTTTTTTTTTACATACTTTTCTGAATATTTAAAAAATAAAACTTTGATAGAAACCACTTGACCAATAGTCCGCCTTAAACACTCAAACGCACCAACAGTATTTACATACATTCCTGGGCTGACTCATGAGCCCATTGACAAAGTTACCTGATTGAGACATCTACGCACGCCCTCTCGCCTGACTCTCTTCTTCCTTGTTTTTCTTTTCCCTCAAATCGAGCAGGAAAGTTTGCGCTTCCTCCTGTGGACGTTTCAGAGAGAAACAGCCGTCTGTCTGTGTTGGCATTCTCGCTGATTTGGTTTGACAAGCACCAATTCGCAGAAAGGCTCACTGTGACCGACGGCGAAGAGTGTTGACGGTCGGCGTCAACGCTCTCGTAGTTTTTTGACAAACTCCCAACGGGAGGTTCAGCTGCCAATATTGTTATTGGCTCAAAAGAATGGCTCTGCAAATCATTAATCACATGCCCGCCTGATGTCAATACATGTTATGGTAAACATTCGCTGGACAGGTTGGATGTGTTTGGAGAGCGTAGCCGCATGATTCCCTATTAGATAGATATTTAACTAGACTCAATGAACCGCTGTGTTTTATGCTTCGCACTTGTCTCTGGTCTGGTCTAGTGTCTGCCGGGTTGTGGCAGGTAGAGTTTCTTTTTAAAAAATTTAGGTGAATTTTGAAATGAAATGAAAGTTTCCTTGGAAAAAGCAAAAACGTGAGTTTTTGAATCTTGAGGCGGCAAAAGACTAAAATTCAGAAATCCTGTCGGACAAAAACATGAAAAAAATGAATGTTGAAACTTTGCACAGTATTTCTTGCATTATGCACCATGCATCATAATGGAAGCTTATATAAAAAAAAAAAATCCAAATTTTTCATCTGATGTTTTATAACATGACTACGACTTCTTATGTGAATGACTTCTTCTGTGAGGGAAAGCTGAACATGAACCTAATTTTGGAAAAAGCTGCACAAAAAAACCCTGCAGTTTTTTGGGGTTTTTTTTGTGTCCCAGCTGAAGAGCAGAGCGAGAGAGAACACAACACAACAGGGCTGCAGGAGACACGGTGAATTCTTCGGCTTTATGGGAAGACCTGCGGACGTTTCTCACGCGTGCCAGTGCAAATTACATAATGACCCCAATGTTGCCGTAATTGGACACACGTTTCTTCCGTGCCTGAGACACAAAGCCAGAGGAATGTCTGCTGTGCACAAACCGTTCAAGGAAAAGGCCTCATCACAGCTGCTAAACACACACACACAAACACACACACACACACACACACACACACACACACGCACACACCTTAAAACAACATGTCGCTCCTGGTAGATGGGTTGAATTAGTAGCAGACCCCTTGATAATGTTTTCTTTTATTCATATAAGGCTCTGGACTCCAATGGACGACAAAATACAAAGCACACCTCAACGTGTAAAAATACTCTGAATAGCAAATAATTCTTCCAGTTAAATCTGAATCGGACAAAAAAAAAAAAAAAAAAAGAAGAGAAACAGTTCAAAGTTTTCATCAGCAAGAAGAAGAAGAAGAAAAAGAAGAAGCTTATTCCACCCCGTCAGGGTGTTTGTGTCAAGTAACAGTTTTGTCTCTCTGCGGCTCCCAAACCGTTAAGTTTTTCCTTTTGTCATCCTCACCACCCAATAAATTATCACAGTACCGTGGACGTACGTATGGCAGGCTTTTTTTTTGACCGGGCCTTTTTCTTTGGAAATTTCTTTTTTTTTTTTTTTTTTCCCGCCAACAGTGTCACGCTGTCTCTTTTCACAGCCCCTCCCACTCACGCCGCCGCCGTCTGCCAGGGCAATGAGTGGGAAGTTCACGGCAGTCAGTTTGCAGAGCGGCTCGTCCTGCTGCTTCGCGGAAATCGGTGGACTTTGAGGTGCTTGGACAGGTGATCGCTGCGCGCAAACTTCTTCTCGCAGACGATGCACTGGTACGGCTTGACCCCGGAGTGGGAGCGGCGGTGGCGGGACAGCTCGTCCGAGCGGGAGAACCTGCGGGGAGGACAGACCACGTTACTCGTTTCTCTTCGGTTTCGACTGTAGTGATGAAGACGGTGATCACTGTGTGTCATTCTTCCATGAGGACATGGAAATCATAAAAGGAACTTTCAAGATTCTAACAAATCTGACTGTGGAAGTGATCTCTTGGCATAGCCTAGCATAGCATCTCTTTGTCTTCTTAGAGCAGTGATAAATGTCATTTATCTTTTTTTTCCATGAGTAAGCTTAGTAGTAGCTTAGTATAGCTTAGCATCTGTTTAGTTTTCTATCAATAATAATACAGTTATTATTTATCATAAGGACATTTTGATGCTGAATGAGATGAAAATAAATGTGAATAAACTATATCAAAAAAATCGAACATAAGAAACTGTAAAAGTTCTAAAGATCCATATTGAAAAGGATGATTCTGTGGTTAAAAATGTATGCATGTCTCATAAGTTACACATGCGTCCGCCTGAGAGGTGCGACGCTAGATGCTAGTTTAGCTCAGCAAAAAAGCGCTCGATTCCAGTCCCGCTGCACTCCGTGGGCTTCTGCTAGCCTGAATACAATGGTTAAGTAGATGATAAAGAAATTCTTCTACCTGTCTGTCTGTGTGTGTGTCATGTACTGGTGTATATTAGCTAAGTTGTTAAGATCAGTGAATCTGGAACACGGGCCGATTTGCCAGCGCAGTTTGAGTTCCAGTTCCAGCGGCGGCCAGGAGGCATGAAGGTGATAATTCACACAGACATATAAACGTCACTCAGAGTTATTTCAGACCGTTTCCTCTCTTGACGTGGATTACACAACACGGCCCTGTTCCTCATTTTAACGAGGTCTAATAAAAGTGAGATAAGTGACAGAGGCCTACGGAGCCAAAACTGTATCATCTACAACAGGAAGAGTCACTACATCTCCGCGATGATCTCTTCATCAACTCAGAGTGAATCCATTTAACTTATCACTTTTACTGCGTGGGGTAAACATCGGTTTCCGTTAAGTGCCAATTATCACATACTTTGAAACGAGTTCAAAAAACCTGTCAGATTTGCGTACAAACATCAAAGAGGAAAAATACAAAAGCCTCATTGTATTTTCACATTTATTTTAGCTACACACTGAATCTTCACGCCCTTTCGCATTCTATTTAAAACTTTACATTAACTGAATTCTTACTCAGCACTTCATTAACATCCCAGCAAAAAATTATAATCTCTGTCTTTTGATTGTAGATGTTTTTTTTTTTTGTTTTTTTTTTTTTTTTCACACAGATTCACGCCCAACCCTTTGGGAATATATTAAAACACATTGTTTGTAGAAGCCAAATGCTGTTGGCAACATCACAAGGACACCTCCCTCAACACAAAGCCGTGCAACAGGCAGGCTGAAAATAGATTTACTGCTGAAGTTCTGTCAACTCATGCCTATGGCGGCTGTGCGTGACAGTGGAGTTTCACGCTACCTCAGCGCCCTTCGAATTTGTGATCGCTGTGAGAGGAGCATGTCAAAATTCTTTCAGCGCTTGAACGTAAAGTTCAGGCAGCTGCGGGTGCCTTGAGTCACCAGGCAAAGTACAGCACTCGGAAGGTCGGTAGTTGTTGCACTTGCAAGGGCAGATGCATGGATCCTTGTGGTACAGAACGGGTCACATCTGGCTGCGTTTGAGCTTCAATAGGATAGTCAAGCTTGGGGGACTTGGGTAAGGCAGGGAAGCAGATGGCAGTATTGCCGAAGCTCTGGTTGATACAAGGAAGGACTGGCAGGAGTTCTTCTCAGGTTTTGTTCATCGTTTGAGTGCAAAGTCACAAGAGCAGGTGTCGACCACAGCTCCAATCCAAGAATAGAGCATAGCAGGGGATTTGCAACTCTTCAAGCATGCGCAGGTGAACAATAAAAATAAAAAAAAGAATTGAAAGAATTGAAAAAAAAACTGCATGGGAACCAACTTGGCATTCATTGATCAATCCCGATCTGATGGTAAAGTTTCCCTGGAGCATGTTGGTCAATCAGGAATAATGCTCTTAAAACGCTTCAGTTTGTGGGGAAAAGCCATCGCAAGGTACAACGGGTACTTGAAAAGTGTGGCTCAGTCTCAGAACTAGTATCCAAATACTACGTTCAGCTGACAGACTACTAAATTGTCGAACTACCAACCATATTCTTTCCGTCTATATAGCTGGCAATAAAAATCAAAGCAAAAGAACTGCATGCAGACTTTGTCGCAGTGCCTTTTGACGATACGGTTGTGCAGTTTGAATGAATCACATCCCAGAGGGTATACATGCCGCTCCGCTGCAGCCTTCCTGTCTCAGCCTGAAGCCGGGGCACGATGCAAATCGTGCAACAGCCCTTTGGTCTTACCCAACCTGGGCCGTTGCCAGGACGTGTCATGCTGCACTTTGGGGGAGGCCGTCTCGACAAGTGCTCGTCAGAAACACATCTCTTGGGTAAGACGGGTCGTGTGTGCGAACGATTCGATTTCCATTCTCCCCCTTCAAAATCTACCTTGTAGAATGTTCACTCGCCTCCATACATCCCTGGCCGGCGAGGTCGCGGAGTTTACAGGGTGCAGAGCTGTTCTCTGGCTTTTTTTTTTTTTTTTCCTCGCATCCAATCCCTTTGAAGTGCGTGGGTATCGCACCTCAAGTCCCCTGGGGGCAGCTTGGCGTGGCCGCAACATTAAGCGTGAGTTAATGTGGGAAAACACACACATGCAGGCTTTGTTCTGTCTTGTCCCTAGACGCTGGCTCGCAGCAAATGCGGATCTAGTAAAAACAGCTTTGACAGGTGGGGCCATCGGGGTTGCCAACACACCTGGAGAAGCTACAGTAACAAAGACATTAACCAAGCGAATCTCTGTTTCCCTTGCGTCTTTTGAGCTGTTTAGTTTAGCCATGTCAGCCTCTGTTCTGTCCCACTTATGGAAATGACAGCGGTGCGTGAAAACCACTCATCAGGTGCATGAAAGGGCTTGTGCAAGCAACCGTACGGCGCTCTCTGGGCGGCATTAGCGCTAAATTGGGAGTTCTTTGCAAACGACAAGTGACGAGATCTGTTTGAATCACTGTAGCTCTGGTTTCCTACAACCTGTCTGAGCTCCTCAACGCCACTCAGAGTACAGTAAACGGAAAAGAAAAGGGTGTTTCCTGAGAACTGACGGACAGAACTGCCATGACCCCTCAGCTCAGACAATAACTCTCCCTATCGCCGGACAGCCGCTGCCGATAAACGCGTCAGGTGACAAGGCCAACTAGTCGCCGATGACAGATGTCCAGTCCACACATGTCGCTGCAGTGCCGCTGCATTTAACTCTTCTGGGGTTCTTTAGCGGTGCTAAAAAAGAAAATAATGCCACGTTCCGATCTGTACGCGAGTGCGTGACCGACCGTGAAACGCTCGACCGCTGCAGAGGAAGGAGGATGGAGACGTCGGCTCGGTGAAAAGAGTTTGGCAGAGAAACACAAAGGAGCCTGACTGCGTGTTGGAGTCCAGCCAGGGAACTGCCACTCACCCCCGTGGGGGGAGCCGAGGGGGAGGGAGGTGAGGTTAAGCAGGCAGCACATGGATTCTATAGTGTACAAGTTTGACAGTCATAGGTGCAGCGCTCCGGATAAAGAGCAAAGCGTAGAAATGGAAACATTTTAAGAAGACTATTTTTTCTAATAGTTCCAAAAAAAAGCTTTAATATTAAATGACTGTTAGGTATAATAAAACATTGTTTCGTATTCAATTGTTTTAGATACCATTATGTTTTTAAGAAATGAAGAAAATAAATGTTACAGACCCAAATATCGGACCATATGTATGTTATATAAGAATATATAAGTTCTCAAAATGATCTGCAGGTGAATGAGTTTGCTTGTAACTGTGGTTTTTTTTCTGCTTAAAAAAACTTGAAACGCTAAGACAGCTATAGTCTTATAAATGCAGGACAGAATGAAATACTCCACTTTTACAACCCTAAAATAGGACAAGTACGCGTTGTAGGCTGAAATAAGCTTATTTTTTCCAAAGGCGAGTTCTGCCTTCTCAGGTAGGAAACTCTCAACTCCAATAAATCTCTGCTAATATTTGGCAAGAAGCATTTCCCAAGTGCAAAATTATACCTTTCACCACTGGAAACTGCTCAATGGCAGCAACACAATATGTGCTGCGAATCCATTACATTTACTTTTCTAACTTCCCTTGTTTTTCTGCAAAACAGAATGGCAATGTAACTTTTCCATACATCAAGACTGGATTACATAACACCTGAGTCATTGGTGTGCACCGTAAGTCGACACCCAGGTTGTTCTTGGATGTTTGCCCCGGCACGCTGCGACTGTGAAAGAAACACGAAGCGGTCTGGCATGTAGAACTCTGGAAAAGGTGCAACGAAGCTGCAGGCAGATCAGAGTCAAACTTATCGGGACTGCGTCATTCTCATGCACCAATTGCCAAGAATGCCACGCTGCAACCTTCAGGGTGACACTTGCCCTAACTTAACCCCTGCCTCTGGCCATGTATGGACACACACACACACACACACACACACTCACTGACACTGACACAAGAGCTATGGATCAAAAAGCTTACGCATGCCTCTCAGTCAGAAGAGTTTGAACTCAGATGCAAGCGGCGATCATCAGACAAATTGCGTAGGTCCGGAGGTGTGTCTCAAGTTCAACGGCGGCAAAACTTTGCACCTGATTCTGCAATAATGCAAAAAAAAAAAAAAGTGGTGCAGTTTGTGGTGAGATAGTTTGCAGACAGTGAGCAAACAAAATGAGGGGGGCGACGCAGCCCAAAGGGGCCAAAGTCTGCGGGCTTCAAACACTCTGTGCTCTATCTAATCTGCAACTCAAGTTAACGTGGTATACAAGGATACACAGATAGCGAGGACGCAGCCGAGGAACAGGACAAATAATCACTTTTTGCAAACACTTGAAGGCAGTTATACCCAACCCTCCGAGGATGTGCCCTCTACTATTATCTCACCGCCTGTTCATGTCCCCATGAAACCTTCTTTTCTCCAATAAAACAATGTAATGTGAACAATGAAAAGACCTCCCGCTACGCAGACGACACAGACGTATCAAAAGTTTCGGCAAGTGCACATTTATGAGGCCGTGGTATCCAATGCCAATACCAGCTGAGTTAGCAGATAAACATACAACGGTGTCAATTGATGCCACAGATATACCCCTCGTTCATTTGGCCTGTGATCTATTTAAGGTTTCCCAGTTGACTCCTATTTATCTCAGTCGATGGCTGTCAGGTCCTTCCTGCACAAAAGTGATTTCATTTACACGAAAAAAAACAAAACACTTTGGTTTCTCCTCACCTCCATCCGCAGCCAGGCCACGTACAAGCGAAGGGCTTCTCCCCCGTGTGCCTCCGCAGGTGGGCTTTGAGGTGGCTGCTCTTGGTGTACATTTTATTGCAGCCCGGAAAGGAGCACTTGTGCATCTTGATGAGGTCCGCCACCGTGCTCTTCTGGTATCTCTGGCCCCCACCAGCCAGGACACCCGCAGACGAACTCCCGCCTAGTCCACCGCCGTCCCCATGACCGTTGGGTTTGGCGGCGATGGGCACCGGTGCAATCCGGACAAACTTGGAGGCGGCCACGGCCAAGTTTTTCCTGCCACCGTCTGCAATGTTTGCCGGGGAGAGAAGCTGAGGCACCAAGGCAAAGGTCTGGCCCTGGATGTTGACCAGGAGCTGGGCGATTTTGATGTCCGACGAGCCCTGCTGGCTCTGCTGGGATTCACTTTGCTGGTTCTGCTGGGAGGAAGCGTCTGCTCCGGCACTTTGGTTGGGCTCCTGTTTTATTTGTACGGGCTGGATTTGTAGGATGACCGGCACGCCGGTCGCTGCTGGTGAAGGTGAACCGCAGTCTTCCTGCTTAATCCCTTGTGCTCCACTGCTGCAAGAAGCAGGGCCCGCTGCAGGGCTGACACCGGAGCCATCCAAGTCAGATTCGCAATTCAGCAAACTTTTGGTCTCTGTGCAGGACAGCGGAGAGGGAGGGGACACAGGCACAGTCTGATCAGAACTCTTCGACGGCGACGGCGCCAAGCTCTCCCGCGAACGTCCTCAAACTTTCCCCCTCGGGTTCCTCTGACGTGGTGGACATGCCCTCGTCGCTGCCCTCCTCATCCCCATTGACCGACGCCAGCATGTTCTCCTCCAGAAACTCTTCAATCTCTTCCAGGGTGGGATGAAAGAGCACCGCTGAGGGGTCCTGCATCTCGTCCAGAAAGGCCGGGAACTTGTAGCAGTCCTCTTTGGCCACCTGCTGCTGCTGCAGCTGGGCGGCACTCTTCTTGGATTCCCAAGCGAGGCCCATGGGTAGAAGCGGGAACGATAAGGATGAGGAAGATTGGGAAAACGGCAAGGACAAAGGGCTACTGCCAGAGTTTGAGTTCAGCGATGTGGCCACGGAGGACTGTGAAAGGATGAGGTCCAGCAGGCTGTCCTGGCTCTCCCCGCCCGAGGAGCTGGAGCTTCCGCTGCCACCCCTGCTCTCATAGCCGGAAGCCAGAATGTGCCGGAGCGTCGGCGAGTCAGGGCTGGAGCAGACGGAGGAGCACGGGCTGGACGAGTTGCTCAAGTCATCCTCAGAGAAGCGGGCGGAAGAGGAGAGGGTGGCCCCCTGGTAGGGATGGTGGTGGTGATGGTAGTGACGGTCATAGCCACACGAGTCAGACACGGCGGTGCCCGGTGACACGTCTCCATGGGCAGTGTAGTCCGACTCCGGTGAGTCAGTGTAGTACAGGAAGCTCTCCTCGCCGAGCCTCAAGTGGTCCACCATTCCTGGGCAGGTGAATGGCAGCCGGACCCTGCGCTGCTCAGAGGACGTTCCAATGGGATCTTTGTTCGGCGAGAGGCAATGGCGCACTTCTTTATCCTGCCCGCAAGAGACAAACAAGGTCATGAATTGTGAGGAGATTGACAAAGACAAGCTATTTTTTTTTGTCCAAGAACGACCATGTCGAGGTGCCCAGTGGCACCTGAGTTGGTCAACTAGTGCCGAACAGAAGAGAAACTCTGACAGTGTCTCTCTGCAGGGGGTTAATGTTTAACAGCAGACGGTCTGACGTTTGAACTTCAGTGACGCAAAAGCAAAACAAGAGGATTGAGTAAAAAATTGACAGTTTGGCCAAGGGTTCGGTGCGTCCGCGCTACACCTGCTGCTTCTCTGAGTGCTGCTACAGAAGGCGGCACTTCAAAAGGAGTCGAGTCGCCGTGAAGGATTTGGAATTTCAAGACTGCGTGTGTGTATGTGTGTGCGCGTGCTCGCAAGTGTGTGTGTGTGTACTGCTGCAGCTGCCGGCTCAGACTTCACGCTGACCATGTGGAATCAGGGGTTCCAGTTTCTCACCACGTGTAGCATTGAAGCCGCATGGTCGTGGTGTCATTGGGTGACGTGTTCTTCTCCTCTCGGAGAAAAAGCGAATGCTACCAGCTTTTATTTATTTTTTTAAATTCCTCCTGCAGGCCACTTACGATGCCGAAGGTTATGATTGAATCAGCATGAGAGCTGCACATCTCAGCGGGGATTGCATTGCGTCTATTTTTAAACAAACTATGCAGCGCAACCATTTTTATGCAGATTACAAACAGAGAGCTGCGTGTTGTGTTGTCAGATGGCTTCTGACACCCCGAGTGGCCCTGAGCTATAAAACATTGCGTTTAGAAATCCTCTTTAAACCGTGCAGCGGAGGGAGGGGACCGGCGGAATAAAAGACCACATGTGTAAAAAGCTCAAGAGGGGAAACTGGCCCGAGGGGAGCGCCCTCTACTGCTGAACATCTGTATTTAAAACTTGAGAAGTCCCGGTGCAGCAACAGGTGATCTTCAGAATCATAATAAAACATTAATTACAAGTTGTTGTTGTTGTTTTTTTCATTTAATGTGTCTCACTGGAGGATGGAGAGCATAGGCTGATAATTATGGGATGTCCTCACGGCTGCTGCTGCTGCTGCCGTGTCTTCGGTCCTGTTACGTAACGTGATGTTTGAGGGTCAGAACTGGACCGAAAACACGGCAGCTAATGATGACAACATCATGTGACACGTCGGGGCGCGGGGCTCTTGGAGCCCCATCCCCATCGCCACTTACCTCTGTGTGTGTGCCAAAACCCCGTGGGCGCATGGAAACACACGCGCACGCGTTCTCAACTAAAGTTTGCTGGAGAGTTTGGCGCGCGGCCCCGAGCAGCGAGCGCCTTTGCGCCGTGGTAACCCTGCGGCGACGCGGAAGCCGCTGTGCGCTCCCTGAGTAAACTCTGGGTGAAGTTACGCACGATGACGCTTTTAAACGCGTGCTTTGATGGTCAAAGAGCCCCGGCGTCAATTCAACAAACAACAAAAAACAAACACAACTCGGCGCACGCGCACACACTCTCACACTCACCTGGACAGAAAGAGGAATCCACAATCCCGCTCCGCTGCTGCTCGGGTTGGACCGTCAGTGCGTCATCGTGCGTAAAGGCAGCAGAGAAACTCCGCGAGGACGCGCTGCTTGCATCGCTTTGCGCCTCCGCTCTCTCTCTCTCTCTCTCTCTCTCTCCTCTGTCATACGCACACGCTGTCAATCTGCCTGACACACACGCGCGCACACGCATACACACACGCACTCCATCCAACACACTCTGACGCCTCGCTAATTCGTTCAGCCGTCACATGAGTCCCGAGTTATAGCAGGCAAATTAGAGAGGCAGGACCATGAAGGCTCGCCTGCTCGCCGTGCCGCGATTGGCCCAGGGTGTAGAGAGGGGGGGCGGGTCAAAGGGGGGAGAGAGCATGTAAGAAAAGAGAGAGAGCGAGTGTGTATGTACCTGCATGAGTGGATTGTAGGGAAATAACAATTGTGGGACTTCCACAAAAAATAATGTCAATAATGGAACGACATTTGGGATATTATGATATTGGTGTGTGTGTGTGTGTGTGTGTGTGTGTGTGTGTGTGTGTGTGTGTGTGTGTGTGTCGTAATAACACGGTCACGAACATAATAAAGGATAAAAAGCATAACAATAAAATTATAGGCACATTTGTGCCTACAATAACATGTCTGTTTGTCCCGTCCATTGTCTTTGCATCTGTGTTGCTGTTTGAGCTGTGTTACTGTGGAGAAGCTGTGTCTGAGGAGTTCATTCCTCTCATACAGAATGTCCCAGTTTCTCATCCGCTGCTTGTGACACAAAAAAAAAATGCATTGATTTCTAAAGCTGAAGAAAAAACAAGGCCACTGCATCCGACTGCCAGGCCACAGAAAGTTCAACACCGAGTCGCAGACGTGTGACTTGTCGAGCTAAACAGGTGATCAAGCGCTGGGTTGTCCTCATGGATTTGGTTGTGATTGTGTTTGTCTGGAAGCGTCCTAATCCGACATCCTGCAACAACAACAAATCAACCCTCGTTAAAAACGACACCTGTCCTAATCCCAGATGGTCGCACTCGTAACTCGTCTCGTTAGCCTATCGCAGGTTTGCATGCTGCCGCGACGTATTTTCTTTTAAAACACACATAAAAACCTGTTTTCTAGCGGCTGCGGCACGTGAACCTCCCTGAATGGGAGCCTGAGCCGGGCCGATGAGGGCGGCCATTCAGCCGCCTGTTTACACGAGTCCGGAACAACGTTGGCGACAGTTTAGCTCGGGCCTCGTATAAACAGCTCGGCCGGACCGCCGGCCGCTTCGTTGACTGCGGCCTAATTTGATTTGCCTGCAGATTTAAGATCAGAACCCTCAGCGTTGTGCGCTTGGACAAGTGGTCCACTCTGGGGCGGCCTGTAAACACTGGGAGGGTTTCAGCTGGGCTGGACCGGGCCTGGCCAGAGGAGAGTCGCTGGCTGTTTTTGATGCGAAATATCAGATAGTGCCCACTGGTGGCCAGACGACACAACTGACCTGCGGTCTTTCTTCTGTGTCAACAACCGATGAAATGCCAGAGCGTAGAAAACAGCAATCAAACTACCGCTTCTCTGACACAAAAAAATGTAACTACACAAGACTATTATTAACTGAAAGTTACAAAGTTTTCAACATTTATTTAGGTTTACTTGATTGTTCTTCTAAAATACGACAATTTCAGACGTTGGACATGGAGCACTGACTTTGTCGTCTTCTCTAGCCAGTTCGACTTTCTGCTGCGCCGGTCCGCTGATCCCAAACTAAACAACGAGATGGCTGGATGTCTGATCCAGCTCTGGCTAAAAGGCATCCGTGGCTGCTGAGTCACCGTCGGGTTGTTGCCAGACGCTGGTTTAAATCTCTTGTATGTTCTTCAAAGACGGACGGATTAAACTTGACTGAGTCAATATTTGTTGCGAAATCGTCTTTTGGTTGTCGTATGCGTATTCCATTGTATTACATCTGCTGGCCTACGTGCAAAACGACCACCGGTCCAGTTTAAAAGGATGCTAACATTCTGAAATTGAAATTCTTTCCAATTAATTCTTTTGTTATCGCAAAGGAGGCCATGAAAAGCTGATGAACAGCAGGGGGCGACACTGACACTCAGATCTGATGAAGCTGTGAGACAATTCCAATCAGCAGAAGAAACACCTATGCTTGTCAATGCAGCTGTTTCCAAAAAAGGGCAAAAACAACTCCGAGCCCATGAGCAGACTTTTTAGAGAAATTTTTGCTTTTTTTCCCATTTCAACGTCCCTCAAAATGTAAATTGAAAACCCTTCACGGAAACTCAACCATTGAGCCACTTTAAGAAGTGTTTCGGCAGATCGGCTCCTCAAAAGACTAATTTCTCTTTCATATTCAAGTGTGCGTTTGTGTAGTGATATGTGGAAAAAAAAATGCATTCCAATGACATAAAGCCTTCATTGAGAAGGTTTTCTACTGGCCACACGTCAAATTTGTCATAAATATGTTTTCTCTGCGCCGCCTCTCCCCACAAAATTAACCCTCGCGTCTCATTAAGCAAAAGATCTGATAGCGGCCGGGAATCAGACACTGTTCCTGTAACGCTGCCCCTGCTGTTCAGGAGGGTTTTTCTCCCTCTCTCTCTCTCTCTCTCCTTTAAAGCAGTCTGTCAACACTTCCCTGTATTCACATCTTTTGCACATCTCAATATGCACCTTGTTCGCAGTGTAACTCAGCTGATATCCTGCAGCCGCTAGCGAGCGCCGGTGCAATTCCCAGCAACTCTCCAGATTTATATTTAAGCCCTAATTGGATGATATATTATGAGGAAATGTCGGGGCTTAGAAGTGATTACTCGCTCGCCGAGTCTCTCCAAAGTCCACAGAGGCTCTTTTTCTTCTAATTGGTTTCGGAGCCGCTCGGCTCACGTACGTGTAGGCATATGATGCATTATGTAAGAGCCAGATGGGCCTAATGGATCAGATTGATTTATGTTCCTCAGGTGATGCAAAATGCATGGGGGAAAAGAACGAGGTGAAACCAATAAAAATGCCTGCATCTTGGGTGCATTTTTCAAGCCTGTTCCATTTAGAGAGCCACTAAACTTGAGGAATGAGAAAGGTAACTTGTACAACAGTCCAAGTTTCTGATCCAAACCGATGATCTCGACTAAATTTGTCGATTAAAGAGAAAAGAAGTGCAGAACATTTCCAGTGACACACAGTCTTGTTTTATGGCCTTCCAACTGCTCGTAACTTTTTTTTTTTTTTTTTGTTTTTCTGGTAGTGAGCGTTGAGCCTGTAACCAGCTTTAGCCTCGGCAGCCGTCCAGGATCCCTGCAGGCTTAAAGCCTCACCCAGTAAACAGGAAGTGGCAGCAGTTCACTGGGTGATTGGGACGAGGCTGTGGCTGAACGACAGCAGCGCAATAAAAAACAAAACCGTTGAGTTGAATCAGTAAAAAAAAAAAAAAAAAAGCGGTTCAGAACAAATTCACCGGACCTTCACCATTTGGTTTTTGTTTGTTTGTTCTTTTTAACTCTTTGCCTCAAAATCTTTTGTGATATTAAATATCCCCAGAAATTATATTCCAACACGTGCAAAAAAAAAAAAAACGAAAAGCATGTGACCAGTTTCTCTTGAGAATTATGCAAGTCCTTGCCAGCAGCACTCTCTGCTCTACCTGCGTCTAATGCACTTCTTAGACAGCTTAACTGGCTTTGAGTTACACCCACAGGTCTCATCCTATTTGATGGATTAGGCGTTGTCGCCTTTTGCCCACATGCCGACTCTCATTCCTGGGTGTAAAAATCCCTCACACAGTTCCGCGCACACTTTGTTATTAAAGGGGAGATCTGAAGCAGCGTTGCTGTATTGTTTGGGAACTGTGGAGGATTCCCAGCACAGGGCTGAGACGTTTCCTGAGAAGAGCTGCTGGCTGTATTTACCCAAAAACAAGTTATTCAGAAGCAGGGATTTATATTTATTTAAAGTTTAAAGGGCCTTTTGCAAAGTCAAACAAGCTAATTAAACAATTAAAGCATTAAACAACAAAAATAACATTACTTCTTGTACACATGAATCCTGATTTAAGCTTTTCCATTTTTTAGACGGATACAGATGGATAGATTACATGATTGAAATGACAATGAGACCAACACTCAACACAATACCAAAGACAAACCCCAAAAAAGTAATAAAACTAAATCATCTTTCGCAGGAAAATCCGTGACACGGTCGTCGTCCTGATTTTTGCAAACTGCGCAAGATTAAGTCATGTGTAAAATCCTCAGCGCAGTCAAAACACAATGTCAGTTTTGAGTTTTTGCAGTTATTTAGGAATTTCATGGTTTTTTCACTTCTGATTAAGGACCACATACATCCTTCACTTTAGAGATAATGCTTGATCTGCGTGGAATCGCCGACATGTGATAAAAGTGAAGCAACAGGCAGCAAACTCAGGTCAGGAGGGACGGCAGGTAGTTTTTTCAAGGTTAAACAGTGAGCGAGAGAGAGAGAGAGAGAGAGAAAAAGAGTAAGGTTAATGAACCGGGACTTTGTGCCAGTGACGCACAAGGTGGCTAACACGGTCCACACGGTTCAGCATCGCCTTCGCTCGGGCCCCTGCGCTGCACTGGCATTACTGCAGCTTCGGAGTTCCATTTGATGAAAACACAAGTTGTTTGTTTGTCGTGTCACTTCCTGTTCAGCCGCTCTATTGGGACCAAGAGATGGAGAGGAGTCAACAAAACGAACAACTGGGACACAGGGAGGAGAGGAGGAACAAAAAGAGATCAAAATAAATGATAAAAATGTGAAATTTAAATTAGTTTTAATATATTTTAATGTCCAAACCAGGCCAGGCCAGCCAGGTTTTGGAAAAATGTTAAAACTATATCTATACTAACTACATCTATCTATATCTTAAAAGTCCCATTTGTAATATTTGGCCTGATTCATGATATATTGGTAAAAGCTTCATACACTGCCTATAAATATATGAACAAACGTGTACACTTGCAGTAGAATAAAAGTAATTTGGTTTTCCTACCCATACAACGGTTCTTATTTATACACAAGTATATACATATAGCAAGGGTCCTGCTGCCAGTTAACTGCCAACTTGCACCACCATATTTCTAAGGAAGCCAGTGTGGACAAACTGTACCGCCTGACAAGGCGTTTCGTATTTAGGGTGAACACTCGCGTCCTCACATAAACCAACGAAGAAGAAGGTGGACAAGGTGTCCAGGTTTTTGTGTGTAGGCCACCGTAGTTCACTGGCAAGCGCGGGAGAGGTAGGTTGAGAGGGTGAGTGCTGCAATCTAAAATATTACATTGTTAACCTTTACAGTGTCTTCCATCACATTATATTCAGCTCTTACCTTCAACCCCACAAGAACCTGAAGATCGGGCAAATCCAAAGGCTTTCCTGGAAGGCAGAGGTGACAACCCAGGCAGGGGGTGTGGTCACTAACCTGGGAGAGGTATCAGGAGGTAACTCTTTGTGAAAAGAAAACTTCTTCTTTTGACTTTAGTCAGGGACTGCTGAACTTTTTTGGCGCCCCCTCCTGGTCGTGGCTTCCCGTTGGTTTCAATGTACAATGTGACTGACCTACTGTCTGTCGCATGTTTGTTCTCTCCTCTGTTCTTTTGCATTTGTTTATCCCATAAAAGCACGGCCGAGGTCAGAGGTAATCGCCCGCCTCTCAAGGTCGCGCAGTGGCTCTGACGTCAGCGTCCGCCGAGGATTCCGGCAAATATTTTGCCACTCAAAACAAACACTCGCACTTACCTCTGAATCGTAATTTCTCTGAAGGTATAGTTGTTGTGATGGTTTCAGGTGTTCGGCAGTAAGTGGTTTCGCATTAGCTGTGACATGTACCAGGTTAGGTTAGCTGAGCTACTTCCTGTTAGCTGTTGGGACTTCAATTTTTTTATGTGACATATTAAAACTCACATATTATGCAAATATTTAACTTTTTTTTTTCCTGACATTGTGTATGGTCGGTTATTTCATCACGCCTGAGAGTTTTCATTTGTGACATCATAAAGTGCTGTCATACCTCTCCCTGGTTAGTGACCGCACCCCGAACCAGGCGTTGGTACGGGTATAAGATGGGAACTTTCTTCTTTCCATTATTGTTTTCCTTCTGCTCAAAAAATATAAAGCCCCTCAGTTTGACCAGAACTCCATATGTGGGTTGAAGGTTTTTGATCCTTAAAGATCCAACAAAGTCACAAAAAAAGTCAATAGTTTTTTGTTTTTTTTCTTTTCTACCCATAAAACCCGGGATGTTTCTCAGCGGAGCAGCATGATCGCGACTTCACTCGTCACTGCCTTTGTTTTCCAGAGTTTCTGACATCCCAGATGCTGCAGCTATTATAATGATTATTATTGTTGTAATTATTTTCTCCAGGACAGAGGCTACAGTGTTGAAGCCGCCCCGTTACTGGGCTGCTGCCGCACTCCGCTGAGAGCGTCCAGCGTCCAAGTCCTGGATCGGTGCTCCCAACACAAACCCTTTACAGACACACAGAACAAAGACTCGCCTTGATTCGCTCTCCAGAAACACACTTATTAAATATCCTCCCGCGTGTATGTGTGTGTGTGTGTGTGTGTGTGTGTGTGTGTGTGTGTGCGCGCGTGCTCCTCTAATAGCGGTGAGGACACAACGTTGGCCACGTTCTGCTTTAATGGTTTTAAATTGCGCCCCTGCCCTGGTTGGGAAACAGAGGTTCTCACAGTCGAGGAGGACGGGAGGCTCTTGTCAAGAACTCTGGCTGAGGACAATCAGTTTGCGAGTGGAAGGAAGGAAGCCGAGTCGAATGACACTCGAACGGCGCCGCTGATGGAAGCAGGGGTTCAGCGGAGGGCGGAGCTCACGTCCCCGTCCAGCTGCTGTTAAACTGAGTGTTAACCAAGAGCGTCATCAGCATACATCGACGCCTCGGACCTGCTGAACTCTGTTGCCGCAGGGATTAAGCCAAGGCGCAGTTTTGCATGTTGATTTAGGAGGCTTTGATCAGCCACTGCTCACATGATGGGTAATTGAATAAATATTGTTAGCATTAAAGGGATATTTCACCTTCAAGCTGAACTCTTCGTCGGCTCTTTAGTTTCATTAGCTAGAGCTGATGCTTCGCGAATTGGAGTAACTACATAACTATTCGGAGTGCAGTGTATGTGATGTGTCTACTTCCTAGAATGCACCACAAATATTGCGGTTGATGTGATACATTGATAAAATGAAATAACTTACTAAAAAAAGGGGTACCTGGTTTACGTGAGTCTAACGTGAAGTCTCAAATTATATTAGTTTCTATGTCGGTTGAGGTTGGGAATTTATTCTTATAAAGCTGATATCTAAATACTAAATCAAGTAGTTTGAAAACTGTCTTTACATGACTGTAAACAGATATGCACAAATACATAAATAAAACAGTTTGAAAGTAAAATATTCCTTCAAGTTTTTACCCGTGATTGACAGTCTGGACCATTTTCTGCACTTGGTATAGATACATGATATTATATAAAGTCAGTGGTTTGTATGTAAGCAGTTCAGTTCGAATAAAGTGTGAACTCTTACATTGTGGAAGTTCGGACTCACTTCAGGTAGTCAGCAGGGTTGTGTTTTCTCTCCTCCTCAGCGCGTCACTCTCGGCCCGTGACGCCATAACAACAACAACAACAAGACGCCTTCTTTTTTTTCTTCACGCGGCGGCTCGACACTGAGGTAAGTGTGAAGACAGAAAGGCAACATTGTCGTTGTCGGCCGCCAATACGGCCGCTTTTATTGAAACCTTTAAAATTAAACCTCACACTGACGTCTCCCTCCCAGCCCCGTGGTTTTTTTTTTTTCTTCTTGTCATTGGTTCCATCAGGCCGAGCTGTCACTGCCGCTCTGCACCAATCAACCGATGGCCTCTCAATGTTGGGGTGGGGGGTGGGGGGGTTTGCTGGTAAAAATGTTACGATCTCGCTGCTCCGCCGCCGGCCTTCAAGCTGCTCAAACTTTTTTCTCTTTGAGCAATGAGTGTGTGTTTTTTTTTCTTTCTCAAGCTTGAAGGCCTCATTTATATTTGCCCAAAGTTTCCCTGAGCTAAGCCTCTCTGACCTATTACCCAAAGTCCCACAAAACCAGGTTTGTTCAAGTCTCCTTTTAAAAAACACAGCACACGTTTTTGCCAGATGTTGTTCCTTGTTTCTTTCCATGTAAAAAAAAAAAAAAGAAAATATGTTGAGGGGAAGAAGAAGAAAAAGAAAGAAAAAGCAAAACGCAGTGATGACATCAGGTTGTTGCTGCTGCGTCAGGAGCTGCCAACCATCCAAAAGGTTTATTAAAACTTTATTTGCGTTGGTTAGTGCGTTGACATGAAAAAAAAAAAGAAAAAAAAAAGATCCTTCTGCTTCTGTTTTTCCAGACTTTAGTTTCTCATGTTTACAAAAGTGCTGCATTTAAAGACACTTACTTCACCTTTCCATGCTTTCTGATAATCATTTTGGACTATTGGCTCTTCTGGATCATCTGGCTGGCCTAAATTGAGTTGCTGTCATGTGATTGTTTGCTTAGACATTTGCATGCAAATCAATTAATTCAACCTTAAAAAAATAAAAACATTAAACAAAAGCTAACTAAGTGAAACCAAACTTTCACTTTTCACAACAGGAACTACTAAAACAAATAAAAACAAACAATACTTTGGCACTATTTGCTTATTTTGAATATTTTATTCAGATTTTATGTTGTCAACATTAACAAGGATGTCAACAAGTTAGATACTTAGATCTCATTTATTCGTTCCACTTCAATATCACTGATGGTCATATACATTTAGTATTTTTGTTTTTCTATGGGCAAAGTTAATGAATTTTGTTTTGCCTATGTGTAATGATAATTTGTTCATGTCAAACTGAAAAAAGAAACACTTTCGAGTCATATTCTACCACAGTAGCTGCTTGTCATGAGCAAAACAAAATACCACTCAGGACAGTGAGGACTTCACATATATCATTTATATAGACAATGAATGAATCATTTCAGGGCCCAGGACGCAGCCTTGTGGATCTCCACGGTCGTTTGCCAAATCAATCAGGCGACCTCTACAAATCACCCACTCGCAAAGATCATGGCACACAGTAGTCAGGGGAAGTGACTTCACGTTGGTAGCCGCTGCAGTCCAGTTTCAATAAACAACAAGAGAGAACACAAAGTCAAACCGCAAAACTTTGAACAGATAATATAGACTTCTTTATACAGATATGCGGACATAAACCTTTTTTTTTTTTTTTACCCCAATGAATTGCAAGAATTTGCTGCATGTATTAAAACCATCTCTTCAGTGGATGGAAGTCTCTCGGAAGTTGCATCAAGTCCTGTCTTCCTTGCTGCTTCAGTGTCTCTTTTCAAAATATCAAAAATACACAATGTCTATCTGTGAGAAAAATGCCGACACTTCCTGCTTTACGGTTCAGACTAAGAGATTCAACTGATGCATATGGACCAGGGTCACAGTCCCAGTTTTTCAGTTGCAGACAAGTGTGTAGTGTGAACAGCTGGTTGTTCCTGGACATGCAATAAAGATGACAATCGGAGCATATATGCTGTTGAATTATTGTACAAGCGTGAATACAAAACCAGAGCAACGAAAAGTCTAACATAATCCGCACGACACGTGACACAACAATAAACAACAACAACATCGGAAACAACATCATTGTAACAAGAACAAAATCCCGGTCGGCTCGTCGCCTCCTCCACAGTCCACAGGGTTCCGGGAGTTTTACGATGCTTTTGTGCTGCATATATTTCAGGCAGCAATCCCAAATTGAGTCTCTTTCATCATTTTTCTTCCTTGTAAACGTGGAGGCCATGGAGGACAGGGTTTTTTTTTGTTGTTGTTTTTTTTCTGCAAAGGTTTGAAGGATCAAGTGGTTATTAAGTGAGGTTCATGACGCGGATGTTCATTTGCATCAGTTCATGCATCTGCAGTGTGTGTGTGTGTGTGTGTGGTCGATAACAGAAGAGTGTGTACAGTCAGCATGCATTATAAAGACACCCTGCTATACAATGGATGTCCACTAGGTGGCATGTTTGGTCCATTTCTTTTTCTTTTTTTTGTACACCTGCTTCTGCAGACTGCTGGAGAGATAAAATATCAAGTCATGGTAGGTGAGGGTGAGGGGAGACACGGGGCGAGTGGATGCAGGGAGTGAGGGGAGCTGGGGGGGGGGGAGTGTATTGCTCTTCTCAGACGCTGTCACCTTGAGTCTCCGTCAGTCCTGACGTCCTATTTGTCTCCTCGTCGCCCACCTCCCCCCTGTCCTTTAGTTCTCCTCCCCCATCCCCCATCCCTCCCTCCCTCACCCTCACACTTGTCCCCCTCCGCTCCCCCAGTGGGGCTGGCATTTCCGCAGCAGCGGGTGAGGGGAAATCTGCAACCACACTGCGTTAAAGGGAGGCTGAGGTGAGTGTGCATGTGCATGTGCATGTGCATGCGAGTGTGTGTTTGTCAGTTGTAAGAATTGCACGACACCCATTGGCTCTCCCCCAGCACTATTTAAGTGGAACCGTGGTTCCCTCTTGGTTCATCCGGTAGCTCTGAGGAACGGCAACCTCAGATTATTGTACCACTCACACGAGACAATGAGTCACTCCAGTGTAGCTACAATGTTACTCCAGCGTCTGGGGTGTCATGGGGGGTGAGCAGCAGAGCCTCTGTGGTCCCAGACCAATCAATCCAGGTTTATCACTGGAGTCGATGGAAAAGGATACACAACAAGATCTTGTCGCATCTCGGATGGTAATAAAGCTGCTGAACAACTCTGGGACGCGCTCTGTAACCTGCCTGCTAATAACTTTTTGAACAGTGTCTGATTCTCTGGTTCCCATATGAAAGCCAATTACAGATGAGCCCTCAAGCTCTTCTCATTCTCACTAAACCCAAACCTACTGGATCAACGTTTCCATTCAGGTTCCTTCACACATTAGGACTAGTCCTTGTTGAATGGAGGCGGAGCTGCAGCAGGTGAGTCAGGAGCGACGA
Source organism: Thamnaconus septentrionalis (assembly GCA_009823395.1). Taxonomy (NCBI): domain Eukaryota; kingdom Metazoa; phylum Chordata; class Actinopteri; order Tetraodontiformes; family Monacanthidae; genus Thamnaconus; species Thamnaconus septentrionalis. The sequence continues at coordinate 10,587,886 of CM020512.1, forward strand.
CGGGAGGAAGGAAGACCGAGTGGAAAGGTCGTCCAGCTTCCTGGCCCCGCCCACTTTAGAGCAACAAATAACGGTGGAGGGAGGGAGGTGAGTGAAGACGGGGCAGGGAAGGGTGAAGGGGAATGGAGGGGGACGGAGGGAGGAGCTCAGATGCGCTGGCTGAGGTCCGGCAGCGGCGAGGAGGAGAGCGCCGGCCGCGGCTCGATCCCTCTGCTCTTCATGAAGGACAGCAGCTGGTCGGGGATCTCGGCCAGGACGTCTTTGGCCAGCCGGGCCATGCTGAGGACCTGGTTCCCCGACCGGTCGATGTAGTCTCGGAACGGGACGAACTGGAGGCGGGAGGACAAGAGGGAGACGGGTCACACTCCAACCCTCAACCCCGACCCCCGACCCGATCAGATGCAAGAAGGGGCGGGTCTTCGCTGATCTGTTGCTGAACAAAAAATGAACTCCAGTGACTTTTTTGCACTTCTTTGTCTCGCGACTTTGATTTCTCTACTATGTATTGTATGTGTAAATGTCTATAATGCATCAGTACTCACTTTTGTGGGTCCCCAAGCCCAAAATGCATTGTGGGACACGTAGTTTATGGTCTACACTTTAATATCAAGAAGAAATTGAATCTTCCAAAATTTCAAACAATTTCAATATCTCTCAGTATAATTTAATATAACAATACATAACATGCTATGCTACAGATTCTGAATGGCTGCCAACGCAGTCTTGCACATGAGGCCTTTCACCACATTTCACCTCAACTTCCTGACTGAAGTTATTTTGGTTGCACCTGTTGACGTGGCGTGACGAAACTTTTCTCTCTCGCCGCGAAATGTAGCGAGTAAACATCCTGATCGGATTAGCCGCGTAGCGCGACGATGGCGGGCAATCAGCGCGATGGCGTGAGCCTGCAAATGCAAATGTGATTACGGCCGTGAGTGAGACAAAGTGGAGGGGCGCCGGCGTCACCCGGCTATTAATACGACTTGTGCTTGATTTACGCATTTATTCGGCGGTTAATAACCCCGATGGCCCGGCCAGAATTAAAATCTCTGCTGTCTAAACGCAAGAGCCCGCCTGCTGTCAGCGTTCAGGCGCTGTGCATTCATCAGCCAGCACCTCCTTATTCATCACAGCACCCCGCAAGACCCAAGGGGCACTTGTGCTCATGAGGAATTTAAGTACCAAGTAATCAAATACGTTTGTATTTAATGAATGATTGTTTCTTTCAGTCGTCACTGTGCCTGATTGTCAAATGCAAATTTTGCATTGAAAAATTAAGATGATTTATGCCATTTTTATGTGCCAAAAAAATGAGGAAATTTGGGAAAGTTGCGAAAAACTTGAGCCAAATTCGTGAAATTCGGAGAATTGGAGAGCATCTGAGAAAAAAAATTGTTGAGCTTGAAAATAAAAAAGTTTTACGATGAAACAAAATGTGACAAGTTTGTTTGCGAGCTGGCCTTCGGGGGCGGAGCTCCGACATCTGATAGAACGATGGAGGGTATACCTGAACAATGTCTCTCTCAGCCAGACGCCCCCGGGAGGACACTCTCACCTCGTCCCCGTCCAGTTCCTCCATGGCTGAAAGGGAGGGAGTCAGAGACACGGAGATTACAAACCAGCTGGTTCTGAACTGAAGGGGGCGGAGTTAGGGAGCAGTTTCTCAGCACAGATTGGCTGAAACCTTTTGATGCAGCTCGCTCAAATTTAAGCAGAAATCAATAACAATTCTGCTCAGCAGGGGGATTGAAGTTAAACATATTGAATGTACCGTATTGTTTACTTGAAAGATGTCCCAGACCACAGTCTCAACACCAAACTAGGGCTAAATTCCCTTTTCGTTGGCATGGAAAAGAAAATAAAGAAAGTTCATTAACTAATTCACAAATTTATGTGATTTGCTCCGTTTTGTTTTGTTTCTCTTACTGATTTGTCTTATTTATTGTGCATTTTATTATTTCACTTTTAAACTCATTCATGTTTTTGCAGCCCACAGAGTCATTATTGCCAGTTTAAGAGTGTTGTCGAGAACCCAGATAACCCCAACAAAATTCTGCTGCTCCGGATTAGGGAAAAAAAAAAAAGAAGAAGTACAACCTAGCATTATGGCAACAGACACACACACACACACACACACACACACACACACATCGAGAGACACAATTAACTCGCCCCGTGACCCCTAAAAACACGCCTCAGCGAGCTCACCACCAACTTGGCCGTTCGATCGCCTAACCAGGCGGAAAATGATGCCGCCGTCCAAAAGCAGTGACGAGGAAACAGTCGTCACACACTGCTGGGTTGTGCTGCACATCCGCACGCACCCACAGACACACTCACCAGCGCAAACATTCTTACACAAATGGTGGCCAGGAGAAAGGCTATTGATCCGTCGCCTTCCCTGCACTTGAGTCGGCCGACCTTGCAATGCATCTCTCTCTCTCTCTCTCTCTCTCTCTCTCTCTCTCTCTCTCTCTGTATGTATGTGTTATGTATGTATATATGTATGCATGTATGTACATATATACATCAGCCGAAACGGTAAAACGAGCATTATTACGCAGCAGCTGTAACCACTTCCTGTTTGCATACCACAGCATCATCTGGTCAGTTAATGTCGAGCATGGACTCGAATTCATTGATCAAAGTTGCCGCCAGACTGTAATTCAGCGTTTTTACAATTTCTGCAGTAACTCGCAGCACGTTCACTCTCGACGGCGCGCTTCTTCAGGTGTCGCCTTAATGGCAAGTCATACAGGTCACTGCGACCTCCAGAATTATTTTAATAAAGCTTTTATGAGTCTTCTCGCTGAGAGGCCAAAAAAAAGAAAAGGGTTGTAAATGAGTTATCACTAATTAATTTGGTAATTTGGGATTTTATTTTTATTTATTTTTTTAGAAATCCATCTAAAAAAAAAAAAAAAAAAAGAGCATTTGAAAACTGAGAAACCAAAGGGAAAACATCAAAACATCATTTCGTTGGTTTCCTTCAAAGCCAGTCAGATTTCTCTGCTGAGGTTTTCAAAGGGTCCAACGATTCCTATTTGTCCAACAGGCACGAACACTTCACAAGTCACTGCTCGCCCAATCACGATCAACCATTCTGGAGTTGGCCGGTCGTGAGTAGAGAAAAATTCGCCCTGAGCAACGTTCAAACCGACCAGACTGCAGCGTCGGCGCTGAGCTTAGAAGCTCGTAGCAGCTTCCTGTTTGCTGTTGTGCAGCTAATTGGCGGAAAACAATTCATGTGTCTTTTGAAGAAGAATGTCCAAGAATCCAGAATTATTCGATTCTTGAAGAAAATTTATATCAAATTAAAAGCTTCATAAAATTTGTCAGTGACACGGATGAAAATTGAAGGGGAAACAAGCAAAATTTTGTTTCACGTTGACATGGATTGATAGAGATAAAATGTGTCTTGCAACCGAGTCCTAATAATAAATCCTGATGAGAAGAACTCGAGCAAAGGAGGAAATCTCAAGACTTTCGATTCCTAGATTACCCACCCAACGTGACCAACCCTCTAAACGAAAGGCCGATACCTAAACCTAGTAATTGAGCTAATTAATTAAGTAATTACACCCGGCTGATCGAAGCCTCTTCCAGATTGCCACCAACGCCGGGCTAAAAATCCATTAGCAACAAGCCAATCGACGGCGCCGACATTCGCCGCCCGGCCTCTCTCACTAAACTGCAAACCTTGTAAAACCATCTCGGAATTAATCCCATCAAAAGACTTGAAGATGATGAGATTATGGCCGGTCTTTGGAGGGGCGGGGGGGGGAGAAAAAGCAGCAAAAGAGATCCGCATCCGTCTGTCCTTCACGTCGCGTCTTGATGTTCAAACGGGACGGAAACTTTCTTTTGAACAAACTCAGAGTGTCTGGCTGTCACTCCATATCTGATGGTGGGAGTAGTCTGCAGAGAAGGTTGGCCCTTATGAAAAAAAAAAAAGAAAGAAAGAAAGAAAGAAACCACTTCCTCGTATGGAAGAAATGCAGCCGTATTTCGCATATTTACCACAAGTCAAATGATTCCAGTTTACTATGCAAAGATCGACACGCTGCGTTTCCTCTATCGCTGATTGAACATCTGTGCCTCCCCATAAACAGAGGCACTTCCGACGACCTGCCTCCTCCTCTCCTCTCGCCTCCATCGTGTTTATTCATCTGGACGCAGAGGGTGGGAGGGGTGAGAGGGGTGGGAGGAGGCGACGTGATACGGAAACGAAACACTCACCATCAAACTCAGCTGGTCCCACACCGACGATGATGATGGAGAGGGGCAGCGTAGAGCCCTGGACGAGTGGGGGAAAAAAACAGACAAACGCTCAGATTGTTCAGACTGGTTTGTTTGTTTGTTTGTTTGTTCTCACACAAACCATCTGGGAGAAACAAAAATCAATGGACGAGGGACTGAAAAAAAAAACTATTTGACGTTTGTTGACATTTCCTACAATTTTTCCCATCTCAGAAGCACAAAGAGAGAACAATCGACAAGCCTGCCGCTTTCAAGACCGTTAGAGGAGGTGATAAGCGCCAAGACAGAACTGGAGGTGGCGCCGGTGAGTGGCTCAGAGAGATAAGGAGACTGGAGGTGCTCGTGATGCTGGATCAGGAGAGGGAAACCTTCCAAACTGGAGGTTTGGTCCAGGAACATTCTGAATGAGGCTCGTCTGTGTGTCTTTGCAGATTCTAATTTTTAAGGATTTAAGGATTTGTTTTTCTCCTGTCTTGGTCCACACACAGTTACTAAAGATGCTCAAAGAAGCACCACCAGACCACTAGGTGGAGACAAAAAAAAAACAATGCCATACTGAAGAAAATAGGGTGTGGTAGCAGTTGTAGCCAAATTCAAAGAAAAGTTAGAAAACAAAATTAGTCTTGAACGTGAATTGAGAAGATGATGTTCAACACTGCGCTGAAAATAAAGCAACTGCTGGAGAGATGTGTGTATAGATGTACCATAGAGTATTTAATAATACAGAGAAAATAAAAATGTTAGTTGGAAAACTGTTTAACAAGGTTGTAGAAAGCTATTTTTTTTAAACATGTCTAAACCTAGTGTCAACTTTTTACATTTTGAACTCAGCTGCCACCTGGTGGCGGTTAGCAGTGCAGCCGCTTTTCATAAACTTGGAGATCTTTACTCCCCCTTGGCAGAGTGGTAAAAATTTCTGCCTGTCACAACAGCAGAACCTGCCCACCAATTTGAGCGGATCTCTGTCCTGCCAATCACGGGCTTGACAGGTTGCTGAAGCAGCTACTGTAAGCTCTTCGTAGAGGCAGGATCTGTTACAGCGATGGCAGAAAATACTTTTTTTCCCCCTTACTCTTCCTCTCCATGACTCAGATTTGAAGGCAGACCACTGGTGGGAGACATCATTTTTATCCTGATGCCTCTGAAAGCCTCGCCGCCGCACATAAACACATACAACAGTGCCATCCATCCATCCATCCATCCATCCATCCATCCATGTGAGTGTGAGTGAGTGTGAGTGTGCACATTACTCACGTTGACCACAGCCTCTTTCGTCTGCACCATATCAGATATCACTCCATCTGTGATCATCAGTAGGACGAAGTACTGAGAGCCGTCGGTAATCTCTGCCGCACAGCTGGGGAATGCATAGACACACACACACACACACACACACGGGAAGGTTAAAATTCTGCAGGTGCACCACCAGAGAACAGCAGCTTCACAGGTCGACACAGAATCACTTACACAACATTAAACTTTAACTTTTCAACCACAAATCCCCAGGCTTTTTTTTTGTTTTGTTTTTTTAACGCAATTATTACCGAACCTTTTTTTTTTTCACGCCACGGTCGACTAACATCAAGGGCTACCATCATCTGGCTGGCGAACATATTTTTGTTTGTTCCAGCTCATTGTGTTTCACGCCACTGACTTGTTTACAAAAATTACAACCTTGAGCGAGATCCTTAAAAAGAAAAAAAAAAACACCACCGCCAACGTACCCAGCGTGCTGGCGGTACGGTGAGTGGGGTTGAGGAGGTCATGTGACCTTGCCTGTTGTTTCTCCCCCCGCACTTCATCCTCCACCTGAACGCCGGACGAACGTCTCCACAGCCGTATCAGCAGCGTTAGTTCTGGTGTCACCATGCCAAATGAGCTTGCGGGAGTGTTTGCACAATAGGTGTGTGTGTTTGCAAGTGCCATTTGTGTTGTGTGTGCGTGTGTGTGTGCGTGTGTGTGTGTCCGTGCATTCCCTGCAGCTGCAAGGACAAATAATCTATAACCGCGGACTTGTGCTGTTCCACCTGACTGAGTGTCGCACTGAACTGTGAGCCACTGTGTGTGTGTGTGTGTGTGTGTGTTTGTGACTTGTGTACGCTGTCACAACATAAACACGGAATCACGCATCGTTTGTATTCTTCACCCTCATCCACCCACCCACCCATCCACCCACCCACACATCCACCCACCCACACATCCATCCATCCATCCATCCATCCATCCATCCAAAGTCTGTTCTTCAGGTGTGTTTGTCTCTCTGTGCGATTTGACCAGGGTGTGACTCTGCCTCCTTCACACTAATTATAACAGGATAACAGGATCCCACCACCTGTGAACCTAAATGCAGGACAAGCAGTAGCAGGAAGAAAAAGAAGAAGAAATGGATGGATGTTGAATACCAAATATTCATGAGCTCAGGTTCTCAAAAGAAAAAGAGACGGTCGACCAGTCTCAAGTGTTGTTAGTTTTTTTTTGTGTTTAGTTTACTTTTTACGTTGTATTTTGAAATTTTGCTCCACCTGCCTCGACTTGGAGAAGAAAACAAGATCAAACTGTCAAAATAACGGTCCGCCAACGACCATCAATCATCGATCTGAACTTCAACTGCTGGAATCTCAATCTGAGCAGATCATTTAAAAAAAAAAAAAAAAAAAAAAATCACATCGCTCAATACTTCCCAGAAATTACGCTTTAATAATCCTAAATTAAATCCGCTGACGCACTGTTAATAATATTAATGCGCTTAGCTCGGATAACACCGCATCCTGCTTAATCTTCCTCACGCACTGCTGCCGTCTCATGAATAAAACACAATCTAATCTGGGGGGGAAACATTCCCATGAGTCACACCTCTGGGAGGTTTCGGCCAAGACCTCTTTCTTGCTCAAGACGACAAAAAAAAAAAAATGGTATTTTTAAACAGTTCCTAACCCCTTGTCCACTTTACAGCAGGAGAGTCACGATGTTCCTGCACAGCTTCCCTGCAAAATGTTTCCATAGGAACTTCCCGGGCAGTTTCAACGACGTGTTGCAAACATTGCCACGCTGGCTCATTCTATGACAGCGAATGAGGCAAGACGAGAGAAATCAGATGGAACTCACCAAAAACACAAGGAGAAAAAAACAATACATGTGTTGTCAAGTAAAAGGCAGAACCAAAATGTCTGCGTGTGACTGAAGTGGTTCAGTTTATCGGCCTCGAGGACTCGAAACTGACTTTGCCACTTTGTTGATGACCGGGGCGAAGTTGGTGGGTCCGTACAGCTGCACTGTCCTCAGGCTGTGGAAGTAGGCCTCCAGCACGCCCTCGATGCCAACGCAGTTGGGGTTGTCGGCGTCTCCGCTCTGCGGCACAAACACACACACACACACACACGCACACAAACAGCATCAATGCGCCGCACGTAGCGCGGCAAGGTAGCGAGCGAGACGAGCTGGAGAACATCTTTCTGCAGCCAGAATAAAAACTCAGCGACAGCAGCTGTTTCATTGGCGGAGACTTAATGTGACAGCGTGAGATCGAAGCGAGACAAAGTTTTTGAGGGGTTTTTTTTTGAGGGGGGGTTTGGAGAGGACGGGGGGTGGGGGGGGCGCCGTGAAAGATGAGCTGCAGACATTAAGTGAGGTTGATGACAGTGCCAAATGAAGACTTTAGAGTTGGGTTTGTGTTGTACAGAGGGGAAACGCTGCGGTGAGTCTGGAGGTGTTGCTAACAGGTGTAACAATTCAAGAAAAGAAAAAAAAATACATATATATATATATATATATATTTTGTGTTTTATGCCCTGCAGTGCAGAATAGAAAGTTAATTGACGCCCAGACAGAATATGATCCAATTACAATCGAGCATCTTGGCACTCGTGATGGCATCGGGCTCGATGGGAACGCACTGCAACAATATAACCACTCCTGGACGTTTTGGAAAGTAGCTACACATATTAAACTGTATTCATTTAAGTTAGCAACGTTGCAAACATAAGGCTGTTTAGTTTGTGTAAGGAAGTGGAACAAAAATAAATGTAAAAAAAACTGCTGAATCACCCCAAGCGTTTTGAAAGCACCATGTGTATAATATCACACTGCAAGGAAGCAGCACTTTTATTTTTTACGGTATTTGAAGAAATTTCCTGGAGGAATTGTCGCTATCGCCCTTGATTCTCGCTGCTGCCACTTTGGGTTGTTTTTTCCATTTCTTTTTTCTGAACAACCTCGGAAACATCTAAAGGATCAAATTGCTTTTAACCTGCTTTCGACCCGACTGGAGAACCTTCCACCCTCTGGGAGGATTCAAGGGCCCTGCTGGCGGCCAGATGAGCCGCGCGTCTCAAGTGGATCGAGCAGCTGCTGTCACAGTGACCACACCCTCCTCTTCCTCCTGCTCCTCCTCCCATCGGAAGTGTATATGTATTTGTGTTTATGTGTGTATGTGTGCGCTCCCATGTGTTAACCTTCTCACCAGCGGGAAGGCGTGGGAGATTTTGCCGTCGGGGGGCAGCTTAGCGCCGAAGCCGTAGGCGGGGAAGAGCTTGTCGCTGTCGTAGTCCTGGATGATCTCGCCGACCGCCTTCAGGGCCATGGCGTAGGCGTTCATCTGGTAGGGGCTCATATAGTGGAGGGAGGTGGGCTGGGAGGGATTCCCTGAGGGGAGGAGGGGACACACACACACACACACACACACATAAAGAATGATGTGAACAACGTCTCCACAGTCAGGCTGGTTGTCATCTACATGTCCATAGTATCGACATTAAGGTGAGTATCGGTATCGATACTTGCGGTATCGGTATTGATATTTGCGGTATCGATATCGATATTTTTGTGTTTTTTTAGAATTGTTAGGTTCACACTTTAGTTACATTGTTGCTTTTTTGTTTATTTTTCACTAGGGAATTTTTTTCTCACCAGTGAATGGTGTTTAGCAAAAGGGGAATTATTTCATTTTTATCCTGGTAAATTGTTTTGTGTTGTAGTCGGTTCATAAAAAAAACAAATGTATTCGTCTAAAATCTCTTGTTTGTTGTGTCTTATTGTTTCACCATCTTCATAATCAACTAACGTAAGGTAAAATCACAGAATTATTTAATGATTAGGACATTTCAAGCCAAATTATTGATATTGGTATTGGTATCGGCGATACTAGCCCTGTATTTTTATATACCAAACTCGCCAGTATCGCCCAGCCCTAATCTGCAGGGTTTTCCACCTGAACGATGGAAGGCCGAGGTCCCTCCCACAGGAAGTGAGCCGTGCGAACAAAGCGCTGCATTTACGCAGGTCTTGGAGCGGCAGTAAACGCCACCTATTGAAAAATCAATCAGCGCCTTAGACAGGATTATTATGGGCTGTCGTACGCCATCATTAGCAGCGGCGGCAGCAGCAGCAGCAGCAGCTGCATTTTTTAAAGCTCCGTAATTACGGCGCGGAGCCAGAGGCTGTTTACGGAGGAGGCCGTACAAAGTGTTTCCTCCTCCCCTCCCCCCAGATCCAGCCCTCTGCTGGCTCTGCAGGTGCACCGCGACTTGAGATGAAGGGAAAACCAAACATCTTGTTGCTGATGGGTTTAAGAAGTAAAGCTAGAACTGTGTGGTTGTCTACCATTGGACGCAGTGAAGTCAATGGCCACTGTGAAGTTCAGCTGCGTCCTGGGAAGCAGAGAGAGAAAATAAAAAAAGTATAAAGTAAATAAAAAAAATAAAAAAATAAAAAAGGGAAAGGGGGGGGAGATTAGTGGATCGAGCAGCTGATTAATATGCTGGGACAATCATTGTCTTCAAGGTCTAAATGAGGCTCAACAAACACAAGTAGTGATTAAATGTAAGCGAGTTGAAGAAAATCAAATATTTTGCAAACGAGATTCATCGATTCACCGGCAGGACACTCACGGAGAAGCGTCAAGGAATTCTAATCTAGTGTGCTTAGAGTGGAGCTCACATACACGCACAGTGTGTGTGTGTGCACACGCGCAGGTGGTTAAACAAAAAGAAGGAAAGGAGAAAGAGCCGAAATGGCAGCAGCGGCGGAAGCGGCGGCTGCTGATTATTATTCCACTCACCCTCCTCGGATGAAATCCACAAAGGTGTACTCGGACTCCACTTTGAAGGACAGCAGAGTTACCTGGTAAACACACACACACACACACACACACACAGTGATAGGATGGAATAGTATGGGGAGGATTGGATGGGCGCCAGGCAGACAGGAAGGAGAGAAATAATAAACAGGGCGGCCAGACAGCAGAGGATTCCAGGTAAGGCAAAACAGGTCGAGGCGAAAAAAATGCCAGAGATAAAATAAAACACAGGGCAGTTTTTACTCACCGTGCCGGAGTTGACATACTTCTTCTTCTTGCCTTTCTTCTTGGGGTTGAGCACCTGCAGGGGGACAGCAGGGGGCAGCGACTGAGCCGGTTGGCATGTGGCGGCTGATGGAAAACGTGAATAATTCAAAAGCAACATTTCCCGATAATTCCGGCGGCTTAGCGGAGGGAAATCGAACGCTTTTGCCGTCCGGAGAGCGTAGAGGAGTCGCAGAGGGTTGAAAGCGCAGTGCACCAATTTTGAAGCCAGAAAAAGTTCAGCTTTTTTGTAAGGGTTCAACTCAAGGCATGTTTTTTAATTCAATGTCTTCTATTGCTGTTCTTTTTTTTTTTTTTTTTTTAAATTCCTGGAATTTTTCAGGGACGAAACTTCCTACTCAGGTATATTTTCATGCACTCAGCGCATTACGCAACATCGTCACGCTAGCTGGCAAATTTTTTTTGTCAGCGTTTTCACATGCAGGAGAGAAAATCCAGCAATTTTCTCTTGCCAAAAATGCATTTTTTTTAGATGTACGATCAATTTTCACATCAGGAGAAAATTTTAAAAGCCTGTAAATTACCTTTTTCAGGGTTACAACAGGGTTCTAAAGCTCTGTGTTTCAAACAAAATCAGTCAACACAAAACATGACAAATCTTGTTCATTCTTTGAGTTTATGATGTGAAGTTCAAACCTGATAGAAGGTTAAATAATGACCTCTGACTCAGCTAACTCTGTCACAACTCAATTAAACGCTGCCCTACGTGGTCTCACCTCGTAGACGTTGAACTGGTTCTGCCCTCGAGACAGCTCTCTGTAACTGGTGGTGAACTCGCCGATGAAGTCGTGACTGTGGGCAGACGGCAAGACACACACACACACAAACACACAGTCTGGCTCGTGTTCCCTGGATATCATCGCCATCTCCGTTCTTCCTCCTGCCAATCAATCCGTGTCTGTCTGTAATTAAGTTGTCGAAGCAGCTCTCGCTAAACCCACTCGCAGGAGCCATTTCATTTTCTCCTGACATTTCAAAAATCACAACGTATCCAAGCCACTGCTGATTTTTTTTTTTAAATTCATTTGTTTATTTTACTTTATTTTACCTTCCGTCTCGGTCCCAGTCATAAACGTCGACCTTCACCGTCCTGAAATAGACGAATAAAAGAACACAGGATTCCTGAGTAGTTCTGCTCATTATTATCGTCAGAAAATATCAGGAGGAGAAAGCAAAGTTCTGCTCAATAAAGACCAAGAAAAGTTTGGCACATCCAGCCAAACAATCAGACGGTTATTCAAATGGCGGTTTGACATAAATTGTCGAATATTGTGAAAAGTTTAGATTTTCTACCTCAGAGTCGTCAGCTAGTTATTTATTATTTTGTTCCATTAAACATTTTGTTTGATCAAGAGTCTCTCATTGAGACCAAAATTCTGATCATTGACCGATGCTAATTGCGCTTTTGTGTAGCGGTGCTGCGGCGCGATCGCTGAGTCGGTCTCAATAACACCAGTGCTGGTCCCTGGGACACCGCGACCGACTGCTGGCATTATTCTGACCGCCCCAGCAACAGGTGATGTCATCCTGACCCCGCCCACACTCCCGGGGTTCATTGGTGGCAAATTAGCCGTGGCGGTGCTTTTTCGACGTCAACATTTCGGACGACTGGAAGGTTTCTCCTACCTGTCGTAGTCGCCGTTGCACAGCGCTCGAACCGGGATGGTGAAGGACTGCCATGCCGGATTCAGCGTGTTCTTGATCACCTCCGTCTTGTGACAGATGGTGAACCTGGCCGTGGAACACGTCGACATGATGAGGTGAGGGAGGAGGAAGAAGAGAAGGAGGAGGAGGTGGAAGAATAGAAGTACGGAGCGTATTTGCATTGCCCACATTAGGCATCACGCGCTTATCTGAGTCTTTTTCGCCATGCAAGCAGCTGGGGTCGGGCTTATCTGCAGGTCTGAATCCTGGGGGTTAGACAGACGACAGATTGGTAGATTCAGTTTTATTTTGTGCAAACAACCCCTCCGAGGCAGAGCAGTAGAGGAAGTTTATAATCGTGCAAATTGAGACCAACCCCGATGGGTGGTTTGGTGCAATTTGGAAGGGAGTCGTACAAACAGTGTTTACCAAAAGTGGGCATCTGTCCTTACTGCCGCCGGGCGAATCAAAAGGTTTTATTTTTCTTTCTTATATAATCACAGTTGCCGCCAGATCTGCAGGGGGAAATGGGAAGTGAAGTGTTCCCATCATGGCTGCCTTAATGGTTTTATCGAGTGCCTGCGAGCAACGGTGCCCACACGCGTCGTCTCGATTAAGCGAGACATTAAATGTCACAAACGATCTTTGTGGTATCTGGGTATAAAAGTTTGTTTGTGTTAAAGGATGCACTTCTAGGTATTTATAAACATTTTTCATTTTTCACTGCTTAAGTTCCAAAAACTTTTGCAAAATAACTAATTGTACCAAGAAAATGGTGATAAAAAGGTTTGGTTTCCCACACATGCTGGTAGAGGCTCCAGATAACTCTTCTGTTTGAAGATTGAAGGAAGGGAGAGAACTTTGCCCACCAAATCTTTGGTAGCCATTAAGATCAACAAGAGACCAACAGAAGGCAGATTCCACTGTCTTTCCACTGTGGTTTTGCGTTTTTTCCCGAGCACCTATGACAACTCCTAACAAGGTGAGACATCACACAGCGCAAACCACAACAAACCTCCGCACTGCAGTGACATTTCTACTGGCACAAGCTCAAAGACAAGAATCCACCAACTCACGTTCCATCCTCATTACTCCGGTAGAACACCAAGAAGGGGTCTGACTTTCCAAAAAAGTCCTTCTTGTCCAGCTTGTTGGCGCACAGCTGCATGGTTGCAATGTCCTGAGAGAGCAGATGGACAGGTTTTTTTTTTCTTCACTTAGGTCAAAGTCAATCTCATTTAGATGAAGAAACAGGCCTTGTTACGGATGTGACTGGTGATGCTATTAAAAAAAAAAAAACAGCCTATTGATGGCGATGCAAATGCGGATGGGAACAGCGGAAGAGCCAGGAATGGAGATGGTTTAATAACGGATGCTGATTACGGTGACGGCAGCCACAGCCTTCAATTTAAATGACAGGTGACAGGTGGGAGAAAGTGAATATATTGTGGGGGGCTGTCATATGAATGAATGAATGTGGTTCCCGCAATTAATGTCTCTGTTCCTGTCCTATGGATGAATGGATTGATGAATGGATGATGGAAAATTAGATGGATGGATTTTGGATGGATGGATGGTGGAATACATGGTGGAATGGATGGATGGATGGATAGATGAAGGGATAGGTGGATGGTATAATGGATGACAGATGATAGATGGATGGACGGGTAGATGGACGTATGGATGGTGGAATGCACGGATGGATGAAGGTATGGATGGATTGACATCCCCTAATGAAGGGCTTTGAGTCACAGCCCCCGGCAAGTGAGCAGCGCGGAAAACCTTTTTAGATAGTTTGTGACAGATAAGAAAAATAACACACACAAACCCACAGACACACACTCCGTCGCACAATTGATGGAAGCTTCCACAGCGCATTCGCTACTTGTCGAGGGAGCGCAACCTCCCTGAGAAACGATGGTAAACACCAGCCAGATAAGCCTGTTCACATAATGTTTCCCCAGCGATCCCACACAGACTTACACACACACACACACACACACACACACACACAGAAACAGGAAATCCAGTTAGCGCCTGACAGCCTGGTTGGTATTAATATATTGCGGTGGCAGTTGTGTTGCGTGGCGGGGAGTTGGGGAAAAAAAGACACAATCTCAGAAGAGGAATCACTTAGTTTCCAAGCAGGACGACATCTTGACAGTTCATTTGAAACCTATTTTCACATCTGCGGGTCGCTCCGGGTGACGCCGCATCGAGTTGTTTATTAGCCCTGAACGGCGTGGAAATAAATGGGGAAGGATGGCCGCGGGGACCCTGTGCAGCAGCGCAGTTTCAAGAGTAAACTCTCGCAGAAACATTTTTTTATTTATTATATTAAATATTTGTGTGTATATGGTTGCACATGAGATGGATTGTTTTTTTTTAAATGCCAGTATTTAAAAAAAAAGTCAACATAACTTTTGAATGTTGGTGTGCACTGACCCTGCAGTTACTGAGCTCCTCCGCTGCGAAGATGATGGATCCACACTTTTTCCCCGGGATTCCACTGAGAGCCAAGAAGAAGAGAAAGGAGAAAGAGGAACCAATGATCAGGAGGAAAATTGAGGCGCAACATTAAAAACACACATCTGTTGGTGCTTTTAATCTTTTTTTTCATGTATTCCAGCACTTACCTTTAAACTTTAATAAACTTTTCTTTTTCTTTTAAAATTCTTCCTGGATTCTATACTTTTCATTTTTTCATTTTTTCATTTTCATTTCATTTTTTTCATTTCTGTTCTGACCTACGCGCCTCAGTATTCTGCATGTATTGGGAACAACAGCTGTCGAAACTGTCCAAATTTACATAACGGAATAATCCCATCCCGTCCTGAGAGCCCCAGTTGACAAAGCAGCCGACTGGAGTTTCGACACAGACGGGTTCCGCTGGAAGAATTGTTTCCCTCCTGGTGCCGTAGCTTCAGGGCAGCCTGCGAGCTGCTGACACTGGATGGACAAGAGGCCTCGCTTGTGCCCGTGCAAATTAATCCCACATGTCCAATTCCAAAAACAAAGAGTCAGGGCGGAAAGTTAAGAACTTAACATCTCACCTAAAATAACCCTCCTGAAAAACAGGCAATCAACCATAAAAAGTATTTTCAGCACTCACCTCTGAATTTATTATGATTGCCTACTGTCCAAAAGACATAAATTGGTCCTTTTCTGAATTTTATAACAAACTCTACAAATCTATCAACAATTATTTTCAAGGTGAATAGGAAAACTACCTCCAAGGATCGTATCAACAACACCTTGGTTCCTCATCCACAAGAGCTTTGGTCTTTGGCAATGGCTTACAAATCAATTTTATGGCAGCGTCCAAAAATAAAACCTCGAAACTGGACGGCTTCCCAGCAGACTGTGGAAAGTATTTCGGTCTGTTTTTTAACAAAATATAAGTAATCTGCGTTTACCCATAGTGTGTTGTATAAAAGTGGCAAGAAACCATTAAATTTGTTTCCCGTATAAACCACATCAGCATCCTAGAGCCAGGATACAAGAACATCAGCATAAAGGTTGGAATCAATTTCATCTCAACAGATCAACCCACAAGGCGGCTTTTAGAAAAGGGACACCTCCAACATTAATTCATTAATTGGTTCAACTAAATTACGAAATGGCCCGTTAACATGAGAAACAAGACAAGGTTGCATGATATCGCCTTTGCCCTTTTTGCAACGGTGAGTGAACTGCTAGAACCACGTGTGCAACATAGCACAAATGAGGCACTTAATAAGAAGGTGGAAAATAACACGATACGCAGATGACATACTTATATAGACTTGTAGAAGATTTAATTTGCAAAATACTCTTAAGGGGGAAGATAGGCTTTGCTAGACTTTCTACATATTTGAAATGGGACAAAAATAGGTTAAGCTGAAAGGGCAGAGCTAACATGTGGTTGGGGGTGTGGCCACGAACCCAGAAGAGGCACTAGTGCCATTTGAGACACTTTCTCGAATAGCATCACTGGAGCAAGAAAAAATATCAAAGGATGGACTTTTATTGTATCTGGTGGTTACAATAAAATCATTTCTTATTGTTTTTTAGCAAACACTGAAAAAATAAATTTTGCATCACACTGAACTTTCAATGTCACGATCGTGAGGGTTTTGCAATTCTGATTACCAGAGCTTATTTTCCATCGCTGTCCTGTTCTTTATTTTTTTTAGTTCACTACCCTCATACCAAGCTGGAGCTTCATCCAACTTTTTTTTTTTTTTTACTTTTTTGACAGCAGGGGACCTGAGGCAAAGCCAAGAGGCAGGGCTGTTGTTCACTGACCCTGAATGTCTCAGCTGCGCCCCAGTTCACCATCAAACCTGGGGAGAATAACAGCCGCCATCAAAGGGCAGACACTCATTCAAGTTTAACGCAAAGAACAGAGGAGTGAGACGAGGAGGGAAGAGAATTAAAAAATAAAAAAACAGTGGCAAGAGCAACATCTGATGAATCCACAGCCTTCCACTATGTTGTAGGTTTGGGAGTCTTGGCCGCCGGTAGCAGCGGCAAAGGCAATGATTTATGAATTCGACTCTGAAAACTTTTTTATCACACAGCAGCCAGTGACAACACCACGCACAAAGTCACCCGGACTGCTTGTCCGAACATCTTTGCTTGGCTTTGGGCAAAATCTTGACAACTTTCCGACACAACACCCATTTATTTATAGATATTTACGGGCTGAGTGCGAAGCCAGAGTCAAAGTGGGCACACTGCGTTTTACCCAAACAGACAAATGGACCTGCCGAGCCTCAGTTAATGTAACTTTTCACATTTGCCATTGAGTTTCACATAATCAAGCCAGCAACACAGAGAAAAGCCTATCCCCATAATTTGTGCAGGCAGAAAATATCTCCTCTTTATTTAATATGTCAGTGCACCACTATAGCACATTTTTGCAAAAAATGATGTACAATCACACAGAGGAGTATAAAACCGGAATGTTTTCCTCTGGGATTCTCGGCAACGGGAGGGTTGTGATAACACTCTGGTCCGCTAACAAAACCACTGTTGCCGGGTAGATGAACTCATCAGTGTCCTTTTTAGGACGCTCCCCATACGTTCTAAACATTCTTTTGAATTTCACTGGATGACATGCCTGTGTTTACTCCAGTGGGGTGAGGGAAAATACTGTAAAATACAACACTGGGATGATTGAAATAACAACAGATGTTTTTGGGTGGAAACTGATGGTGTAGAATCAAAATGCTGTTGAGCTCATTTTGTGATAATAATGTTTGTAACACTTAATCTGAAACCAAAAAAAAAAAAAAAGTCCCAGTCATTAATTAATTTTCTTGTTCCTCGCTTTGTTTTTTTTTAACATTATCAAAATCCAGCTTAGCAAGTACCATTTGAACTAATGTGTTGCAAAGTTTCTCCCGGTCGCCACACCGTATACCATCAGAGTATGCCAGCTGTGACCTTTTTTGGCTTTCCCCCCACCCCCCGCCCAATGCAGCTGCTTTCTGCTGGGGTAATAAAGCAGCTTGAAGAACAGTCTCCTGACAGGACGGCGGTTAACCCCAGGGTCACAGCTGTCATTTAAAAGGCTCCACAGAGGCCCGTGCGTGAATGTATTTGCACCTTTCTACTTCACTTTATTCCTCTCTGGATATCTAGCCTGCTGTAATTCACACCTATGTTCAAAAAGAAAAAAATCAGTTCCTCAGATTGTTTGTAGGAGAAGGTATTGCATTGGTGTAGGAAAAGCTCCGAACATTCAAATTCATGCGGTAAAATGAATCTTCGCTGTCATGGCAGCGCTGCATCCCAACATTTTACAAACATGAGTAGATGAACGACTTCCTGCGAGTCCCGAGAATGAGCTTGAAAACAAAATAAGATCCACAAACTTTAGAATTCTTTGTTCCTCTGCTAATTCCTCTTCATCCCACGTGTTTGTCCCCACACAAGCTCTCTGATTTGTGATCCATTTCGTCTCCCCACATCTCTGTAATTACCTCAACAAGGGCCAATCTGCCCCTTTGTTTGTTTCCATCTTTTTGTAGGGCCACTTTTCAAACCAGATCAATTGGCTCCATTCTACCAAGTTGCAAAGCTTCTGTCATCTCTCACTGAAACGCAGCTTTGTTCTCAACGTGGGAAACCGCCGTCCTGCTGTCAGCAAAGATTCTTTTAAAATCAATAACATTTAAACAACAGGTACCAGTATCTTGCAATCAACACAGAGTCACAATGTGGATGAGTAAACTGTGGGGTTCCACAAGATTCAGTTCTAGAACTTTTTAAGAACACACAACGTCATTGTACTCCATAACTTCCTTTCTTTAAAAAATAAAAAATTTGCTAGTAGTTGCTGTTGTTTTCTTCCTGACGTCGCAGATCCGACGAGTGCCTCCAACAAACTGGCCCCAATTACTGGCGAGCTGGTGCCCTGTGACACACACTGACCTGTGTGTCGCTCAGTGGAGGGGTAATTCTGCACTCCACAGTCCCTCCTCTCACACCTACCAGCACCTTGTTTGGCTCTCTGTCCATCTCACCATTCTGTATCAGCGTGGAGCAAACAACCTGGCAGTGAGCTCAGGCTGTTAACGGGTATTTCAGTTTTTCAAAAATTGTAAAATTGAATGTGTCATTTGTCTGGTCCTTTGCACGTCAGTGGTGGAGCCACAGAAGTTCTGCTCTGCGTCCTGTAAAGTTACAGTTCTACTTTTATAACGTGTTTGAAGCAAAAAGGTGAACGTTGATGTTTCACCCAGACAATAATTGGAAAAATACCTCCGCTGTGCAGTTGCGCCGAACGGGCGCCCTGCTGAGCTTCCTCATTTGTCCTCTTAACGAGAAGAGGCCCACTTTTTTTGGTCCATCATTGCAGGCTACTTTTACTATCCCTGCGGTTTGTATGCGGTTACCATAGAAACACACAGGTGAGTGTAAAAGAGTACTTAGTTCGCTGCCCAGTGAGACGCCCGTTTCTAAAACTGTTGACCTATAAAAACACCCACCCACATGTGGAGGCTACCAGCAGCATATATGACATTTGGCAAAAAAAAAAATATCGACAATAAATGAAGTTTTCCGTGATGCTCTGATCCATCCGTCGGTACATCTTTATTTGTGTACAGCGTCTCTCTTTTCGATTGCACCACAGTGCTGTTATTTTTTTTTTTCAGATTTTTTTTCTCTCTCTCTGCTTCCCTATGAGAAAAACCCTCCACCAGGACACGTTTTTCTCGCTCATCTCCGTCGTGCTGTCATCCCGACTTCACCTCCGCTTTAACCTTTTCAATCATTTCTGATGTTTTTTTTTCTTTCTCTCCTTTTTGCCAAAGCGCCCCTCCTGCCTCCTCCCTCCTTCAACTTGATCTCCCTCGTTGCACCTCCTTTTTACTTTCTCCATCTCCTTCGCTTCCCGTTCCCCCGTCCCCTGGTTTCTCCCTCCGGGGTCTTTGCTCCTCCTTCACGTATGATCCATCTGAGGCCCCAGACAGCTGTCTGGTGGCGGAGACGCTGACCATACGAGGGGAATAGTGATGTTGCTCCATTAGTCGCTCATCAGTTTAGACCCCCCCACAGCACCCCAGAACACCTGTATATCCGTTATTTATTTGGTGTCACGGGCGTGGGATTAATAGCGGGGGAAAAAAGTATGTGTTATGTGTCTCTGGTGCATTGTTTGGTTTATTCTGCCTTAGCTTTTTGGAAAAACATCATCCTCGGAGGGGAATCGAGGCCATCGAGTATTTTTGTCGTGGGTATTTTAGGATTTTATTGTATTACGGTGCAGAACAACCGAGATCAAATTGAAAAAAAAAAAAAAAGAATGGGAGCACTGAATTGTCAAAAGCTTCACTTTGATATTGGCTGCCACAGATTTCATTGAAGTGGTAAAGAATGTGTTTAAATGGTTTGCTTGTATCTTATTCATTGAATGTGCTGGTATCATTTTAATACGACTGTACAAACAATCATTTCACTTTAATCTCCCTTGGATGTCGTAATTTTGCGGCGCACATCCAACCAAAACAAACCGACTCACTGCAGGTCAAGGACTGTTACGGTTTTGTGGACAGTAATGGTCAAGTGATAGCCAGGTGAGAAATTACAACTCCACATCCAAATGATGTCCTATTGAGTCACAGTGCCTTTACAAAAGAAGGATCGATCTCTTTTCTCAATTTTACCCATTTCTTCTGGCAGAGCTTAAAACGAGATTCCTGACCTTTATTTTATTGGTGCATATGCAAGACCTTTACGATTTCACGGCTGTAGGTATTTCCACAGTCTTAGCCTGTTGATTGATTACAGCTGTTGTTGTATTCTGTACGGTGAAAAGAGGATTCCCTTTGACACTGCTTTCCAATGTCTCCCCATTAATCACACTCATTGCAACGGGCCTTCTGATTGGCTGATTGGCTGTCTGGCTTTATGGATGGACTTGCATGTTGCCTTTCACTTCTGTCCCTTTCCCTTCTCTCTCTCTCTTCTCAAGGTGAGTCCCATTAACGGTGTCGCCGTTAGGACCATTAATCAAATGGAAGTTATAGCAGATGGTGATGGTGATGATGGTGAGTAATCATCCCCCATCAATTTAATTAAAAATAGAACATTATAAAAGTCCATGTTCATGCTGTTAACTTTTATTCATTAATTGACTTACTTTGTTTTTATTATATTTCGTTCATGATGTTCAAAAAAGATAATTTTTGATTAGATCAGATTAAATTATGAAAGTGTCCATTGTCTGGAATTTCATATGTGAATGTTTTTCTTCCCCCATCTCATCGCCACGTTCTCTTTTCGTTACGATAATGCAAAGAATCCCCTCCCTACTTCCCTTTTGTCTCCTGCTCAGTCCAGCTGTGTGAAATTTGATCTGACAGCTGAGGTGCAACCAGCTGATTGTTGGCACTGTCTGGGAATGATAAGCTTTCTTTTTTTTTTTTCTGTCAATAGTGCAACTGGCAACCAGGCCACCCGAGTCTAGCTTGGGTCAGCAGCCATTGACCGCCAGACAAAAATGCAATCCTCACACCAAAGGGATTTTGATATTGATAGAATGGTGTTTCTGAAAAATTCAGCCAAGATGTTTTTTGGGGCTAATTGGACAAAAATACCTTGAGGGGGAATTGCACCAATTACTGACTGGAGAAAGTATAGTAGCGGACTTAGTTTTGCTCATGAAGATGGAGTGAAACACTCACATCAAAGGCAACAAACCAGAAACAGCCTCCAGAGGAAAGGACTTTGAAAGGCCTTCTGGGACTTGGGTATTCTTAGAACCATTTCCAGGATCTCACTTTAATCTGAGACAAAATTGATCGCAACCGTCTGTTCTTCGCGTTCCACTCGGTATACATCGACCTCGTCAGGCTCGCAACATCAACATCTGAGCTGGCGGCTCGACGGATTCCTTCCGATGCTTTGGCAAATTTTCTAACAGGATCTTCTATCGTAGCTATCTTTGGCCTGCCGATGGTAGTCCTCCTGCTGCTCCATCATCTTCTGCTGTTCCTACTCAGCCTGATAGGACTGAGAGAATCACAGTCTTGCTGGAGGGTCTCTTTTCATGTGATATCTTATGAAAGCCTCATTTGCCTTTGAATAATTGTTTAATTGAATCAAGAAAAAAATCAATTGTGTAGTCGATTGCAGATTAAAAAAAATAAATGCTGAAGGTCTCCTACAAGTAAGTTTGGTTTGGATGCTCAAATCAGGATTCGGACCAATTGGTGATCACTACCATGGGACACGGAATCAGCAAATAACAATCGAGGATATACATTGATACAAAGCAGTGAGTTATGTACTGCATGTCTTGTTGACTTCAACAGCCATTGAATACCCCCCCCCCCGGAGAACCTTGGTCTGAAGATCATTAAACGTCACACTGGAAAGGCTTCAAAACTGAAGACACATGATGGAGAGACCCTGATTCTGTTTCATAAACTTCACCCGCTTCTACCTTTTGATAATAGCATACAAGATCCAAACGTAGCGTCTCTCAGCTGGGATTGTTTTCTTGCACCCTGAGTGATGAGCTCCTCGTCGGAACAGCAGACACGGACTCGTCTATTTGCGTAAACAAGTTGTAATCCCGCCTCGTGACCTTGTATTGCCCGCGTCCTGTCAGCTCTTCACTCACTCCTTTCTTCCGTCCTCACAGCAGCTGTTTGCTATTCACGGCACGGTACAGAGGGAAGAGAGTTACCGGCCGGGGTTAGCTGCAAAAAAAATTATAATAATAATGATCGGTTGCAATCATACCGGTCGGCTGAACGACTTGCCGTGTGGAAAGCATCCGTCGCTCTGCAAATGTTTTACCGATTTCGTGAGCAAATTCCATGTTGGGAAAAGGCCATGCTTTGGCTAAAAACCCTGTTTACTGAACATCCCAATGCATCACGCATATTTTGTCACATCAGGTTGAATGTCACTGTAAAATAAAAATAACAAAACAAGCCGAGGTTGTTGTGTAGGAAACCTCATTGAGATTAGTGACCTTGTATCACTGCATTCTATGTATCTGATAAATGATGTACTACACAAACTACACAAATGCT
Organism: Thamnaconus septentrionalis; assembly: GCA_009823395.1. Classification (NCBI taxonomy): domain Eukaryota; kingdom Metazoa; phylum Chordata; class Actinopteri; order Tetraodontiformes; family Monacanthidae; genus Thamnaconus; species Thamnaconus septentrionalis. Next base: position 10,610,683 of record CM020512.1, read on the forward strand.
GTAGTCTTTCTTTCCTTTGTTTTTGTTTTTTTACCTTCACAACAAACCTACCTATTTCTATCATCATCAGGACAAAGTTAACCATCCATCCATCCGGATATTCTGAAGCAACAAACACGGTCAGAGCCTTCAGCTGCTTTTTCTTTTGTGATACACAGACTAAAGATTCCTTTTTTTTCCTTCTTTCCCCTTCGTGCCATAACAGGATGATCTGGCTTCTCAGAATCTAATCTCGTAATATAATAGATAAAGCTATTTGCACCGGCTGGCTCTGTACACGATGCATTAGCCGGATGACTCACACTGTGTTTTCCTCCTTAGACATTAATAAACACAGAGCTCAAAGACAGATGGGGGACTCGTTTCATTCTCTCGTTTTGGCCGGCCCTACGCGTGATTTATGTGCATCATTGCTAACCAAGAAAAAGCAGACTTTAATTATTTCTTTGACAAATACAATTGGCGGCTTGGTTATCTTCTTTTTTTAGGAGGCCGAGGCACTTACGAGAGGATCCTCTCCAGCCGCCCTCCTGTGGAGCCGATGATTTCTCCGAGGGTGCAGAACGTCTGACCCAGAAAGTCCTGTGGGAGGCAAAAAACAGAGGAGAGGAGAAGAAGAAGAAGGAGAAGAGAAAATTTTGGATTAACGGGGCGAATTCAGGTTTCCTCAGGGGTGCCGTGCAATCGCAGGAGAAGAGAAAATCTCCTGTAATTACAAAAGAATGTCCAATAAATTTCCGGAAGCTCTGGCTGTGGGATTCTCCGCCAGAGCGGAGGGACGGCTGAGGGAAAGATCTCGTAGTCGTGAGCAAAGTTATGCCGAGACAATGGCTCATTAAACTGAGATAAGGCGTCTAATTTGAAGTCCTCGATGGCATGTGATGAAACTTTCCGCTGCAACTCAGAGCAACAGTAAAGTTCCCTTCAAAACAAGCAAGAGACAAAAGTTTTTTGGTGGTCAAAAAACAGTTTACATTCACGTTTTTTTTTACATCTAAGCTATAAAAGTCGATAGATTTTTAAACTATAGAAATTCCTTGAAATCCTTTCTGTGTATATCATTGCAATTGTGATTTTATTGATCGTAAAAACTTTTTTTTTTTACCAAATTGTGAACTTGTAAATTAAACAGCACGTTTAGGATTTACATCACCACGTATCAGCCAAACAAGACCAGAAAGTCCAGGGTTACACAATAGGTTATGTGTCTAATTCCAGTTTGTTGCCCTAGTCTAGACAAACTAATGTTTCACAACGACAGGGGGCAAACCAGGAAGTAGATCGCTTGAACCTTGCAGTGTAAAAATTTGTCGAGACATTTGGAACGAAGTCCCACTGCGCGTGAACCGCCGAGCTGAAAGAACGACGGCGACATGTGACCTTTCGGGTTTCGACTCGATAAGAGGACTTGATGTTTACAACCAGCCCGCAGCGACAGAGTCAGACGATGACGACGGCACTAAAAAAAAACAAACACAAAGATGAGAGACGCGGGAAAAGTGCCTGTGTTTCTGATGTTTTGTCGTGTGGGCGCCAGCAGGTGCACCCACCCGCCCGCCCGCCAACGCAACAAACACGTACAAACTGCTGCAGCGCCGATGACAGCTGCTCAACACTTTGAAGCAGAGTTCTAAAGAAGCCCCCCCTTTTTTTTATTATTCTTATTTTTTTTACCTGATTGTGCAACACACAAAATGAGGAATAATACGGATGGGGACAGGGATGGGCTCTCCGGATGGGAGCCTTCAGTGCTTTTTGGTGCCTGATGAAATGGGATGAAGGAAACAAAAGAAAACACAACATACAATCAAATTAAAAGGGACGTGCCAAGAAACAACAAATAAATCTACAAAACTACAGCAAAATAACAAAAGACAAAAATAAAAGACAATAAAAAAAGACCAAGTGGATGGAGTTTTCTTTGGCTCAGAAGGGAAAAATCTGAACACACTCACCTTCTGCCTTCCCACAAGGTGAGTTGCAAGGACGAGAATAATAACAATTTGTCACCACACAGCACTAGAACAAAAAAAACGTTGAAAAATTTCAAATAAAAGGGCTGAATTGTCTACAGCTGTAACTTACGTGTTTGGAGATGTTGCAGCTCCTGGAGTCCACATTGTACCTGTTAGCAGACAAGAGAGGGCGACGTCACTAATCAGTGTTACAGAAGAGAGTTGGCATCTGGTAGCAGAGGACAGGACTGCAATCTGGACACGAGAGTCGCAGGATCTGATAGACTTTGTTAATAAATGTGTATTTAAACGTCCAGACTGTCTTTTTGTGTCTACATTTTGGTAGGATTTGGTCAAAATCTCAGATGAGGATGAATCACAATGCGGACTTGAGCGGTCGGCAAACAAACCTCTGGGCAAACTTACTCCATGACCTTCCTCTGACTCCCCATGAGGGTCAGAGGCATAAATAAAGGGGTTTTTCTTGGCTTGTTAAAGTTTTAAAAGGCGCTATGTTCTACCTGCTCTCCCTTTCATCCTCGACTCCAGTGGCGCAGCGAAGGACAATTTGTCATCCCCAAAAGATAAAACCTCTCATGTGTTAGGAAACTGAGCAAAGCAGGGAGAGATATTGCGACCTTTGTGACGTCACAAAAAGGTGGCAACTGTTAAAAACAAAAATATAAAATGGGACTTTCTAATCTGAAACATAGTCCAGTATCTGTAACAATTCTAAATTAATTTCTTCAAACACTGTAATTAGCCACCAGTGGCTTTTGTGACTCTGGTCAAAAATGGAGTTCCAGTAGAAGCCCTGGACAAACTGCTGTTGCTACACCTTTGCATGTCTGCACCTCTGCAGGAGTCGTCTCATTCTGCTCACTTATTTTCCACAAATCACAGAGAAAAAAAAACTCAAAGTTTTGAGGAGTAATGAAAGGTCGTGCAGTGAGTCGCTACTTGTGCTTGATTAATAATTCAAAACGATGGAGGGAATAACTTGACATTTGGAGACAAACGGTCCGCTTGAGAAAAAAGCTCCAGAACTGAAATGAACTTTTCCAGTCGGCTTCAGGTTATTACAGTTCAGCAAAGTGCTTTCATCCAGTTGGACGTTGTCGTGTTATAACCTTCTTTTTTTTTTTATGTAACTTGTTTCTAGCAAATAAGCAGAAGGATTGATGAAGCATCCAGTGACTGTCAGAACTGCTAACAAGTGTAACCATCATTTTAAAATTTCTACACTTTTTTCTTTTTCGTTTTCGGGGATGGACTTGAGAAAAACATCAAATTTCTACTTTCCTTGGGAGCTCCACTGACTTGTGTTGCTCTAAAAATCTCCTGATATTCTGCACCTGAACACCGACACTGGCACACAACAACACAACGCAACACATTGCAACGCAACACATTGCAACGCAATGACGACAGCAACACGGTGCTCATGTTCCATTTTCACCTTCAGTCTATTATCCGCAGTCCCCGCTGAGCAGCTCCGGCTCTTGTCAGCGCCTTGATGAGAGTCCCGCCATCTCGCCATTGATTGAGGATAATAGCCACGCGAAGCGAACTGAATAACCGAGTGGGTAAACAGAGCCTAATCCAATCAAACGACGCTATCAGGGGGACTTGGCACGCGGCCATCCCTCTTTAAAATTAAACAAAGACCCCTTCATGAAGTCTCGCCGTCTAATTCTCGCAGTAATGGGCCCGTTCGCTTATCCTTAATGGGCCAAAATGATCTTTTCACCAAAGTGACCCGCCGAGACAGAGTGACTCTCTCTCTCTCTCTCTCTCTCTCTCTCTCTCTTGAGAGAGCGATAGAGTGACTCTCCCTCTCTCTCTGGGGCTGGACCTGTTCGTAAACATGTGGAAGGAGAGGAGGCGACATACTCACACGTCAAACCTCAGATTTTGCTTCTCCTCGAAGAAGAAATCCAGGACAAACTTCCGCACGAAATCCGGATTGCGAGTGTTGTCGATCACCTCCGTCCTGCCGAACTGCACACAGGTACGGAGAAACGAGTCAGCAGCAGCAGCGGGTAACGAATCAGTTTACATCATAAAGTCGGGAAAAGAAAATAAGTGAAAGAAAAAAGCTGAAAGACATTGTCACGGCAGACTGCTATTCATGGATAGCAATTTTTTCCACCAAAAATATCACCGCTCTGCGCCTCGATGCAGCTGAATCTCACAGAAAACCCCTGGAGATATCACACAGCGCAACATTAGAACCGCCTCGGCGCTGCCAGCTCAAGGGAGAACCGGTCCCAGCCTCCTCACTTTCAGGTCCAGGCCGCCGTTCCTGCATCGCCGTGACAATCAGCCCAGTAATCCCTCCAGTGAGCCGCCTGCCTGGCCCCGGGCTCCAGGGGACCCGGCGGCATCATGTAACGAGCTATCGATCCGCCAAGCTGCGACTTCAGGACTTCAGCTCGCGTCTTCAGTGTCCAGCGCAGCGCGGCTAATCTGTCTTATCCATGACCAAATCCTATATATAGCAGAGTAGTGGAGGTGGGGGGGTTTCCTCTGATATTTGATTGTACGGTTTCTATTTTTAGAGGGTAGAAGCCCTTTGGTTTCATCTCTCACAAGTATTGATTGTAAAACTCTTTGGTGGTCGTAGGTTCCTCTTGATATTAGAACGTCTCTATTGTTCTCTTTTCAGCTTGAAGAAAGCTAAAGCTAAACTGTTGTCGTATCTGTGAGATTCGTTGATTAGCTTCTCCTGGAACTTGTGTTGAGTTTTGATTGCTCTCTTAGAATTGGACAACGAAATTCGTCTTCAGTTGCAGGTGTGTGTTTTCACGATTGTCTTTCCCTCATTGAAACTTCTCCAAAAAAGATCTTCTAGAGGACATCAAAGTGTAATGGAAGGTATAGGGGACCGTGTTCACTTCATGCAACTGAAAAGTAAAGAAAATCCAGACTATCAGTGTGTCATCCGCATACATTAGCAGAGAGTAGTCAGGCTGGAGGTCTGCCTGGCGGGGAGTGCTGCAGGATAATGCCACGATACATCAGTAGATAGAATTCCCCATCATATTGTCGCAAAGTCAAAGAAAACGCGAGTTAAAAATTACTTACAAGTGTCTTGAATTGCTGGGAATTGTTTCCCCCTGAGACCAACAGGACTGTGGTTTTATATTTAGAAAGCATTTGTCATTTCATTGTCGTTGTTGTTGTTGTTCTTCTTCTTTTTCTTTGGAAGGCTGCAGGTGCCAAACTAAAAGCTAACAGCTGCACCTTCTCACATCTGTTACTGTTGCCGTGGCTGACGCACAACACTTGTGCAGATTTAGCGTTATTTCGGTTGCACTTGTGATGGTGAACTATGTCTTCTTATGTTCTGAAATAATGAACAAATATTTTGAAAAAAAAAAAAAAACTATGAAGAACAATGCAGCGAGAGCAGTTTTGGTGTGTGGTAAACAGTCTGCACACTTGAACCTCACCAACCAAACAGCCATCCGAAGTTCACCTAATTTCAGTGTCATTAAATCCAATGTAAATGAGGCCATGACCCTTTCAGTGACCTCTGAAATGAAGCAGAAATATATTCACACACCTTCCATTAAAAATCATCCTCCATTACGGTGTATTTAAGCAAAGGTCAGAGGTTAATGAGCTGTATGAGATAAAAGTGTATATCAACCCCACCTGTCAATCTGCTTGGGCTTTTAAAGCAGGAACAGTGTGATAAGAAATGTGATTGCATTTTTTTTTTTTTAGGATTGTAAGCAAATGCAATTTTCCCCTCAATAAGTTGCATTGACTAGACACAGATTTTCTCCATTAACCTGTTTCTATTTCATAACTTCCACTGAGAAAATCTGAAAATCATTATCAGGGATTCTTTTGACGACAAGATCGCCGTGGGCAGCAGAAAAATAACGCACAAAAGAAGGTTATCAGCTACGATCTGGAGACAATTATCTTCGCAGACAAACAGCAATAAGCAGATGGAAGAGACAAAGAATGGTCGCATAAAAGCCTCCGCGTGACACATTGAGACGGAGCAAAGCCTTCAGGAAATGGTGATGGGATAAAAACAGGCACACGCACAAAAAGAAAACAACAACAACGAAAAAGGAGTGTGCAGCTGCCGGAGGGGGGACGGTGTTTACTCTTCTGATTGTAGCGCAAATCGCACTGCGTCTCTGATGAATCTTAGCCGCTGCGGAGCGGCAGAGGTGTGATGGTGCCCGGATGCGAGAGGATCAGCGGTGTCGGTGTGACTTTGCAAGACGGCGAGTTCACCTGAAGACTGACTGAAAAGCTGCACCAAATAAATGACATACAAAACAAAAGACATGGATAATCAAATAAAAAAATGAAATAATGAACAAAAAAAGGTTACGGTCTATTGACAAGACACCGTTCAAGTGGTGTCAGTAAATGGAAGGTCACGTGACCCACCCCCACACCTCGCCCCCTCCTCCTCCACTCCAAGAGAGTGGCAGAGGGCGACGCAGCAAGAAGTGGAAGGAAGCAGACGGTGAATCTTTAATGAGGTCTTGCTGCCCTGAGTCACCGTCTGAATCCCTGATCCTACCCGCGAACGGCGTAATGAGATCACGTTCACTTTATTTATTATTTAACCTGTACTACTAATTCTGACAACCGTAACTGTCGACTGAGCATGTGAAGTCTTTGACACCTCCGTTTTTTGGGAGCTGCGCTGCCTCCTGCACGGCCGCGGCCAACAGCATGAGAATCGACACTTAAGATTTAACTGAAAGGGTAAATCAACTTAAATCAATCAAACATATATATATATATATATATATATATATATACATATACTGTTTAGTATCTTAGGAAACTTTGTTTCCTTGATTTTGCCACCGCAAAACGTTCCACTGTTGTGTTTCACACTGACAAATGTAATTTTTAGACGTGTCTTTTTCACCACGATTCAAATAATGGTTCAATATAAAAAATCATTAGATTATCCGATTTAAAAAAGATCTATACCTGCAGCTCCACTTGTATTACCAGCAGAATATCAAAACAGTGGCCACAATACCAGTGTTATGTGTGTGGAGGAGGAGGAAGTTGTTCTGACTTACCTCTCTCCATTCTTTGGTTCCCACAGCCTGTAAGTACAACACCACCACTAGGGGAGGGATGGAGGGAGGAAGAGAGGATGGGGAGGCCGAGGTCAATCAGGGGGAAACATGGAGAGAGAGAGAGAGAGAGAGAGAGAGAGAACTCGTGCTTTTAGCCAGATGGATTTTACATGTTGCCACCTGACAGCTATCATAACACTGGGTAGTTCAATCAATAAAACTCACATCCATTTTCATTAGGTTTCCGGCGCGACTGGGAGGAAAGTCAATAAACTTCATAAAAAAACATTACAACATCATCGTCGTACAGGGAGAATTTTGAAATTCAAATGGTACATTTTCTATCCATCCATCCATCCACTTCACTGTTCACCTTTCATTCTGAGGTGTGGTGCAGCCTGTCCCTCCAAGATTATCACCAGTGTTGTCGTAGACCAGACTGGTTTTGGCTGCAGATCGCTTTTTGGGGGTCTTGGTTTTGGCCTCAACAATGTGTTAACTCAATCTTGGTCTATCTTAGTTTGGTCTCAACTCAGTTTCTGTGTTTAACCTCTACTTTTTATTTCCTGGTAGTGTCTTGTTCTCAGTTAAGGCGGTACCAACAGCAATACTGATTAACACAAGAACCCGGTTCCATGTACCTTCAAGTCGATCAGTTAATCAGTTGAACTTTTGGATGAAATCGTGACACGCGGTCCATTTTGTTTTATTCTCACGTTGCTGAGATGATAAATCACCCCATTACCTACCTTACAAAAAGAAAAAAGTAGTGCTGCCACTACTCTCCGCCAGGCCTGTAATCTATAACTTCAACAACCAAAAAAATAAAGCGTTGATGTGCTTGAGGAATTGTTTTAAGGGCAGAATGAGTCATATTGCATCGCGTTATTGATAGCTGCAGCACAAATACAGACAGAAAAAAGCCTGGAGTAAGAGCAAAAATATGATTCCAGTTCGATTGGTACGTAGGTCGTCTGGGCCAAGTCGTTCCCAGTATCTGCTGGCTTTCTTGCCATTTAATCTTTCCTTGGGGGTCCCTGAGGGTGAGAACTCCAGACTGACAGCATTGAACTGAGAGTAAAGTATAATTTACAGGTGCAACACTCAGGTTATTAGACTTAAGGACACAGGGAAAATAAAGTTGCTCCTGCGACACAAGAGGCTGCTGAGGACGTGCAGGGAGCCTTTTTGTCGGTGGTAGATGCAGTGCAATTCTAATTCTTTCGAAATAAAAGTCCAGATCCACGGTGTCCAGGTTAGAGAATCTGTTGTTGCAATGGTGCCAAAATCGACTCTCCAGCCAAAGCATTGCAAATAGAAAGTGGACAAAACTGCATTGTTAGATCAAGCACCCATCCGTTTTATTACGAACGTGTGCCGACCACAGTTTGGACTTTCCAAATGAATCAATAAACAAACCCGACATTAACATTGGTTTGGAGAGAGAACCAAGCAGGGCAGATTAAATCACATAAACACATAAGTAGGTCCGTGCATATGCATATAAACAACCAGTCTAATAATAAAAATCCACTTATGACATTTAATCATAATTGGCAGAGAGAATAACATCGGTCAGCTGCAAAGCGTGGAATGAACCGCCCGCCGTCGAGCGATTACAACCACATTTCTCCCTCCTAATTAGCAGATTAACTAAGGGCAAACAATAACAGAGCCCACAAGAGCGTTTGGGCTTTGGGTCAGTTTACAGAAACAATCTTTTCTCTGTCAGAATGTTAATGTGAGAAGCCCACAAGACTTCGCAAGGACTGGATATTTGGATATGAGGGATTCGAAACACGGAAGCAATTCAAGGAAATAAACAAACACAAGGACGTTGTTTTCAAGTCTTCCTCATCACTCTCACTCTCTGCACGATCCTCTGAAATAATGTCCAAGCGTTGGTGTCCTTGAGCGCCTCTGCACCACATTGTGTTATTACACCCCTCCCCACCAAGGTCGGTCTGTAACAGAGCCAGAAGCTGCCGGCCGGTGGGATCAGACTAATGCCCAGCAGGGCTGCACTGGTGCCGCTAGCCGTGTCTGGAGAAGCTGGCTGATTGCCGGCTTTATGGAATGTGACTACCGGGGAAGGAAAGAGCCCATCTGGTCACTTACAGAGCAGCTAATCACAGTTGACTGTTACTGCGATACGGAGTCCAAACACAAGTCCCCATGATGGACTCACTGCAGGCCACAATAACAAAACCAGTAGGCAGACCAGAGTGGATTAAAACAGGTTGGATTTTGGAAATGTTGGTTGATTGATCTACGCAAAGGCAAAGTTGATTTATCCAATTTGCTTGGTCTTAATTCAACTCAGTTAAATTCAATGTATTCATTGGATTTGGGACAGTGCAGGTTATTTAACATCACCAAATGATGTAACATTAGAGTCAATATCCCTAAATAGATTTAGGGACATTGTCTAGTCAAGTCACTGGTCCGATGGGTAATCTGTCCTTGAGAACAGTCCATCCATTGATCACTGTGTCATCCCAAAAGTATCTACAAGGGTTTCCTCATAAAAATCACAGACTTTAAGTGTACGCTGGTCTGGTTCAATAATAACCAGTTTGTAGACTTTGTTTTCAAGTAGTTATAAGTGTTCTGTAGTGTGGTGTGTTTCGTTGTGTTTCACAGCCGAGAGTAGGGGGGTGAAAGAAACGTCCGCACAGTCTGGACCCGTGAGTCCCTGGAGTTCATGGCATATAAAGACAAACAGCCATGCAACGTTCAATAACACAGCAGCGGCCAGACGGAGCCACCTCGTTAAGAGGAAAGTGTGTTTGGACGACGGTGGGAAACTTCGGCACTTGGGACACACACACACACACACACACACACACACACACACACACACACACACACACACACAAACTCGGTGACACAGGTGCAAAACAGACCAAGGAAATGGAACCAACTGCCTTGTTTTTGATTGTTTTTTTCGTTTGTTTGTTTTTCTGTGTGCGCACACATGAATACAAATCCAAGACGTTATCAGGTGTGCTTCTTTATCTAAATCTCAAATGTGTTTGCCCTGTTGAGCCCTCGGCCCTGCGGAACTTTAAGATGCTCTGCACTGACCATATAGGTAGGTAGATTAAAGCTATGAAACCAGAGAAGCATCTTAGCACCTGGTCACAGGTGTATCCTGTACATTTTCTGGTGTGTTTGCTCTGTTTTGTTTTGTTTTTTTGTTATAGATGTATTAAACTGCCCTAAATGAGTTACCTAGTCTTAAGACATCTTAACACTGAAGGGGTAGTATTTGTTTTAAACTGAGTTCATATGACAAAACACTCAAGTTTCTCACATTCCGTTCCGACGGATTATCTTCCTGTCCACACATGCAAGGAAGATCATCTGCGTTCTGTTGACAAGGATTTCCCATCAGCGTAACGAGGATGGAAATGGCCCAGCATCCTTTCTGACTCATTCCACTGATGCTAAACAAGCTGTGTGCGGTTTTTGTCTCTCTGTCTCTCTCTACCTCGCTCTATCTCTCTCTCTGGAGGGGGATTTCCTTCCGCCAGAACGGAGAGATCAGGGTGTTGAGAAATGTAATCAGAAAGTTAGCCGATCTGGGCAGAGTGCCATTGGGCTTCCTGACACAATTATGGGCAAAAACCTGAGCGAGGTGGGAACATAAGGTGGTGGGGAAGACGTGAGAGAAGGGGGAGGAGGACAGACAGAGGACAGCGCTGACTGTTAATCAGACAGGAAGGTAGAGTCACCCGGGAATACCAGGCAGGCATGGATGAAGGCGAGATGGAAGACGGGATGGTCCGAGGAGGAATCTGAGGAATTGCATTGTAGGGATATGACAAGACAGTCAGGCAGTGGCCGTTTAGCCTGAGGCAGGCGGGCATTGAGGGGTGAGGAAATCCGTGGTGGAAACACCTCTCGTGGGGGAATTTCGACACGGTGAGGTCGGCACAGAGCTCCCCACTAATCTGCTGATCTCTTTCCAATATAGCCGGATAAAGCAGGAGCCGGTGGACCGTAAACCCTTCTAGGGGCCAGTTCTTGAACCTCAGAGGAACGCAAACCCTTGTGGTGGTTGACAGCCAGGGTTAGGGTTAGTTGGGGGGAGGGGTTATGCCGCTTACAGGTAGGACGGTAGCAGGCTGTGCTTCACGGTGACAAAGCAGCTTTTCCATCAACCCCGGACCGAAATGGCAAAGTGGAACCCTTGACGTCACCCTTGATGGTCCAGAACTCCCAGCATTCCCCGAATCGTGTGTGTTTTGGTAGATTTTTCACTCTGGAACTGGTGTCTGTGTTTCAAATCTGCTGCAGACTGAAATGCAACAGTTGGTGGCGGTGAGCAAGAATCGCCATAAAACGTCGGAACCTTGCCCTGATGGGTTTTGTCAAACCTACACTATGTGTCGGTGACCCATGAGTGCTACGTTTACTGGAATGTATAACTGAGCCACTGATTGGAAAAACCTGGACATCACAGAACCAAAACCCTCCGTTCCAAACGATGACAGTTTGATGGAGGAGTTGCACTTTACCGATGACCTTTATGTATCTTTTAAGACCTTTAGGGCTAATCCACAAATCCTGTCAACAATACATCAATGAGAAAGGCATCGAAACATGGAAAGAATGGTAGTGGTTAGAAAGTCCGTGTGAAAAAGAGGACAAGACCAAGTGAAAGGGTGTAAAACTTTTACCACCACAAACACTTATATACACTAGTGTTGCTGCGCATGAGTCAATCCCTGGTCTGGCAGATTCAGCATTTAAAAATATTTCTAAAAAAATCATTGTATCCTTTTCATATGAAAACAAGCCATTAAATGTCATGAGCGTGGATCAACAGGAGCTTTTTTCTCATCTCTTTAGGAAACCCAGGGAGCAATTAGAGAGCAGTGACCTTTTATTTAGGAGGAGGTGGAGCGAGCGATGCGCGCAAGGCTGCAGATCCTCCACGAAACCACCGACTGGAAAAATATCCAGTCAATCAAAATCAAGTGGTTTTTGCCTGTGTGCCAGAGACTGCAGGAGAAAATCCTCCTCCGTCTATTGGGAAAAATCATTTGCGGGAGGAAGACAACTGGGGGTGAAAACTGGGGAAGTGCATTGCGAGTGATTTTTCTTTTTCTCTTTGAGATTGACAAAGCTCACGAGGCCAATTAAGGTCGATTAATACTGAAGCCATCATTAAGGTGCTCCCTCCACTCTCACTATAACGAGATGTAGCTGAACCTAAAAAACAATCATTTAAATTTGGCTTCAGTTTTGATTTTTATATTGGTAAAAACTTAACAAACAGCCCATAAATACATTATTAAAAGTGTATAATTGCAGTGCAATAAAAGTCATTTGGTTTTCTTACCCTTAGAAAGGTCCTCATATATATAAGAAGCCCGCCTGACGACGCCTGCATACTGAAACAGGTTACATACACACATACATATTTACACAATAATACACCCACCTCTCTGTCTAATCAATGCAGCATAACACAGTCAGAGCCAGTTTCCATCTGAACTTTGTCATGTTTGTGGAAAAGGAAAAACACATGGCAGAATCTCCCGCAGCTTTGACTCCTCCTGCTGCGTAGCTTCCCTCCAAACATTCACTCCTACCTGCCGCTGACTCATGACATGCAGCTAATACAGCCAATGTACAGGATGTGTCATGGTGCGCGTTTATCAATAGTCATGACTAAATCGCCTTGGTCAACAACTGCAATAAACAATCAGCGCGTTCATCTTCTTATTTAGATTTTTTTTTTGTCGTTGGCGCTTATCGTAGACGATCCCTGCTGGCGGGATTGAGGAAGGACATCCCGCGCATCCGTAACAGCCATGTGTCATGTGACGTGGCTTGAAAGCGGCCAAGCACTCCATCGGCAAATGGTGTTGCATAACACAAGTGGGATGTTTCATATGGGAGCTTGATAGCACTTTTTTTTGGTGGCGGTGGTGATGGTGGTGGATAAAAAAAAACAAGAGAGCCCATAAATTGTGCGAGAAGTGTTTCAGCTTTGCGAGCTTCACGGTAGCTTCAAAGACTTTCATGAGGGGGTTTCTGCCTCTCCCTCCCTCTCTCTCTCTCTATGAAACTTCAGGTTTTTTTTTTACCACGTCCTGTCGCCCGTCGGCCATTTTCTCATTATTCTGCCGATGAAATTGTATCAGGGCAGCTTCAAATTTGAATCGGCGCCGGGGCCTCTGCAAATTACCCTTTTTTTTTGTAAGTGCAAAAGAGTCACTTTAGTGGCGGGAAAGCTGCTCCGAGCACAAAGGAGAACAATCAGATGGCTCTTGAGGATGAGGAGGGAAAAATATCTCATGAATCCCATTATTTTTTTCCCGGGGCGCTAAAGGAATACATCATACAGACAATCGCCGACCAGCAAAATGATGGAACGGGCCATCGTCTCTTCTGAGATTTCAATTTCTCTCATTACCACGGTTAAAATGGTGGGGTGGGGGTTCGGACCCCCGATGATGGAGGGTCGGGCGGGGAAAGCGTCTCCGGACGCAGCCGAGGTCACACATGCCTGGAATATGTTACGTCCCAGCCGAGAGCCGGCTGAAGAGGTGGGATAAAAAAAAAGAACAAGAACAAAAGAAAAAAGGCCTCGCGTTCGTCTGAGTGGCAGCGAGGCGGAGCGGCAGCGTGCAACCAAAAAATGAAACATCCATCATCCCTAAATAAAAAAAAAAAGTGACACCTTCCCAGAAAAGGCTGAGTGACAGCTTTAATTGGTGCGCAGCCGGCGGAGCGGAGAGGGCTTACATAACTTTAATTCTCGTTGAACACCATATTGGCGCACAACCAGCGACAGGCTGGAACCAAGAGCTTCTCGACGGGGAGGTCGCTGCCGTGGTCAGCTGTGGGTCCAGAAAAAGGCTTTCAACGCATTTATTGCAGGTGAGTGTTCCACCGAAAATTGTGTTACGGGGTGTTTTTGATCCATTTTCATGCTGGCTCATCGAAACTCAGCCCATCCTGTGGCCGACGGTCCAAAGCCTAGCTTGAAAATAAGTAGCATTTTAGCAGAGCAAGGAGCTTTCTCGCGGTTCCGACGTCTACAGAGATCACCGGTCAGAGTCGCTCACTCCCGGCTGATGGCTGTTTTTTTTTTGTTTTTTTTCTGCGCTGCGTGACAGTAAAAAGCCTCAAAATCTCATTTGAAGAGGCACGAAAAGTATCGAACAACTTTTTCAGCCCTTCGGCAGCAAAAACGGCACGGAGCCATTTCAGAAATCCGACGTCTCAAGTATTGGCAGTAGAGCGAGCAAGCGAGCGGCCAAGTGCAAAAAAACAGGCATTCGCTTTTTATTGTCGTATGACCCGAGCTGCAAAAGAAAAAAAAATCGAAGAAATAAAGACTCACGGCTGATTGCGGCTTGACACAGCTTTTCTGTGAGTGCCTCCGAGACTGTTGTCCATGAGCACAAAACGGTTCTGAAATAAGGAAAGGTCTCCAGATTTTTCGCCCTCCAATACTCACATGTGCTAGAGAGCGAGAAATTTGAATTCACCTACAACACAATAACACAACGACAATCGACTTGAAGCATACAACTTCAAGGATACTTGAGTGCATCAGGTTCCAAGAGGTTCCAGAGTGAAACTCAACAACAAGAAATCATGTGCAGTCATTCTCTACTGTGTTTCGATTCATCAGCCAGCCTTGACCTCCTGAACAGTAAAACTTCAAAATCCCACATTCAGCGACACACATTCAAATACAAAAAAAAATTAAAACTATCAATGTGAAGAAAAACGCTTAAGTATGAGAAGACAAGGAACTTTTTTTCGAGCTTCGTCTCCTGTTCACACAAAGCTAAATTGCTGTGTGTGTGTGTGTGTGTGTGTGTGTGTGGGTAGGTGGGCGGGCGGGCAGGCGCACAGACGGGCAGCATCGGGATAATTTGATTGGCCAAGTCAAAGAAGCCAAAGATCGAATTAAACGGCAACAACCAGGCAATGTGACGCGGCTTCCCCCAAGGACAAACTCTGAGTCATCCACCGGCAGGACAACATGCGGCCCTGCCGCATTCTTCCACTGAGACGCAAAAAAAAAAAAAGGGTACAGCAACTTTTTCCCATCGCTGGAAAAAAGCCTGAAAACTCCAGAGAGTTGGGCCAGGAGTTAAAGAAAAAAAATAATAAAGGGACGGTATTTTTAGCCGGCAGATAAAAGTTAAACATTCAAGGTATGATCAAAGTTGTGCAGCCTGTAGGTTTGCGACGCCTTCCTTCTATTTTTGTGTTTGCATCCCACTTGTTTTTTTTTCCATTGTCATTTCGTCTTTGTACATTCTAGGACGCAGCTTCGCTCTGTCGATCTCCCATCGATCGGCCGCTTTGAAACCCTCCTCACGTGACGATCCGTCATCGCGGCGGCCTTAAGGGATGGCAGGACTCGCTCCACTTACACATGCTGTCAGGTCCAGGGATGTTTTAAATCTATTTCTAAAAAGAAACTTGGAGTAGAATCCACGTAGAACAACACGCCCTTATAGCGAAGGGGTAAGGGTAAATTCTTGGTAGAGGAGTCGAAGAAGAAAACTAGAGAACCGCCGAAGGTACAGCAGAGGCTAAATGTAATTTTAATCAACGTCACAGTCAGAACTTATGATCCTACAGATCCAGATCTGATAAAATTGATACATTTGAGAGGCTTGAGAGCCCTACAGATGTGCCTGAGCAAACATACACTTTGTTTCTCAACAACTGCGTAATGTCTAATGCAATCAAAATCTCTGCGGTATAGCAGAGGAATTGTAATCTCTGGGACCAATCAGCATCCTCTGAGGAGAAAGAGAAAGAGAACCACCTGCTGTAATGAACCTCTGCAGACTCCTCCTACTTGGTCTTGACTGTTGGCGCCACTTGATCTCATTTAGGATGGAGCCATTATCAGAATCTCAGGCTACGATAAATTCTCTCCGTCTTCAGCCAGTGCTGCATGTGTTTTTGCGTTGGTCTTGTCTCGGGTTGTGCTTTGTGGTAGTTCCCTCCTTCGCTGCACTCTGCCGCTGCTAAAATTAAAGGCACTTTTCACCCGGAAGCCCCGTTGTTTTGCAAACATCACGACAGCATCACTCAGTATCAAGACACTTTAGTCGATGTGACGCGACCCCCCCCCACACACACACACACACACCCCCATGGCTCCTAGTGTGCCTTTCAATTCTACAACATTTTCCTTCTGCCAGAGCCATCTGCGTTACTCAGGGGTCGTTTACACGGAGACGGATTTTTTGTAAACCGCACATTTTCGAAACCGCACTCAAACATGCATTTACACGAAGCGGTATTCAAAGAAAATTCCTGTTTACACGGATACGCTGGAAACGACTGTTGATGTAGTACCTTTGCCCAGTCTGGTGTGGCGCCGCAAGTTTACTCCCTGAAGGCGAAGGAAGAAGAAGAACACCTGAAGCACGCCGTGTTTAATGAAGCAGGAGCTAGCTAACAACATTAGCACCACAGAAAAGAGAAAGAAAGATTGCTCGTGAAAGGACGGTGTGAATGAACGACAGAGTTGAACTAATGCTTTGAGTTACTTTAGAACACAAGATTGTTTAGGTTGACTAGGAGTTGTGTCAATAAAAGTTGGCTAACATTTTTGTCATTCAGGCTTCCTGCATCAATATGCCAGTCCACCGACCCAAAAGAAAATCAATGAAAAGCAAAACAGGATGTTTGCATATCGCTTTCGTTGTGTTTATTTTCACTTTGCACACAATCCACGATCGATTCCACGATGTGTGTGTTATTGTTCACTATTTTTTGCGGTTTGTTGTCGTGGAGGTTAATGGTAAGATTGCAGGCTTGTCATTAGTAGCAGTCACAAGTCCGTTGCTCGGCGTGGTTGTAGTTATGAGTGGTCGTCTGCACCTCACGGCCGCTCAGGTTGCAGGGCAGGGGCGGGGGAGGGGTTTAGAGCTGTGACATCAGCGTTTCCAAAAAGGATCGGTGACTGCGTTCGGCTTCTCCTACCAGTCAGAACTGGTTGAAGCCCAGCAAACTCACCAGCCAAACCACCAGTACTGGAGGCAGAGTCGGGCCAGGCCTGGTTGACAGCTGTGGGTTTGTGTGCAGCTAATTCAAAGCCCAACTCCAGCGCTGATTGCGACTGAATGTCGCATTGAGGCTGCTTTCAGTGGCGGACGAGTTCTCCAGAAAGACTGCATGCTGATTTTTATTCAGGTATCCAGACTACTTGCAAAATTTGCAAAAATATACCAACATTTCTGTAATCGAGTCATTTTTTTTTTCCTCTCTGCAGCTTTTCAGAGGAGTGAATGCACCACGCCAGGCTGTCGTCACCCCATTTCCATCCAGTCTTTTGCCTTTTTTTCTCCCTGCAAAGCATATTTTGCTGCATGGTGTGGTGATCAGAGTTACCACTTTAAAGTCCTGACTCCGAATTAAACAACGTAGATGTGGAGTCCTGAGGACAGTTTGCTTTAACGACCCACTCGTCTCACCTTCTACTTTCACCTCTGAGCACTTTTTATTTTATCGACGACTATCTGAGGTTTTTTTTTTTTTTTTTTATTTCTGGGCTATTTAAAATACATTGGTGGTGGAATTAATACTGTAGTTCAGCTTTGTGGTTTTCAATAAAGACAGAGTGATAAAGGAAGTGTTGCATCTAAAACGCGACTGTAAAAACTTGCCAGTGGTTAGCTAACCACCAACGCCTGTTGTGCATGCTTGTTTTTTTCTTTTTTGATTTCCACATTGAAACAAAGAGAAAACAATCATAAAATTTTGCCAAGACGACCAACACAAGCAGCTGTTGATTTCTGAATCCGTGTCGTTTACATCCAAACCTCCTGGTGGTGCAAAAATCAATTCTGAAAAGTGCACGAAACTGGGATTTGTTTTTGTTTTTTTCCACAAGAAACACACAGGATTCAAAATTCAGCAAGAATCTGCGAGGACAATCAGCGGAACTTAATTACCGCCGAAATTTTTTCCAGCGTGCCGGTAAAAGTCGGACGATAAGCGTCCTCACTTCATTGTTCACAGCGCTGTAGCATCGTTCTCGGCGTGCGGTCGAACCTCCTGTATCTGATGCTGCCGCCGTCTCCCCCGAGGACATCGCTCCACTCCTAATCTGTTTACAGGGAGGTGGGGGCGGGGGGGAGGTTAGGTTGAAGGGCCGGCAAATCCAATTAGGCCGGTTGGTGTAACTCAATCAGGATCGTTTGAGCA
Organism: Thamnaconus septentrionalis; assembly: GCA_009823395.1. Taxonomy (NCBI): domain Eukaryota; kingdom Metazoa; phylum Chordata; class Actinopteri; order Tetraodontiformes; family Monacanthidae; genus Thamnaconus; species Thamnaconus septentrionalis. The sequence goes on from CM020512.1 coordinate 10,628,915, forward strand.
CTGCGGCTACCTGCGACTGGAGTCGGTCGTGGAAGAAGAAGAAGAAGAAGAAGAAGAAGAAGAAGAAGAAGAAGTGCGCTTCCTTCCAGTGACCAACAAGGAGGAAATTCAACAACAAGCTGGAAGCCGGCAGTCGTTTCATCCTCCTCCTTATCCTCCTCCTCCTCCCCCGCCTCCTCTTCCTCCGCTGCACATCAAGATGGCCCTGACAGCCAGACTCAAGACCTGTGACCTTTCCTTGACCTTGACTTTTCCACCTCCTGCACCCTCCTCCCTCTTTTATCAGCTCCGGCTCATTATCAGGACTTTCTGTGTTATTAAAGCTGCGCAGCCACGGACAGTGGAAATTTGGGGGGTTTCCACCTCTCTGCCGTCAGACAGGGAACAGGTGCCGCAGGAAACCATCGTGTGTGTGTGTGTCTGCATCTGTGTGTGTATTCACAGGCTCCTACCTACCAGGATCAGACTTGGAGAAGGTGTCCACGTCCAGCAAGTTCCTATGGGGACAACGACAACGACAACAACTTAGCTTTGCTGCTTAGGCGACACACAATACACACACATGAAAGGAAGGCAGATAGAGCTTCTGTCTCGCCCCTTCTTCGCTCTCTGAACCAAACCCGGAATATCGGGCTCTCCGTCTCGGACGTCTGACCATTTCAGTTCCGGCAGAACTCAGGAGATACTGGAAATAGCCATTCAATATTCAGGGGGCAAAAAAGAAAGAAAAGAAAACAGCCAGAAGAGAGACAAGCTGACAGTCGACAAGTTTTTTTTGTTTTTTTTACCTCCTCCAAACCTCTGTGTCAGTCAGAGAGCAGCCGACCGTCGTCCCTTCAGGGGACGTCGTTTTGCATGATTGTGCTCATCATCACTTATTTCAAACCGGATTTACTGACTTCTATACAAAATTCTCAGCCTCTTGCACCCCCCAGACTCACTTCAGTCTAATCAGTTGATCCATCAATAATAAATCATGTTTGCCAGGGCAGAATTTTTAAGTGCACAGGTAATTAACTAGCTTAAACACACACACACACACACACACACACACATGCTCTCCTGTTCCTGGCCATGAACCATCAAGATGCAGGGAGCCACATTTTCTAAACTGTTCATATTCAGATTTCATTCATCTGATATAAGAAAAAACAGATTGCAGGAATTGCATGATGGATTTTATAAGTTACAATTAAGACACAATGTTTAATTTGAGGGGAAAGTTGATTCTCCACGCAGGCAAATGAGAAGCTGTAGCGTCATATACCGTCAAATCCCGAGACGGTTTCTTATCGCACCGTCAAAATCGCACGCAGACGGCCGACCGATCAACTTTTGTTGTTGTCGTTTCTCCTCCTCCTGCTGCTGCTCCCGACGGACCTGAAGGACACGCACTTTGTGCGGCGCGAGGGTTTGGCTCTTACCTGCAGGAGACTGTAACTTCTATTTTAGTTGCAGGGACTCTGGTGTTGAGCGGGTCGAACTCCCCGATCGAAGCCATCATCTCGCCTCGCGCAGCATCCGCGAATTAGTGGAAGAAAGTCAGGAAAGGAGGAGGAGGAGAAGGAGAAGGGGGGACGTGGGGAGGTGATGCGGGATCAGCGGCAGCAAGGCGCTCGTGATGGCGGTAAATCCATGTGCGGGATGTGATCTCCGTGGAGGAGAGAGAGAGAGAGAGAGAGAGAGAGAGAGAGAGACGGGGATGCGGTGAAGTTGTCCCGCAGATTCTTTATTTAAAGTTCTTTCATCCCTCGTGCGTCCGAGGTGCGAGCCGCGTGCGGCTTAGGGGGCGAGAGGAGGAGGAGGAGGACAAGAAGAGGGTAGCCTAGCGTATGAGCCGTGAAATGCACCACACCGCCCCTCTCTCTCTCTCTCTCTCTCTCTCCCTCTCTGTGTGTGTGCGCGCGCGTCCTCACACACCTGTCACTGAAGGTCAATGTCCTCACAAGTGTGTTCACACAACAAAACCAGTGCGCAATTTAGTCACATAAACAACATCCTGTTAACGAGGGAAACTGTTTGCTGTTGGTTTTGGTCCGAGAATAGAATAGAATAGAATAGAATAGAATAGAATAGAATAGCTGCATGAGCTGGAGGAGGTGACTTGGGCCAGGGAAGTCTGGACTGTTCTGAGACTGTTGCCCCCTGTGACCCAACTCTGGATAAGCAGTACAATATGGATGGATGGAGAATAGAATAGAATAGAATAGAATAGAATTCTGTAAACCGATTTCAAGTTAGAGGGCTCCACTGGGACACAGGGCACTACTAGCTCCGTCTCTTCCCAACTCACGCCTCCCTTCCTGGACCCCGCCCCCTTCCTAGCCTCACCAGGTTACTCATCTCTCCTCTACTACTACTGCTGCTACTACTACTACTACTACTAACAACAATAATAATAATAATAATAATAATAATAATAATGATGATGATGATGATAATGATGATGATGATGATAAGGAAGACAGTCCTCTCCTGACTGGAGCAGGTGATCCAGAGGAGGCGGGCCCTCGCACACTCGCAGCCAATGAGCTCCTAGCGGAGAAACAAGCCGTCATTCTTCCAGCGAGGCGACGCCATGCGCGTCTAAATGTGGAAAGGCTACTCTGTAATTTTTCCATTAATCACCCGCTCTCCCGGAAGCGTCTTGACGCGCTCTTTGCGAAAACCTCCCGCGGCGACCTCTTCGCCCTCGACGTCGTCGTATTTTTTTTCCTTTCTTTTCTTTTTTTTTTACATTTTTTTCCCCCCGTGAGCTGCCGCTACGAGAACAGACGGCAGTTTTGAAATACAGTATTTTTGGAAAACAAGGCAGCACATAGGCCTGGAGGGAGGGAGGGAAGGAAGGAGGGGGGGGGGTGAGGAGAGGAGAGGAGGATGGCGAGAGAGAGAGAGCGAGAGAGAGAGAGAGAGAGGAGGGAAAAGGCTTGTTTTTTTCTATACAAATTTTCCTCTACAAACCATGACAGAAATGAAAAATGTTTCTGCTTTGGTTATTTTTCCTGTGTTTTATTCAATAGTTGCTTCCAGGGCAGAAAATTGTTGACTCTAAGATTTTGTTCACACCTGGTTTTACACATCGCGATGCTTTAACTGGGAGCAATGTACAAACAACAGTGAGGAGGCCCCCATACTGGCCCCATGTTGTGTATAACCCTGTTTACCAGAGTCTGTGAAGGTTCATCCTGGTCTTCAAAGTCAGCTTAGACTCCTTCAGTTCTGGGACTCTTCTGAACGAATCTTTCAAGACCTCTTTACCAATGTTTGATAGCATGTTTTTCAGCCAACCAGCTAAATCTGCTCACTGCTCTGAAAAATCAGCCTCTTTGTGATGTGAGACCGGCTCATGGATATCAAGCGCACCCCCAGCCAGGCGTTGGCCCCGCCCTCTGAGACCATCTCGTCTCCGTCCCCTTGCTAACAGGCACAAAGCCAATAAATCCTCACTTCTAACCCGAGGCTGTAAACACAGGGCTAAATTAAACTGCTTTCTGGAGCTTCGGGGAGGAGTTGTTTTTATTTTTCATTTTTTTCTTGTGACGATTAATGATGTAAAGCTGCTCCACCAGAGACAAATACGAAAAATAAAGTTGAGAAAGTCGCTAGAATATGTGGCCGGAGGGAGTTTGAGTTCAGCACGAGGCGTTTCATTAAAATGCAGAGTTTGGCAGTAAAACACACGTTGAGTCTTTAAGTGTCCAAATACACAGTGTGTGTGTGTGTGTGTGTGTGTGTGTGTGTGTGTGTGTGTGTGTGTGCGTGTGTGCGTGTGTGCGTCAGCAGAGGCAGTCAATTTTGCAGCTGATCAGGCAGAAATTGAAATTTGTCACGGACTGGAGGAAACAGCGGCGAATGGGAGGGGAAGGGTGGGGGGAGGCGGAGCCAGATGGAGATGGAGGAAGGCGGCGTGAGGGGAGCGAGATGAAGACGGAGAGAAGAAGGGAGCCGGTTGTTGAGCCATTTTCCACTCGGCCGCCACGGACCAGCCTGTAAATAAAGGCTAAAATAAGGCTGGTGTGTGTGTGGTGTGTGTGTGTGTGTGTGGGTGTGTGGGTGTGTGTGTGTTAATTGCTAAAGGTGAAAACCCTGTTCAGATCCTCTTCCACAAAGTTCAAACCCAAAGTCCCAAAAGTCCTTTTACATTAGAGGTCGGATGTCAACGACCTCTAATACCCTCTGACCTCCCCTTTGCCACTGAGGTCCTGCAGAATTGATCCAGACTCGATCAGAATCCAGTTCTGCAGCCTGGTGACATGTGGCTCCTCTTCCTCAACCAGGATTGGCTGCAGGGTCGCCGACCACCAACTGAGCTGGTCGACCTCCTGATGGAGGTCATCTGCGGCAACCGTGTTTCTGTGACGGCCAGCTGGTGGAGACACTGGCTGCAGAACCTCTTCTCTGTCGGATCCGCAGTCCAATCAGACGCTGATGACTGTACACAATTTCGAAAACAACATGCGGACGGGTGGATGAGCAGTACCTGCGTGCCACCTTCACCACAGCTGTGAAGTTTATACCCAGTGAACAGACAATCTTCACACACGGTGTGTGGCTGGAAAGGAAAATAAACAAGCTTGCAGAGTTTGTGGGAGAGAAAAATATCACTGATTTGGAAAAAACGGTTGTGCAGCATGAAATAAAGACCCCATCAAGACTCCATAAATCATTTCCGCAGCCACATATTCAGATAACTGTAATGTAAGTTTCGCAGCAGGACAAATTAGTTTTCCATGGTTTTGCTGAGGGGCTGAAACTTGTGTGAAGCTCATTGTGTATGAGCGCAGACTATTTTACTTGTCGTTTTGGCCCACACCTCAATTCTGTCCATAACAATGATGATAATGATAGAGAAACACACAATAATAACTGTGCTTAAAACAAAAATGAAGAGCAGAATGTCAGTTGCCGTGAAGAAAAGTCAGACGAGGTGCTGCAGCTTTGCCAGCTTTGATGAAATGCTTCCGTCTAGTGTTCGGTGCGTGACACTGCAGCTCAGTACAGCGCTTTATTCGTGATTTGTTTTGTTTTTGGGTTTTTGTTTTTCCTGTTGCATGTAAGTACATCCTCCAAAAAGGCGGACGAGCTTCTACAGTGATGTACCAGACAAAAGCTTTGATGACCTGGATAGGGGATTGAAAATACCGAGCAATGTCTTTTCTGTCTAGATTTAGCCAGAGTACAAGGCGATTTTAGCTAGTTATGGGTATAATGTTATTTTTTGTTGGTGTAGAAACTATGAGGTTGTCGTCAGATTTCCTCTGATTAAACGCTGGAAACGGAGTCCAGAGAATCTCTAACCGAGGATTACATTTTGTAATAGCATGCAGAGATTAATCAGAACCTCAAAACAGTGGAATTCTTTCCTTTTAGCATTTTTAGTCTACTCACTTCATTGATGTTGATGTTAAATTATTCAGTATTCATGAATATTCATTAATTGTGATATTTCAATGACAAATCAATCAATAACTAACATGTGTAGGCAATTGCTCGATGCCTTTATGATATTACACATCTATTAATAATTGACGGCAATAATTAATAGATTATAATAATATATAAAAACTAATAAATCATGATGGACATTGCATTCTTGCTGCGGCTCACATTTTTACCAGCAGGTGGCAGCCTGAGACAATCTTTCGCACTGTGCAAAGCAGTCGTGCAGGCTGTATAACAATATATGAAGGCAATATAGACAATATCATATATATACATGTGTGTATATGTGTATATATATATATATATATATATATATATATATATATATATATTAGATAGATTTTTGAGAAAATGATGGAGAAACACCTGTCATTTCAATCACCTGCATTCATCTTGCAGACTCTCTCTTTCTCTCACACACACACATACACACACATGCAAGAACAGATACACATTCTTCCCCTCACACACTTCCCGGGAGGTGTGTGTGTGTGGTTGGGGTGATTGGGGGGGTTAACGTGCACGTTTGTTTAGACTGCATCCAGATGCGCTACTTGTGTGTTCCCAACATGCATTGCAGCCACAAGATAAGACAAGGAAGAATGACACCGTGCATTATTAAACACACGGCTGTCTGTGAGGAGCTCCTCCCCCTTTTGGAGGCGCCGCCACCCCCTGACTACGGTGTTTGTTTCACACGTCCGTCTTACAAAGAGCCCAGAAAAAAAATATGTTCAATAGGCCTATATCAAATAAAACTGAACTTTTCGGAAGAATAGAATATTAGCTGTCTTATTGTTAAGTTTAACTGAAGTGAGTCCAGTCAACAATGCCTTTATTCTTCTTCTACCAAGGACGTGTTGCCTGATTCTGATCAAACTGACCTCAGTGCAGCATCCACGCTGATAATGTTTCCACAACAGCATCCATGCTGACACTGACAGTCGCTGCGTTTCCATTACCCGTGGAATTGCGTAAAAACTAAATATCGCAATAAAAAACTAGTAATGGAAACATCTAAACTTTGAAAAACCTCTCAAATATGGCTAAAAGGTTTTGATGCTCACATGAGGTGGTTTTTCAGACGTATCGATACATAAGTATATCGCAAAAGTGTCATGGAAATACTTTTCTTGCATTTACAAATTTACAGATACAAATTTGGCGGGGCAAGATTTTACAAGAATTTCGTCCCGCGAGAATTACACAAATATTTTGCGGGACGAGATTTTATGACAACTACGACCTATGCACTTCACACCATTCAATGGAAACGCCTGCAAATCGCAATTGTACTTTGTTGAAATTTTAGAAATATCGCTTATCTTTTGCGAAAGACTGTAAAATAAATGCAGCTATTGACAGGGGCAGTAGGTTCGGGTTTCAGGGCTTAAGCTCCACCTCCTTCACCTCTGAAAAACACTGATTGGTCCAGTCACATTCTGACCAGTTTAAAGCGATCCACGATCGACTTTTGAAAAAATTCAAGAATTTGGGAAAATAAAACCCTCTAGTTTTTATTTGCGTTTCATTGGTTGGTTTTTCTATTTGTTTATATTTCCAACCAACCAACGTGTTGACTTTGGTTAAACTATATAAAAGCAAAACTCTTCTTCTCTTTCTTGTTGTCAGTCTTCTCTTCCTTACCCCCTGTTTCCTTGTCCCTGACACCCGCAGTGGTTTCACGTTTCAACCAATCCCCGGCCACCTCTTTGCCCTGAAAGATCCCTGATTGGCCAGGCCACTCTCTGACCAGTTATTACACACTTTAGAGTTATTTAGACTGGAGTTTTCATTTTCAAGACAGACCAGCAGCAAGTCCGATGACAAGCCAGAAATCCCAGCGATGCAGCTGCCTTGTAACGATTTGCACATTACGACTCCCTGTGTTGTCAAAACAGCGTACGAACAGAAACGCTTCAAACGTGAGTCGCTTGCCGATAATCGCACGCAACAAACGCTCCTTCCACCTCTGCAGCGAGCGCCGGCCCCGGCAGAGAGACCAACGTCTTGGCCTAGTTTTTTTTGCATGAATACCGCCGGCTCCAGGGCAGATGCGTTCCTCCCCAGAGTGAGTAACCGAGCTTTTAATGGACGGCGAACGGAGGCTTCAATAGTTGAAGCAACATCTGGGCCCCGAAGAAACAAGTCAAGCCTGAATAGAAAATTCATAAGCCGGCCAGAAGACAGCTGCGCTGCCTGCCGCCACCCTGTTCCAGTTTCCTCGCCTTCAACATCCAGATGTCGAGGTTCCTCTTGTTGCAAGGCTCCTCTTCAATTGGCCGGTGCAGGAGCTTCTCAGCCAGTAACAAAACTAGTGTTGATGACGCACTGCAGACTGAAATGCTTGCGTTTTGTTTGTTAGATCGCCTTAATTTTTCCTGAGTTTGTAAATGAATTGTGTTCTTCTACATTCAAGATCCTTCAAACTTTTTTACTGACTTGTTTTCCTCTCAAAGATTCCTAAATTTATTTCTTAGTTCATTTCAGTATTGATCCATCACTCAGATGTCTTTATAGCAATCTTAGCATTTTGGCCGCAGTTTCTGCTTCGAAGTTCTCATTGATTTTAGATTGTTCTTGCTATTGTATTGTAAACAAAAAGCACTCCATACAATGCCCTAACAAAATGGACCTACTAAATGACACATGTTTAACAGTGAAATCGAAGCAGAAACATTTTGAAATTTGGAAAAGCGTATGCCTGTTCTCACACCCACACTTTCCCGCCAATTTCACTCCTTGGCGCTGTGACTCTGCTGCATCTAAATTAGCCGACTGGCAGCATCAAACACCTCCTGAAGACCAATCAAAGTGGAGGTTCCGAACACGTGACTACACAGTTGCTGCTCTGCAATTTTTGGAACTCTAAGTGAAAAGGGGGGGTTTGAGGGGGGCGCTTCTGAGTTTTGATGCAAAATATACTCCCCCCCCCGCACTCCCCCCTACCCCGACCCCTCTGCTGCTGCTGCTGCTGCTGCTGCTGTTCCCGCGCGTAGACGTGAGCGCGCCCCGTCGCTGTCATCACTACAACATCAGCATCTTCCGGGGTGCGCGCAGCACAGAGACGCGAGAGGAGGAGGAGGAGGGATGAGGAGGAGGGATGAGGAGGAGGACAGACGGACGGACGGACGGACGCGAGAGAGGGATAGAGATAGACGCTCAGAGTTGGAGGGGGAGACATCGTGGATAAAGGCTACGACCAAAAAAACAAAAAAACGACAATAATGGAGTCGAGGCGGCGGAGGATGTCGGATTTACGTGAGAGGACTGTCGAAATCTGACAGGAGGGGCGTCGGAAGCTGCTGCTGCTGCTGCTGCTGCCGCTCTCGCGGTTTCCTTCCTCCACCCGCCACCCCACATTTTTTTTCTTTTTCTAGATTTAAATCCCCCTCCCAATTCATCCACGCATTTTCCTCTTTGCCTTTTTTTGTTTGTTGTTGTTGTTAACTGCTACTGTTACTACTCCCGTGGAGCTCGAGGAGCGAGCCGAAGACGAGGAATCCCCCACCTCCATCCCCCTCCCCCACCACCACCAAATAAAACACCGGATGCCTGGGAAGGTAACGCCACCGCCTCCGCCGCCGCCGCCTCCAGAAGCTGCGCCAGGCATTGTCTCATCCCCACGGAGGGGACTAAAGGACATCCAATAGAGGAGGCTCCGGGGCTGCGGGATGAGGACGGGGAAACGGCTCCAAGCCGCCGCCACCGACCGACCACTGTGAATTCTTTTTGGGGGGGGGCGGGCGGTGAAGAGCTGAAAGTGGAGGGGGGCGAGGAAGCGGAGGAAATAATTGGGGGCGGGGGGTTTTCTTTTATTGTTATTGTTCCTGTCAGTCATCGGGCGGTGTGTGCCCCCCCCCCCCCGGGGAGAGAGAGCAGCCTTGGACGCCGATGTTGAATCACTGGTCTCGGTAAATTATTCATCAGCTGTGTGTTCGGCTCGGCTATGATTTCAGCGCCTTGCCCTCCTCACTCGTCCACCACCTCCACCGCCGCCGTGTTTTCGGTCGTGTCATAATTTTTTTTTATTATTATTATTTATTTTATTTTTTTTGGTGGTTGTGGTGGTCATGTGCTAGGCCTCGTCGGAATAGCCCTTTATAAAGAGCAGCTGCAACCAACATCAGGAGGGAATCTGGAAGAGGAGGAAGAGCGTGGATTCTGAAGAGGAGGAGGAAGAGGAAGAAGGGGGGAAAACCCGCACAAGATCGGCGCAGCGTGGGATTTTCTCGTTTTTATTCAGAGATTTTATTTTATTTTTTGTTTAGTTTTTTTTTGTCCATGTGAGAGCGAACAGAGGAGGGGGAGGGGGAGGAGGAGGAGGAGGACGGGGGTGGAGAGAAGAGAGTGAGAAAAAGGGGAAGAGAGAGGAAAGGAGCGGAGTGGAGGGGGAGGGCGCGAAACAACACAGAAATTAATTAATGAATTAATTGAATTTAAAAAAATAAAAATAAATAAATAACGCACGATCAAACAAACATGTTGCCTTCGCAAGAAGCCTCCAAGATCTACCATGACAACTACATGCGCAACTCGCGCGCCATCGGCGTGCTGTGGGCCATCTTCACCATCTGCTTCGCCATCGTCAACGTGGTGGTGTTCATCCAGCCCTACTGGATCGGCGACAGCGTCAGCACGCCGCAGGTCGGCTACTTCGGCCTCTTCCACTACTGCGTGGGCACCGGGCCGTCGCCCAGCCGCGAGCTCACCTGCGTGGGCAGCTTCTCCGACTTCAGCTCCATCCCGTCCGGAGCCTTCAAGGCGGCCTCGGTCTTCGTGCTGCTGTCCATGGTGCTGATCCTCAGCTGCATCGCCTGCATGGCGCTCTTCTTCTTCTGCAACACCTCCACCGTTTACAAGACCTGCGCCTGGATGCAGCTGCTGTGCGGTAAGGCTCCGCTGCTCACGACTGCTACTGCTGCTGCTGCTGCAGCTGCCTGTATAGGCCTTCAAAAACCACTTTAGCTAAGAGAAAAAAAACTATATATATGATAATAATTATTATTCCCAACCCAAAAACGTATATGTATTTGTTGTATGTCGTGAGTTATGCAGTTATTTAGCTTTACCCTATTTATTCATCATATTTGACTGATATAGCCAGTGGGGTGACTACAATGAAACCACAGTCGTGGAGTCAAGACAGCTTGCAGGTGGTGAGGTAAAGATGGTTCATGTATTGCTGGCAGTTTACATTGTGTGTGTATGTGTGTGTGTTCATGATTGGGGATAGCGGGGAGGACTGAGTTGTACTTTCCTTGACAAACCAGTAGCATGATTGTCCGGCTTTATTCGCTGCAAGTACCTCAAGTTTTTTTTTTTTTTTAACAAGACATTTTGTGGATGGTTTTGGTGGAAAAAAAATGATCCGTCTTTAAATGTTTTGACGTTTTGAAAAAAAAATAGTACTACAAGAAAAGGGTGTCATGTAGTGTACACGTCGTAATGTGCATGAGTGTGAGTAGCGCGAGGAAGAAATCCGGTTGAAAAGGTGTTTGTTCAGCACTTCCGCTGTCTGGTCCTCCGCAGGAATCGATAGCAGCCGCCGTGGCGGTGCGAAGGGTCGAGGGCCACCTCTCGGGTGCACTTCATTAGGGGGCGTCGCACACCATTTCCTCGCCAACGTCCGTCAACCCGTGTTGTCGTGACGTTAGCTGGTGGCCTCGGCGGCGGGGGCGGCACAGCCGATATTTTGAGTTGGTGATTCCAGGTCGATTGGATTAGAGGTTTCGAGGGGGAGAGATGTTTGGCCTCCTGCTGCCAGATGTGTGGATTAAGTAGTGTGTTGGCAACCTGGGGTGTCGCGGACAGTGTTGGCGAGTAATCTATTACTGAGTAATCCACTACTGTAATCAAACTACTTTTTTAGTAAGAGTAACATAATTGGATTTCTCTGGCAAAACTGGTAATTATATCATAATAACTTTATCAAGTAACGATTCCTTTTACTTTTCTGAAATTGTATTCAAGACAAAAATGTCTTCAGTGTTCAGGAAACCAGACGTTCACAACTGTTTATCTTTTTTAAACAAAGTAAGTAGTAATTAGTAATTGATTACTTATGAAACAAAGTAGCTAAAGAAGTAATTAGATTACTTTTTTGAGCAGGCGCGCAGATGAGATGCTCCTGGTTGTGGTTGACGTTAGATGACGGAGAGAGACGGACCGCGCTTTTGAACTTGACAGCTAGCAGCTGGTTGGATGATGTGAAAGTGTGGCAGGTGATGATAGGATGAAGAAGAACAAGAGGCGCGAAGGTTAGAGTTGATGTCGAAGAGTTGGTTTGTCCTGAGATTTTCCAAAGGCCTGACTTTTCCTTTTTAAATCCCATTCAAATATTTGAGGATACTGTACATGATAATGTCCAGTCCAGTCCAGTTTGGGTGCAGTTTGGGTTTCTAAACATGCAGGAATCATTGAACTGCCAACCGCATTCTCTCAGCGTGTCTTGCTGATTTTGGACTTTCCAGCATCCAGTTCACTGTCAACTGAGTCCTCCGCTTTTTTTTTTTTTTTTGGAAGGTGCAGTTTTAGACGGACTAATGCAAACACGACGCTCAAACCTTCACATCGCTCATGCGCAACACCTGGGATGAACGGCTGCGGGAGGCTCTCAACATTTTTAACGGCAGATGGCTCAAACAAACAGAGTGGCTTTCACTGTCGCGCCGAAACAATCGCCGCGCGACAGTTAATGCGTCTGATTCATCGTTTTGTTTTCGCTGATGCCACTTCCTGCCATCAATCGGAGTCTCGGCACGTCCTCAGCTGCTCTCCCTCTCTCTCTCTCTGTTATTTCTGTTTGAACACTGGGCGAAGGGAGCCGGCGTGCCCTCGCAAGGGGAGTATTTCATTTTTACTTGCTCACGGACTGAAAAGTGGAAAAAAAACCCCGCAGCATTCATCATCGGGAGCAAACAATTTTTACGAGTTGCAGAGTGCGAGTGAGAACATTTCAAGGTTTATCCGTCCTTGGGGAAGTAAGGGAGGGAGGTAGGGACGGGGGACGGGCGTGCTGACCTGCGGCGGAGGTGAGTTGGCTCGGCCGAGAGCCTAATGTTGTTCACCACCTCGGACATGATCGTTTAATCATCCAATCTGGCCCGCTGGGTGTAGCAGCAGGCCTCCTGGCACTGCGGCGCAACGGCGAGTGCAGCCAGGGCCGCTTGGCCGCACATGCAGTAGGAGCATTTGTTTAGTTTGTTTTCTTTGTCTCAATCCCCATGTCTCACGTTTGAGATTCAAGAGAAGCAAGAAAGGTGGAGCCGGCGGTGCCGCGCCCGGCAATCATTGGGTGATCTGACCCCCCAAATCCAACCCCGAATACTGAGTGTCAAGCAGGGAGGCAGTGGGTACCATTTTTACAGTCCGGGTATGACCCGGCTGGGGATCGAACCCACAACCTAGCAGTCTCAGGGTGGACAGTCTACCACTAGACCACTGAGTTGGTCCATGAGAAATGGCTGCATGAAACAAGTCCTCGGCTTCCTCAAAGTGGTCAAAGTTGTCATCGGTGGACAAGTTTACTCAAATTTTGAAACTGTCGCCTTCTCACCACGACCTGGATCGAGGACCTGGTGATGTTTTCTCTTGTTTCCGCCAGTTACTCCATGAATATTTCATACCTCCACGTCCAGATTGTCCCGCACATTGCCCGTGTTGCGTTGGTGTTGGACTCAGAAGCAGCATCCACACATCTCACAGTGACTGCGAGTCACAGCAGCAGCTACTGGGATTCGCTGTACACACAAGTACTTAAAATATAGGAAATTTATCCATCTTTTCCTTTTTTTCATTTCCAAAGTCTACAGTTTGTCACGATTCTTTCACTTGTTAAATGTTTTATGCTGATTAGAAAATCTGTCACTGTCAACAAATCACTAATGACAATTTTGTTAATCGTCATTTATGAGTCCCGATGCTGACCCGCCGACCAGGCCGACCATTGAAAGGTGACTCACTGCCTCTCGCTCGCCCCCTGCGGCCGTGTCTCACCTGGATGGGAAAGTGAATGATGGGGTCATTTCACGCTTAAACTTTGGACTAAGCACTTTTTACCCTGCAGAGAGAACAAGGCGGGGGATGGATTCTGCAAATTCCGTCCAAATGAATCTGCTCGGTAAGGCTCCGGGGGGGGAAACCATCAGCGGCGTTCGGCTGCTGCTGAGCAAAGAATGAAATTCAGCGCTAAGAAGCCGAAGGTCTGAGAGTTTCTGGCCCTCCCACCCCGAGAGAACTCCTCCTCCCCCTCCCCCTTACTCGTTTCCCCTCTGCCCCTCCTTCCCTTCATCATCCAGCTTCCTAGTAGACCCACGGGCGGGAAAAAGGAAGTAATGTAGAGGGAAGCGGGAAGCTAATCGACCACAAGGACGCTGCAGCTTGCTCCCGCACTCAATCAGGTCGTGTCTCCGTCCCCCCCTGAACATCCTTCCTCGCCTGCTGTTGCAATATTAAACAGAACTAACCAGGACAGGGCCACGGCGCCGGGGGGGAGGGGCCGTCCGCAGAGAAATGACCTGCCAGCGGCCACTTTGCTCAGTGTGTGTGTGTGTGAGAGAGAGAGAGAGAGTCAGCGGACGTAGGAAGACGTAGAAGCTGGAGATAGTGGAGATGGTGGAGATAGTGGATAGTCCCAAGGATTCAGAAGTTCCTGCAGGGAGCCAGTTTGTTTCGGTTGCGCAAAACTACAGAATTACACCATCTATTCCAGTAAACAAGTATTCAGGTTTTGCTTTGTTTCCCACTGGTGAAAGGATGAAGACAAAAAACGCTTTTGGTGCTCAGGATTCTTTTCCTGATTCCAGAGGACATGGTGGTTAGTAGCCGCCTGCTTGTGTCGTGAGAACATCCTCCAGTACCGGTACAGACCAGCACCAGCGTCTGTCTGACACTCGACTACAGCTAGCTGCTCTCCTTGGTGCCTTTGAAAATTCCACAGCCTATGAAAACGACTCTAAATCACAGTAAAATTTGTAAACGCACACACAAAAAAAAATCAACCATCAGCTTTCAGTGCAGGTGATTCTTTCCCTCTTACTTTTATTTTTATTTCTTTTGCACTCCGTAAAACCACGTCCAGTGTGTCAGACTCCTGGCCTGGTCTTGCAAACCCAACGAGGAACACGACCGTCGGGGTTGGTTTTTGTCGCTCTGCCGCACATTTTTCGAACGGACGGCTCGGAAGCTTTCGCCCTCGGCCGCTGCCTTCGCCATTGATGCGTCTTGCAGGTGAGAAAGAACGATGGGAATGAATGAAACGGCTGCACCTTAATGGGCATGCGCGCCCGCGTCCATATGTGCGTGCGTGCGCGTGTGCGTGTACGTGCGTACGCATGCGTCCGTTCATGTGAGTGGGGCAAGACGGTGGGTAAATGTGTACATGGGAGTGTGAGTGCTGAATTATTAATGACAGCGTTTCCTGCTCTTCTACGGAGTCGGGGGACTTCCACCCTGCGCACGTGTGTGTGCATGCGTGTAATTTCACGTGTGAAAGCGGCGCACGTATGGAGATAAAGACGCCCCCATGCATGTGTTTCCAGCGGCAGCTAAACAAATACCGCTGCTGCTGCAGTGGTTGAGCTAAATATAGAACTACAAAGAGAGTGTGTGTGTGCGTGCGTGCGTGCGTGCGTGTGTTTCCCTGGGGGATTTCCCCCCCCGCTCTCCCCGTTCTCTTTCTCTCCGAGATTTCTGGCCAGCGTTTCCCGACCAAACGTACATGTTTTAATTATCAGCCTCTTAATAAATAATTCCGAAGTCACTGGGGTGTCGCTAAAAATACCCCCGCAGCTGAATAATGGATTCCTCTGACCCTCCCTCGGCATTGTCACTCCGTTCACGCTCTGTGAGTGTGCGTCGTGGGAAGGGGTCTCCTCCATGCGGATTGCAAGTCGATGGCTGCGGTCACCCGGTTGTGACGTTTCTCGCTGGCCGCCGCCAGCCGCCAAAGTCGTCGTCATTGTCATTTGAGCATTTCCACAACTCACCAAGAGAGCGATTGGCCAACTTGGTTCAGCAGCCCTTTTTTGGGGGGTTATTTATCCGCTTGGTGTTTCAAGTATTTGACTAATTTTCAGAAGACGGAAAGTTGGAAAATCATTTCCCACCTTTGTGGGAGTTTGTGTCGCTGTCGCCATCAAATCCATTTCTTTTTTTTCAGATGAAAGAAATGGAGAGAAATAAGAAAGGAAGGAATTGCGTGTCTCCAAACGTCGATTCAATTCACAGAAGAGAAACTTTATACAACAGCATGCATAAAATGCCTGTAAAGTGCTTGTTTTGATGTTTATTGTTAGCAAATGAAGCATCACTGCAATGGACAAACCTTGATAGCCAAGTGCAGGAAACTGATATTTTGTTGACTGATCGATTAATCAACTCGAATACGATTCAAAAAAATCATTTATATATATATATTTATGGTGGTATTTGTTTCAGGTGTTTCTGGAAAAAAAAACAAGTTCTCCGTCTTTTTTGCCCATTAGAATCAAAGAACAAAATCAATGAATCAATTGCAAAGAACAATCCATTGCGGCGGCGTTAAAATGCCGATAAAACACTGACTGACTATTCAGAGAACAAACTGGAAATCGGCCCTTTGCTAACCGCCAACTTTTTCAAAACCCGTGTGTCCAGCACGGCTCCTGCTGCTAGAAATTAGACAGATTGCTCAGCAGCGTTTCGCTACATCACAGAGCGGCTTCACTCTGAAAAACGATGCCCGGACTCGTACGGTGGCACATTTTTATCATGTCTGTGTGTGTGTGTGTGTGTGTGTGTGTGTGTGTGTGTGTGTGTGTGTGTGTGTGCGTGCGTGCGTGCACGCCTCTGCACCTGCCAATCCTCTTTCCGGATTCGGGTCCGGTGCCAGAAACTCGGCCGCTTGAAGGACACAAGGATGAGAGAGGGAGGGAATTATGAGCAGGGAAAAGACTGAACGGGAAGACAGTTTAATTTCTGAAATGTATTCACTATGTATCTCACATCCATTCCCTTTAACCAACTCACTCACTTTTTCATTCAAATACCTGATTGGCCAGCTTGGAATGTGCGTCACCCTCGCTAGTTCAAGTCTAAAAGACGTAACAGAGTTTTCCATGAGCTCTTTCCCAGATGGATATTCAACTTAAATCGAGTCAGTCCGGGAACCTTCAGTGGTAAAGTGTCTCCTCAGCAAAAACACACAATGTTCAGTGCACACACACACACCAGCGCAGGCCAGTCATTGGATGGAGAGCAGGCAGCAGCAGGACAAGGTCTGGCCACATTAACATGGAAGTACAGACACCTCACACAGCTTTATTAAATGATGGTCCTGGTGCACTCGTGTTCACACCTCTTCCACCTGGTGGAGCTGCAGCAGCTCACGACCTTCAGACAGGCCGGGGATACTCAGCAAGACCCCAACTCGTGGCCTCAAAATCCAATGAAAAACAACAGCTACAAACAAACAACTGTCAGCTAATTATCATTGTGGCGTCATGAAACCATGTGACTTCAGATTACACACTGAATTTTTTTTGTTTGTTTGTTCATGGCCTTTTGATCATGTTTTTCGTATTTGGAGAGATTTCTGTTTGTACTTTCATTAGTTAGTGTGATTTGTAGTTTTTCCTGCTGAGGGTGATTACTTCAGTTTCAACATTTGTAGTGAGGAGTTTATGAGTTTTCGGAAGAGTCAGTGCATGTGATATGCTGCAAGTGCACGTACTGTACAGTCAGTCTGTTTTGGAGGGAAACCGTGCAGCCTTCAGAAATACTTCACACCCACTCACTGACACACACACACACACACACTCATATACATGTATATATATATATAGCACGCTGGTGGTATTTTTAGAGCCATTACATAATCAGTTTTTGACAGTCTGGTGTAAAAAAAAAAAGGATCTGTGCGGACGCACTGATAAAAAAGTCTGACAAAACGATTATATAATACTCTATAAATATCTACTGCAGGACTATAAATAAGTTGGTTTTAACAAGCTGGATCACAGCATATTAGAAGAAGAAGAAAAAGAAGATGTCAGTTTTTTTTCTGTTGCTTCGCTCTCGATTTTTTCTTTCTTGTTTATTTTTGAAGCAGATGATGGGGTGACAGGAAGAGAAAAAAGAAAAACTGTTTTACTGGTGATAAAAATGCAGCAGGGAACCTCTCTCTCACTCTTCTTCTACTCCTCCTCTTCCCAACCCCCCCACCCCCTCACTTCCTGCTGCTCCAGTCGATCCCTCTGCTGCTGCCGCCGCCACCACTCGCTAGTCTTTGAAGTCCCCCCACCCCAACCCCCCCACCCCTGACATGTTCAGAATGCGAAAGCGCAATAGGAGGGAGGGAGGGAGAGTGAGGAAACACCCCGGCGTCTTCAAAGGGCTTCTCCAGAGTTATTTTTAGCCCTTTGCTGTCCGTTTGGATGCTTGACTCGGAGATGAAGGAGACGCTGGAAACATGGTGGACTGATGGACAAATAACAGCTGGCCGTGATGTTAAAATATGAGGACAAAGTGTTTTTTGTTTTTGTCTTTTGATTGGGTTATCATGGAAGCGGAATGATTTGTGTCAGGAATTCTCAGTTTTTATTGTGCCCCTTATGGGATTTTTTTTTTTTTTTTTTGGAAAATCTCACTCTGTAATAACAGAATTAGAAGTGAAGTTGAAGTCTTTGCTGGTTTTAGGGAGGAGAGTCCAAGCAGAAAAGAGACAACCCACACAACAGATGCTGGCAAACAACACAGAGAAGTCAACAACAAGAAGAAAAATATTGGTTGGGAAAAAAAGTAGAATGTGAAGTGCTGTTTTTGGAATTAGCCGCTTGCTAGCCAACGTAGCTTTTGGTTAGAAAACTGAGCACGGTTTACCTGGGAGAAGAAGTTAAAAAACAAAATCAACAAGCTGTTGTGATGTTTGTCAGGCTGCACGGCTTCAAAGTCACAGCGTCATCAGTGCTGATGCGTTCCCGCTCTGACCTGGCCAGTGGCCAACCAACTGTCTGTTGCTGAAGGACATGTCGACAGACATGTGATTGATTGGATTCGGAATTGGAAGGAGGAGGGGCGGGGAGTGGTGTTGTGTGCTTGTGTATTTGAGAGATTACTCAAAAAAATTTGGCAATTTGGGAAAAGTTGGTCCACCGCAAATTATTTCAAAACCTCTGAGGGTTTGAAACTGAAAGATGTAGGTAACATCTGAAGGAACGTAGAAAACTATAAGTAATGATGAAAATAAAAAACTGCAAAATTTCTTTTTAATTCTAGCTACATGCTCCCAGAAATCACATCCGGGAATTTTGCCTGGCCCAGTTTGTTTATAACACTGATAATGTCTGCTGTGGGGAATGTCGATCCTGAGGCACTCGGGCGAAATTTGATTGGATACAGGAAATGTGATTCTGGAAATTTGATTTTAAGCACATTCGAGTAGCTGGTGTAATTTGCGAGGAGTTGACGGAGGCAAACACGGCCGCCTATCATCAGCTCTTCACTGACGTTCTTCCCATCAGTTCTTCCCGACGACCCTGAACGAGATTCACGCCAGATGGAGAAACAAGCCGTAAAAGACATAACCTGGTGCTCGTTACCTGGCTAATGATTTTACTATCTCTCCTCCGTGTTAATGTCTTGCACAAAAGGTCATAAAAGAAACTAATAACGTGATGATTTCCCGCGACGATCGCCTCCGTTCTCTCATTACTTACTGCGTTTTCACCATGATGTTCTTTCTCATTACGGCCCCGCAGTCGTATTTGTCGGAGGAGCTGCCAGTCGCACTCACCAACGATCTCTGCTTAGAAATGTGTATTCACACGACAGGGGAGTTATCCAATCACAGGGCACACCCACCGTCTACTGTAGCGCACCGGTACCAAACCAGTTCAGGTTTTGTATGACAGGTTGTATGATGTACTAGACTAGCTGATCTACTGACCAGGGTTCTATTGGGATACCGGTCCTAGTGTCCCGATAGAATGTGTGCATCAAAGGCAACAGTTCTCACCTTCTGTCACACTGTGCAGTCCTGGTTACAGTTGCATTGCTGCAATCCTGTCTCTTGCCATCGCACTGCTGTCCCATATTCTCTTTGGCTGAAAGCAGAGCGGCCACAACTTCCTTATTTAAATAGGGCGATCTCACCCACTTTAGCACATGCTGGCAATTGTGCATGCAATCTTAGTAGATCACCCTCAACACGCCAACACACAAGACCCAACCTCTTTTAGCGTGCGCAAGCAGTTTAGCGGCTCCTATTTCGGATCTTGGTAAAACTAGTCCTAATAGACCAGACAAAGACCAAGAGATCAGACCAAGAGACCAGACAAAGACATAATCCAAGACCAAGAGACCAGACAAAGACATAGACCGAGGCACCAGACAAAGACATAGACGGAGACCAAGAGATCAGACAAAGGCATAGACCAAGACTCGAACCAAGAGACCAGGCAAAGATATAGACCGAGACATCTGACAAAGACATAGACCAAGACTCGAACCAAGAGACCAGGCAAAGATATAGACCGAGACATCTGACAAAGACATAGACCGAGACCAAGAGACCAGACACAAAGACATAGACCAAAACCAAGACCAAGAGACCAGGCAAAGATTGAGTGTGAGGTTTTGGAGGTTTGTTTTGTGGTTTCAATTGTGTACGTGCTGAGAAATGTGGAGCTCGGAATTGCTGGGCAGTTGCTAAACACAGTGCTGCCAGCCAGACTCCAACCCAGTGTGTTCATGTCCTCCTGCAGGAGTCTGCCTGGTGCTGGGCTGCATGATTTTCCCCGACGGCTGGGACGCCGAGATTATCCGGGACATGTGCGGCGAGCATGCGGGCAAGTACTCGCTGGGCGACTGCTCGGTGCGCTGGGCCTACATGCTGGCCATCATGGGCATCCTGGACGCCCTCATCCTGTCCTTCCTGGCCTTTGTCCTGGGCAACCGGCAGACGGACTTCTACCTGGACGAC
Source organism: Thamnaconus septentrionalis (assembly GCA_009823395.1). Taxonomy (NCBI): domain Eukaryota; kingdom Metazoa; phylum Chordata; class Actinopteri; order Tetraodontiformes; family Monacanthidae; genus Thamnaconus; species Thamnaconus septentrionalis. The sequence continues at coordinate 10,649,319 of CM020512.1, forward strand.
CTGCAGACAGACAACAAAGGTTAGTCCAACCAAAGCCGCTGAACTTGTTTTTATTTGTTAGGTGTTTATGCTTGTAAACAGAATATTTTCCTGCCCTTTATACAACTTTTTAGGTTTGAAAACTCAACCACTGTTTTTTTTTTAATCAAGCCATTAATACAGAAGAAAAAAAGAAACATTTTATCCCCTAAATGAATGTAGCATGTTTCTATACATAAATCTAACTTGCAGCCACTTCATGAACTTCTCTGGAAGCACTTTCTCAGGCAAAGAGGCTTTTCTTTGACTGAAAATTGAAAATGGTTCCATATCCCAAATCAGATCTGGAATTGTCGTAGGTGGAAACGTCACTGACTTAACCTCATCATTTTGTTTGTTCTCCAACCACGACTAAACACGTCTGAGAAAGTCAGGACTCTCTAAAGTCTCTAAGAATAGAAAACTTCAAATCTGGGGATCAAACATGATCCAGTGGCTTGACGCTACAGTGACACTCGGCATCTCAGGGCAAGAACTCTTCTTGATACTTGTTTACCGGATTTAAATAGCACTGATGATTTCACCAAAAACAAGGAGCAAGACAACTGTGCATTCTGCGACAAAGGAGAATAAAAAAAAACAGGGTAGAAATAGTTCAAGCTTGTCATAAAACGTCATAGATCACTTTCAATCGCACAGCCCCGAAACAAGCTTTGTTGCCTCTTCCCTGTTTGGCACCGTCAACTCACAAAGATTGGCCCATTCCGAGTTCCTCGGGTCACTTCGGCCTGATTGCACTCGGCCGCTGAGTTCCTCCGGAGGCTCTAACACAGTTTTGCATGATGTTGCATCAGGATGTTGCATTGTTTCAGCTGCTTTCGAGGAGGAAGAGGAAGACGGCAGAGGAAGGTTGTTGGTGACAATGACGGAGAGGAAGGGGCAGTGCAAAAGAAATTAGAAATAATCAAAAAGTCATTGTACCGGAGAACTCTTTGCTTGATTGGATGGGGGAAAAAAAAGAAGCATCGGGAAGAAAAATGGAGACGTTTTGTAGATGTGGAGAGCGAGAGATGGGCAGACAGATTTAGAGCGAGATAAAGGAGGAGAGATAGAGATAAAAAGACGGGAAAATGTGACATGAGACGTTTCGCTCTGTCTCCGCCGCTGGTTTCCATGGCAACTGGAGATATTCCAGCGCGTGGGCGTGTCTTTCTCTCCTTATCTGATTAACCTCGCTGACAGCCGGGCTGTTATTTTTTTTTGTTTTTTAAGCGTTTTTCGCCGCATCCAGTCCATCTTTTACCTCCAGAGCATGATCGTGGAAAAACAAACCCAAAAAATATGTTTGACTTCCTGTCAGACGGCCTGATGGGTGACGTGATTCTGTAGCATCTAGCGCTGAGAGGGAGTAAAGCGATCTAACGTTGGCCAAAGCTAACAGGTGTATAATTGTGTCGGGGAGTTGACTGGAAACTTTTCTCAAACGTTATTTCTGCTGTTTGTTGACAATATTGTATTTTTTTTAACAAAGCTACTCCAACAATTTTTCAATATTTTTAACCAAAGCATTGCTTTTTTTGTCTTTAAATTGTTACACATTGTTATATGTTACACAGATGCAATGTACACACAGGAAGTGCATCACTTCCTGTCAGCTGCTGACCGGTTGAAAACACCCAGTGTCCATTGTCTTGCGTTACGGGAAAGAAACGTCAATTTTGACGTGGGTGTTTCCACAAACCGCGTTAAAAACTTTAACCTCCAAGTTCTGGAAAACGTTTTGCGGCAGTTTCTCTTTGTGACTCTCTTTCCTTTGTCTCTTCCTGTCCCCTGCAGATTTCGCCGTGTCGAGGGTGAGTCGACTTTCTTCAACATGTCGCCGTGCAGATCACACCACAACTAGTTTCATCACGTACACAACCGGAACCTGGCCAACGTCCGTGAGGTCACGTGACTAACCCTGTCCAGTGTCTCCTCCAGATCGAGGTGCGGGATCGACGAGAGCCGCGCTACGGCGTGCAGCGTCTCCACTGAGGGTCGTCTCCGCCGCTGTGGGGGGGGGGGGACAACACAACACAACAACAACAAAGTTCCTCCCCTCCTCCTTCTGCCGATCCCGCCCCTTTTTGCTCTCTTCTTTATCTCCGAGTACCAGGATAATGTCACCCCACGAGTGTACAGGATTCTGTAAGATAATTTGAAGAAAAACGACGACGACGACGAAGACGAAACACACACAGCTATATTTTCAAGGAGACAAAAACAAACAGAAGATTACACACGGCTGTACAGCGCATTTCGCAGGCGACTTTCTCAACAAATACCTTTATGATGAAAACAGAAAAAAAACACTGTATTTCAAGTCTTGATCTGTTTTTTTTAACCCTTGACGACGAAGAACAACAAGATCCATCAGTCTGTGATTTTTACCGCCACGATTCCGTGACAGAACTATTTAAAGACTATGAGTTAGTTTGTTGTGTGCGTTCATAGTTTTGTGGCAGAATGTGGGGAATGTTAGTGAACATCCAGCCAACCTCAACAGGGAGCCATGCGGCTCTTCATCTGAGGACTTTCAGACATGAGGGATGTTTTTCTTTTTTTTATTTTTTTTTTTTTTTTTACCCCCATCGCAGCTTTACAGAATCTGAACATCTCTGGGATATTCTCTACTGTAAGTCGACCTTGTACATAGCAACAGCTGCAGCGCCGCCGAGAGAGACAGAGGGGAAAACGAGCCGACAACAAAACCTCACGTGACTCGAAGGCATTTTCCAGCAAAACTCTTTCTACCCCTTTGGTTTTGTCTTTGGTTTTTCCTTTTTTTCTGGCTTGCCTCATGCTGGAGGAGCATCAGAGTGCCTGCCCAATCCCACTCTTGGAGAAATTAGATCAGACCGGAATTGAAGAGATCTCCAGTTTTGGCTTTTTTTTTTCTCTCTTTTTGGGCACCGGAAGAAAAAGACGCCTTTGGTGGCTGACTATTGCGGCGATTTCACCCGGAAAAATCCCACTTCTGCAGGCGTCCGAACATGATTGGCAATAGGAGATTGCGATTATTTTGTTTACTGTTTATTTATTCTTTTTAATGTGTGTTTGCTTTGGAGTCCAGGTTCACTCCTTTTGCACTCGCCTCTCTCCAGTGTACAGTTTACTCCACTTTATGGTTCCAGCATACAGTGAATCCGTTTACGCTACAGATGTCTTAAGACTGTGTGAGTCGGCCTTTTCTTCCCCCCACCCCCAAGTGCTGCTTTGTCTCAAGGTGATGATGTCACTCACACGCCTCCCCCCCCTCCGAGAGCCGGAGGGTCACTGAGGAGCGAGACGAGCTGGACTGGCGGGACGGCTGATGTTCATGGACCTGTCCGAGCGGGAGGTCGTTAAGATGTTGTGTCACTGACCTTTGACCCCTGGTTTCCACCGGATGCGTGATGCAATGACAGAGCATGAAGATGAGCTGCTCATCTCCTCATGTTTTGCAGTCTTTTTTCAGCTCCTGCCACAGGGAAACTACTAACATCCTTTGTAATACAATAGCGAAATGATACTTAACCGCCCGTTAATCAAATGTTTTTGGTTGATTGCAATCTGAAGCTCGAAAGTTGAAAGTTTGAAATGTGTTTTATTTTGTTTCCGTGCCCAACATCCAGTCAATACACAGCTTTTTCTACAACAAATTGCTGCATTGTGCTCCAGCAGAGATACAAATCCTATAGCATTTTTTTTTTTCGCTAGCAAAGACACAGGCTTGATGGTTGCACAGGCATCTGGTGGGAACCAGCTGTCGGGTCCCTTTAAATCTTCTCAGACTGGATCAAGGGTGTTAAAACAGCCACTGTTTCACACAGTTTAAACATTCGATAAACTGAATGATACCCAACACGTCAAAAGTGGCACGTCCTGATCCGAGGTTCGCCAAAACCACGAAGAAAAAATGATCGATGTAGCTGCCACCCAACGAACCTCGATGTAGCACTGGAGACAACGCCTGTTGGTTGTCGTTCTGCTGCACCAGCGACGCACGAAGCCGGCATAATATTTCAAAATGGACGCCACCGTCGAGCTCGCTGCACGCAGCCACTAGAGGGCGTCTGTTCCCGGGGTTAGTAGATGAAGCTCCCATAGTTTTAGCACGGTGCTTGAGAATTTGGACGGGGAAGGCGGCTCTTTTTTCCGCTTTCTGAGCAGCCCATGTTTTGTTTTTGTTTTTTTTGTTAAGGATGAGAGTGAAAATGTCCGACGGGAGCCGAGACATGGTGAGAATTTTTTTAAAAAGTGGGCATCTTTTCCTTAACGGTAGCTAGCTGACTCTCAGGAAGCTGTGTACGCAGCAGGCATGATCAGCAAAACATGATTCGGGTGAGACTTAGTGACTCGGAGTGACGTGAGATACCGGCATCTGGACTGTGCAGAAAAACGGCTCCTGTAGCTGAAGCTGGAGGCGTTCGCCGCAGCGGAAAAAACACTGTAACCCGACCCACTGGATCACGAACCCAGCGGCTGTAGGTCTCCAAGAAAGCCCACGGGTGGTCTTTGAAAAAAGGGGAGGTCTCTTAACAGGAAACAGTCCAGTCAGATTTCTTTATCGCTAGCGGTGGAGCCGTATGCTAGCTTGTCAGTTTCGCCAACGTCAGGACCCTGCCCTTAGCTCCCTGGGTGCTGATTGGCCATGTCAGTTGGGAGCCTTTTCACGACAGATCTGCACAATATCTGTCTCTGCGATCTGAATTTACATCTACAGAGCTCCTCCCCATTTTGACAGTGCAGGAAATAAGTTTTGCTTCCACGTAACCCGTGACAATGAGATAAACAGAGCACTCGCTGACAGATCAGCATGGTGACTTTTTCTTTTGTGAGTATATCTGCAGTAACAATGTCTCTCAAACACACACACACACACAAACACACACACCCACACAACCATTCAAGGAAACACCAGACTAGTGAAAACCGGCACCATCTCCAGGTTCTCCAAGTTCTCTACGTTCCGGACAATGAACTCAAACAAACAAACAAAAAAAATCCTTTACAAGGAACTGTCGATACCTTAAACCCTGATGAGCACATATTTGTACCACTGCAGGTGCCTCGAAGAACTTGATCTAATTCAGATGTGGTGCAGAACCAGCAAAACGAGTAGTGACACTGTAGTATTTTTTTTTTTGGTTTAGTTTAGCTTTTTTTTTCTATCTAAGGCGACATGCTGTGACGTTCCGGAGCTACATGGAGGTTTTACTTGCTGATTGGGCGTCAATTCAGTCCCCATCCTAAAGTGTTTGAGCTGAAGTTAGCCGTCGTCCATTTGAGATGATTTCAAGCGAAAACATTTTCTTAAACCAACCAAGAGGAAGAAGAAGATGTAGAAGAGGACTTTCTTGCGGGATTGTTCCACGGGACTCCAGAGCTGAATTCACCACATCTGCGAGACTTTTGGAAAAAGAGAAACTAATAACGTTGTCATTTGTAATCTCTTGCAGCAGACAAAAAAATATTTAAAAAAAAAAAAAAAAAAACAGGTTTGCTGACTGTGTAAATGTCATCATTGTGTCGTCATCGTTTTTAATCATGCAATATCATGTACAAAGAGGCGGCGGGTGGGCGGGACAGCTGGGCGGACTGACTTTCTGTTGATATTTGACTTTCTGTTTGATTCCTGAAAATGCAAAATGTTTGCCAAAATACCGTTGAGTATCATGTGTTGACATGAAGAGAGAGAAAATAAATAGGTAAATAAATAAATAATGGATTTTTTTTGTTCTGTTTTGTAAAAGAAGAGAATGATATACAGATTATTTGTCGAGTACTTCTGATGAGATCTTTGTTTTTGATGTGTTTTGACGCTGCAGACTCTTTCCTTTTCTGTTTCGATGGCTTTACTTTCTCTGTGTTACAGTTTGATGTTTGATGATTGTTGTTTTCTGTCACATCAGACTTTACATCCTAGATTTAGGAATTTCTTTTCCTTTTTTTTGGTTTCTCTTCGACTTTCACAAACAGATTTTTGGCAGAAAAAAAAAACATCTCAAAACACCCAAAAATGTATAAAAATCTATTTATAAAGTTGCTTGATGGAGTGAGTTCTGAACGAAGCTTGTTCGCTTTGACATGCAGATTTTTTTAAATTTCAAAAAAGAAAAAAAAAACAAGCAAACTATGTCTAGTTAATTCCTATTTGTGAATCGTATTCCGACTCACCATGACAACAGTTTCTGTTCTTTAAACACACATTTTGAGAGGGATGAATAAAAATATTTTACATTCAAAAGCGTGATCGACAGTGTCTGTGTTTTCTGAGGCTTGTGTCCAGTTAAAAGTTACCCAAAGCTTTAAAACAGATGAATGGATGGATGTGAAGGAATTATTACTGTCAGGAAACACTTCTAAAGTAAATTTGGTCCAATATACATTTCAGCCTTTCACTCATTCATTTCATTTGACAAAGTCATCTGCATATGTTGACAGTTCAAAGCACAGAATGTGCACACTCGGGAATTTAGCCAACATTTTTCGGGCATTCTGTAGCAGCGAGCGCCATTGCTTAACTAGAACCAATACTATCACTGAGCGGCCGTGTGTCTCTCTGCATCAAACTCTTTACACCGATCTCTCAAAGTCAAGCATTCATCATCCCACACACCAGCTTTGACTGCAACGCTGCATTTTTGAACCCTGTCCATGCTAAAATACCCAGATCGCCGTGCGGTCAAAATACCAACAATTCAGCTGAGAAGTTTTGCTATTTGGTGTACATCTGTAGAGCCAAATACACACAGCTGGGCAGGTAAACACATCAGGGTATTAAAACACAGAAGGGAATGGAACAAATGCAAAATGCAGATCAAGAGATCGTTTCAATCTCAAAAAGAAAAATAATACAAAATAAAGGGGGGGAGATATGATCATCATCAGCGTAAAGAGACACTCAGGTCAACAGTTCCAGAGGAAACGTGCACCAACAAAAAGTGCAGCTGGTCCATCCCTATCAGCCACGCTGCCCCTGGGGGTCACCTAATGTTTATACATGGCACCTTGCTCCTTTGGCTGCCATGTGGCACTCTGGTTGTTGAAGTTATAAAAGCACCGCAGTCGTACGTTAGGGTCCTCCTTGTTTGCTTTTTTGATAATGTCCCAGTGTTGTTGTTGATCAGGGTGAGCTACTCCCCACTGTGGTTGAATCTAAAGCCTGCAGACGAGGGAGATGGAGGGGGGGCACCAGACCGGAGTGGCCTCTGGCTGCCCACCGTTTATGCATTCAGAAATCTGAACTTTTGATTTAACCTTCCCTCTGAAAGGTACAGAGTGTTTTTTATTATTATTATTTCTAAACCCGACTTTAATTGGTTGCTGCATGAACTCCCCTGGTCCCCCCACAAGCACCACCCCCACAGGTGTCTGCTCATTTAAAGATGTGCGTTACAAACTGGCCAACTGGTGACAAGTGTTTCTGTCACGACTCTGGCTCCTGCTGCCGGCAGTGAGCAGATATTTCACTTTCCGCTCATGTTTAATTGATTTCAATTCCATAATGTCTCCCGTCGCCGACCACAAGTGTTTTCATGGACAGAGGCATTGATTTACTCTCATCATGATGTCTGTGGAGCTGGCGACACGTTCTCAGAATTTTGCATTGCAACTTATCTGTTTTACTGTCTAAAGCTTCTCTTTAAACTAAATACAAAAAAACACTTAAAAAAAAAAAGAGCACCAAGGAAATTAAATTACACAAGTTCAAGTCTGAACCAAGTCCAAGTCAGGAGGTGATCGTGACCACATCTGGCTCTGCAGGAGTCCACAAAGGAAGGGCAGGTGGAAAACAAAGCGTAAAATCAATAAGCCGTGAATGCCAATGCCGTGAAATATTGAGGAATCTGCAGCACCAACTCTGGCCTGAGCCAAGGAGGATTGGAGGATCAGTGGATCTCATGAGGTCAACCAGGGGTGGCGGAGGCTCTGGGCCGCTGAGGACCTCCGCTCTGGACGGTAATCCAACATCCTGAGCAGGAAGTCCGAGAAGGTGGAGGCCTCCTCCAGCAGGAAGTGGTATTTCTCCACGAGGACGTCGTACAGGCTCCAGAGTCGCTGCAGGCCAACCCGGCGCAGGTCACCTGCGTGCATGTGGGATCTTGAGACACTGGGATTTCTCTGGGATTGTTAGTCTCAGTTCCACCCACCTCTGCGGTCAAAGTACTTGGCAGAGTACCTGCCGGAAAAGGCCACATCTGGTGGGATTTTACCCAGAAGCTCCACGATCTGGGCCACGTGGTCTGAGGAGACAGAGACACAAAGGTGTGAGTTGCTGGCACGCCATGGTTGAACAGGACGGTGAGACAGTGTGAGCGCCGAACCTTCCTCCAGCGACCAGGACCGGCCGGCTCTGGGCTGGAATAGAGAGTCTCCGGTGACCATCTCAAAGGCCTGAAAGCAGCAAGCAGGAAGTTAGAGGCACTCAGCTGACTGTCTTTGATTGTTTTTGCTATGTTTTAATTTTCTTGTAGCATGTTTGCTCCCTGAGCCTGACATGAGGACCACACGTTTCCCTGGAGAAGCATCCAAGTAGAAAAGTCTGATTCTGCAACATTTCCAGACATCCTACTTTTTAAATCTGCCAGTTGGGAGTAAAGTGAAAACATCTTTGTTGTGCAGTACAGTGTTCAAGTTTTGCATGCAGTCACTTCCTGCCTTTTAGTGAAAGGAAGCGGCTACGTGTCGCCTAGACAACCTTAAAAATCCTTCAGAGGGGAGCTCAGCAAGATGGATGTGCCCGATTTGAATCCAGAAGCCTTGTTGACAATAGAGCGATTAGATATCATTTGAAGGCCGGAGAAAAATCTCCCTAACAGTTTGCAGCATGCAAAGGGTTTTTTTGTTTTTTTTTGTTTTCTGTTTGTTTTCAGTTTCCTTACCATGCAGGCAACGCTCCAGATGTCAGCGGGAGGCCCATAGTCAGACCCCAGCAGGACCTCCAGCGAGCGATACTGACGGGTCTGGATCTCGTCACAGAAGTGTTTGTACTGGTACAGGGAGAGCAAAGTCATCCGCAATTGAACCAAACTAAGAGGTTAATGCTAACCGCTATACAACAACTGTTCACTGACCACCCAGCAGGCGCTGCCCAGGTCGGCAATCTTCACCGTCACCTCCTTCAGATCTTCCAGATTCACCTGCTGCTCCTCTAAAAACAGCCACATAATCCCCAATTAATTGGTAAATAAACTGTTATTCACCAACTTTGAATATGTGTTCGTGTTATACATTTAACATACAAGATAAAACCCTTTGTGGCATTTTAAGAAAGAAAAACTAGTGGGCTACTGAAACACACCTGTGCATTCTGCCTGATTCCCTGCTGGCGGATAGGAGGAGCCGCTGCCCTCTGCTGGACACAGCAGGATGTTTTCCGGTTTGACGTCCGTGTGGATGATTTTGCAGCGAGTGTGAAGGTAGTCGAGGCCCTGCAGGACCTGGAGAGCATGACAAAGATGACAAAAACAAAAAAATTACTCTCATGTTTAGCTCCAGTAATCACCACGTCAGACTCCACCAGGACCAAATGCATGACTAGAAACCAATGAGATCACTTTTGCAGCAGCAAAATTAACATTTAGTACATAAAAAAACAAAACTGGCTGTTTGTTACCTGTGTCAGGACACGCCTTACTGCAGGCGGCGGCAGACCCAGCTGGCCGCAGCTGAGCTGCCAGCTCCTCAGGTCTGGACCCAGCAGCTCCATCACCAGGCAGGTGTCTGAACAGCAGGCGTGAAGGAATTTGTTCATATTTCCTCATGCTTTGGTACCTTGAAGAGACAGAAAGAAAAGGATACGGACACCGTTGACTCCGGCCACCTTGAACTCATCCAGCAGCCCGACGATCCTGCGGCTGTCGGGATGTCGGCTGATTGGGCCACTGGCCTGAGGGGTGAGGTGAGGAGGAAGGCCGGTGAGGCGGAATTTCAGAGCAGGAAGAAGATTTTGTTTTCTAGTGAGGTGATTAAAAAACAAACAGCTGACTGACGCATCGCAGCAGAGCCAGCTCGTCCTGTCCAGCCTGGGTGAAGCCCTCTCCGCTCTTCAGCACCTTCACGGCGATGTGAAGGCCAAGTCCACACACACACACACACACACACACACACACACACACACACACACACACACGCACACACACGCACACAAAAGGTCACACTTAATCAAAACCTAAGTCTAAAATCCGCCGGGGAGTCCAGCCCACCTGAGGTCCAGACATCTCCAGACGGTGGAGAAGTAGCCCCAGCCAAGCTTGGAGACCACCTGGTATCTCCTGTGGAGGATGTGGCCCACCTGGACGGGATGGTAGCCACCTGGTGAGGGCACAGAGGTGTGAAGTCAAAGGTTTCACAGGAGGAAACCCTGATGTGCCCAACGGGTCTGAGGAACTTCCTAAAAGTTTAACTGAGGTCATGGGGGTCGTTAAGGTGGCATTCCATTTTTAAAAATATGGCTGTTTTTGAAAGTGACAACAGGCGGGCTGTCATTTTTTTTAAGACTTGTGGAAGGGTTTAAGTGAGCTAGAAGGTTGTGGGTTCGATTTCCAGCCACATGTACATTCCAGACCTCTGGATCCTCCCACAATGAATGGATGGATGGATTGATGGACGTGAGCGCTGCCCCCTGCTGGTGGAGACTGACGTACCGTAGCAGTACTCTGACGGGTCCTCGCTGTCATTGATGACCTTCGGTTCCTGGCAGCTTGTGGCATCTAAGGGCCCGGAAAGACCTGGCTTCCCTCCTGGAACCGCGCACACACACACACACGATTACTTCCCTGTGCATGGACATAGAACTTGTGTACAGGGGTCAATTGGGTTTAAATACCCCACCCCTCGCCCTCATTGGAAAAGTCCCTCCCCCTCCCTCCAGCAGGCCGAGAGCTGAGTCGGCAGCATCAGAAGTTTTTGCACTTATTTTTGACTCAGGCTGCAGAAGGAGTGTGCAGCATGTTGGTGCAACCCGAGAGCCCTGTGTGCCCAAATGCTTCAGATGGCGCTGGGGTCACATCATGTCTAAAAAAAAAAAAAAAAAAAGGAAAAAATCTGCATATAGCACAGGTGTGCATATCAGAGAGGGCGGAGTCATAACCAGGAAGTTTAAGATTGTGGGAAACTGCCGCGTAAGCAAGAATAAAAATCACAAGTGACCGTTAAGACTCTGTATTCTACCAGTTTTACAGGTTTATGGTTCGTCTCAGGGTCCAGTGCTTGATATCTATAATGTCCCTCCCAAAAACTTAATATACCGTTGGTGTCCAGAAAACATCAAATTTAGCCCTATGTTTACAGTCGGCTGCCAAACCTTAGGATTACGTATTTGGAAGGGGACAAAAACGAAGCGGTCTCAGTGGGTAGAACCAACGACATGGCTCTGGTTGTTGTTGTTAAACTGGGAGAAGCGTAAGTGCCCTTTTTGACATCATGAAGAGCTTCCGAAAATGTGTGTTTTGGCACCGTTTAGATAAAAAACCTCAAACGTATCAGCCGATAACATAAATGAAGAATGTATAAAGGATATATAAAGGATCTGTAAAAAACAAAAAAAGACAAAAAGATTCCATGAAACTGAAATAAAGTCTTTGGTTGAGTTTGCATGTTTTGTTTTGTTTTCGGTTTTTGTTTTTGTTTTAAAGCCATTAACCATGTAAAGACGGGTGTCCGGTCTTGTACTCACAGCAGCTCAGGACTCCTGTCCATGGTGGCGCCAGGCCGGGAGAGCGCAGCGGGAGATCGGATGGGGGGAGAGAGTTCTGTCTGCAAGCGTCCAGCCTCTGGCCTGAAGGACAGACAGACGGATGGAGAGAGAGACAGTAGGGGTGAAGTCAGGCTGCAGCTCTGGAGGTGATCTGAGCCGCTGAGAGGTCTGCCGGGTCCCTCACGAGACTCTGACAGGCAGGAAGAACCAGCAGGGGCTAAACATGGACAGACCCCCTCACCCCTCTCCACCACTCCACCACTCCACCACTCCTCCACTCCTCCGCAGCCAGCTGTTGCTTTACCTCATGACCGACTTTCTCTCTCTCTCTCTCTCTCTCTCTGTCTCTCTGTCTCTCTGTCTCTCTCTCTCTCTCTCTCTCTCTCTCTCTCTCTTTGCACAAGGATGTGGTTTTTGCAATTTTCAAAACTGATATTCTCGGGATAAGGAGGCGGTTTGCATTGACAAGTTACCCTGATTGGTTAAAGTTTGACTGAGGAGTTAATTGTTGTTCGGCCATTAAAAGAAAATGATATTCAAATTTGCCACGAAACCCTTCAATAACCTTTCCAAGGCGTGACTGTACGAGTCGGAGGCCTTGACAAAGGGGTGATTTGTCTTTGCATGGCTGGAAAACATGTCACATGGAGCTGCGTGGCTGCTTTGGTTTTTGTAGGTGGCGCCGTAGAGCATTGTGTTTGTGTAACGTTGCACCAGTCTGGAGTGAGTATTCAATTCGTGTTTACAATTGGCTCGTATTAAAGCTTTTTTTTTTTTTTCCCTGTTGCGTTTAAGTAAAAAAAAAAAATTCATTCTCAGCTGCTTCATCTTCAGCTGCGAGGCCAACAGTGGTGGCCGGAGCAGCAGCTGCTGTTTGTGTTTTTGTTTTGTGTTTTTATTTTTAGTGTTTGACCTTCAGGTCGCTGGGGGGTTAGAGAGCCCCTCCCCCAACTCTTCTTCCACAGAGCAGTAGTGTCACAATGAAACTTCGGAGCCTCAAGCAGTAAAAGCAGAATTTTGTAGCAATCTGATGTTTCTTAGTGTTTACTTTTTTTCATTTTTGTTGTTTTTAAAGTAGAAAAACACTTTTTTAAACATTTTTTAAACTTAAAATTTGTGATGTATCCATTGCATTTATTTTAGGGCTGCCAAACTTAATGCATTAACGCGATAATAACGTGTTAACTCAAACTACTTTTAACTGCACTATTTTTTTTTTTACCGCGGTTAATGCCTGGTTCACCCCGAACGCGGAAGCGCCGCAAAGATCGCACGTGAGCCGCAGCCCTCCTGTTCAGGCCGGGTTCAAACTGGCCGCGGAAGCACGGCGAATAGCCCGCTTCCTTTCGGCGCCCTTGTTAACCAATGGCGTTGTTCATGCCAAACTCAAAGTGAATTATTACTTTCATTATTTTCCTCTCCAATTTTTCCTAGAGTATAAGAAACACAATAAATATCTTGTTAAGTTACATATAGAGCAGGGTAAAAAAAATTTGCGATTCATTTACGATTAATCGCGAGTTAACCCAGGACACTATGCGATTAATCGCGATTAAAAATTTTAATCGACTGACAGCCATGATTTATTTATTCATGCATGTACTTATTTGAGGAAAGCGTCTCCGATAACAAATACACAATTTTGGTTTGTATTTGCAACAAGTTGCATTTTAAATCAATGCATTTAAACTATACCAAATATGACAAGATCCCCTCGTTGAAGTCCTGCTCGCCAGTTCAGAGTCTTTGCCATGATCAAAGTCTGGCCACTGAAAAGGATGAAGAATCACATTTTTTTCTTCATTAAAATAAAAGACCTTTTCAGAGCAACAACCGTGTCGCCAGTGTTGCTCGATTATTTTCCCCGCTGGCTCTACTGCTGACACGTCCCCGTTAACACCTCCTCCTCGCTGACACGGCTGGAGATTCCCGAGGAGCGCCGGGTCACAGCCGAGGCGTCCAGAGAGGGAGAACAGGGCACCAGGAGCAACGGCGGTCATGCCAGGAGTGCGAGGTGTGACGGGACTCGAGCGTGAGAGCGTTTCAGCGTCACCTCTCGGCCTGTTTACAGTCAGACCGCACGTTTCACACATTCCACAATCAGGAACAATCAACTGCTCACAGATTGAAATGAAAACCTTTAGCCTCAATCCAACCATGCTAAGTTCATTACTACGCATTGTGCCCATTTCTAAATAATTGACTTATTGCTCCATTGGATTAATTTTTGTCTCTTTTAATGTGTTCACATGTCAACCAAGATCTGCTGCAGGCCTCGGAGCTCAGGAGAGCAACAAATCCCTCCCTCAGCCAAGCTTTGCATGCTAACAGTTGGTTAGTGCTGCTCTGTTGTGTGGCCGGCAGTGTTGGCGGGCCAGCGACTCCGATGGCAAAACCTTAAAGTCGGGCAGAAACAGAAACAGTAGCGGCTCAATCAAACTGAGTTCCTGGTCGGAGCTCCTCGTTGTTCTCCCACCAACGCTAGCACTGCAATGTCGGTACAGTCAGTGTGTGCTGGCTCGGCTTTACTCGCCGCAATCGGACACTTCCCCAACAGAACTGGTGTGTGCGTGTGTGTGTGTGAGTGCTGACACACACCATAGGAGCACCTGCATGGATTTAGACCACTGGGTCAGTGGGGGAGAGTCAGTGTGCGCCGCCTAAAGGGCTTCAGTTGAAGGTGAAGTTGAAGATGGTGTTTAATAACCTATGACCAAATATATAAAATATATATATATATACATATATATATATATATACACATGTGTGTGTGTGTGTGTGTGTGTGTGTGTACACGTAGGTATGTATTGCCAAAAACTCAATGTTCATTGCAAAACTACCTATAGCTTAATTTGCTCCACCAAGCCATCTGGTGGACAAAAACAGTTTTTTTTTTTGTCCAACTGGACAATACATTTGTGTTGAAAGGTTATTTTGTTCTATTTTTAAACGGAATTGAGGTGTCGCCCTCTGGCTGTGAAGGGAAGCGTCACACTTTTACCAACTGGCAGTGTATGGATGTTTTTATTTTATTTGAAAGACATGTCGCTTTTCCCCAGTTGTTTTCTATTGCTCGATGTATTCTATTGATTCCAGTGTGTGTTTTAATGTATGTCAGATGACTCTCATTATGATGCATCGATTACCGTAGAACTGTTGTAGCCTGTTGACGACAAAATCTGGGAAATCATGTGACAATCAAATCAAATACTGGTAGTACTTTTTTTTCTTACAAGCCAACAGTGCAGAGTAAATTGTAAATTAAGTGGGGGGGGGAGCAAAAACAGACAGAACTCCAGCGGAACCACTTTATTGCATCACATTAAGTCAATGTTAGCTTCATCCTATCAGTTAGTCAGAGAGACGAAGGTCAGGATTATTCAGAGAGGGTCGTATGTACAGGCATCTTTATAAAACAGCAGGAGAGTTTCTCTCTCATTCACATTGACACACACACACACGCACGCACACACACACACACACACACACACGCACACAACTGAGTCAGTGAGCACTGACACGGCTGCTGCCAACATTGTTGAAGACAATGAGAAGTTGCAACAATAAAAATCACAATTCCTCTCATTATTTTCTGAACTACAAAATAAAAATGCAAAATATCAAAACCTGTATTGTGAAAAAAACATGATTTTGAGCTTTAAGTAAGACAAGAAAAAAAAAATAAAACAAGAGCTTTTTGATTCTTAAGAATTCCAGGGGGCGAAGCCACAGTCTGACTGCATTAAAAAAATACACGAGATATGCTTTGAAATAAATAAGCAAAATAAATTAAATAGGGAAAAAAAAATAGTTAACAACTTTGTCGTGGCATCACAGGATGAACACAAAGTACCTCGGATCAGTCGTGACACTGTATGGTTTGGAGTTGACAGGAAGTTTAACCTTGTACAACAAAGTGAAAAAAAAAACTTTGTGAAAATAAAAATAAATAAATAAAAGTGACAAGAAAAATGCTGATGGAAAGAAATTTGTTGGCTCTTTGCGCTGACGGTGTGCGGCGTGAAATGCCAACTAACTTCTCCGCATTGGCATTTTCTTTTTTTTTCTCTTTTGGCGCTTAAGGATCTTTGTGCAGGAACGACACAGAATTCACAGATTGAACAGAAGAGACAAAAACCAGAGACAACAGTCACATCTCAGACACGTGGAAGATCAAACCTGCCTTGTAAACAGAAGAAGGGGGGAAAAAAGATGAACCAGAAATCAATGAATATGCTTCCATAAAAGACACATCTGTTAAAACGACGGCATTCAAAATGTGAAAACTCTTTCCTTGTGTTTTTGTTTTCGTTTTTTTTGTCTTTTTTCAAGTAATCCATGAAGGTGATTTAAGCCCATTTAAGAACGTTTATCATGTACAAGTAAACAAAAACTGGATCAAAACTTTTGGGTGCCGCAAAATATAAACAATGACAACAACTTTCAAGCCGTATTCCTGATGGGGATTTTTTTGTCTTTGTTTTTTTTTTTTTTTTTTTTTTGTGCATTTCTCATCAGGTTTGGTCTGGTTCACAAGTGCCGACATGATCTTTGTGTAATGAGTGGAGCTTGGTGTGGTTAAAAGTGGCAGAAAGTGTTCGGCACTAATGTTTGTTTTTGTTTGTTTGTTGTACTTGAGGACGGATGTGTTAGACGTTAGCGACTGTCACCTCTCTCTCAGCCCTCTAGTGGCTGATGACGTTAATACCAGGTTAGCCAGCGACAAAAGAGTTCACGAGAGCTGCAAGCCAAACAAACGTTGTCTGCTGAGGAGAGAAATTTAGAAAAATGTCCTGGAAGAGCAGGTCAAGCTTCACACAGTAAGACTTGGTCCGATGAGAAAAGCTACAAGCAGAATTACAAAAAAAAAAAGAAACTCGTTGTCGTTCCTATAAGACTTCAACGTCACACTTTAAGAAGTCCTCTTCCCTTTGCCCGAGCCTCTCGGAGCTTCAGCTTCACAACTGGGGAGGAAAAAAGAAGGAGTTCGGCTGCGAACCTGCAGGAGCGTTCTGCACAGTTTGCCACCAAAAACCTTCAAAAGCCTGGAAAGGAAAGTTTGTCTCCCTTTTTAGTTTTTCAGTGAATCGTGGAAAAAGAAATCACTTAGAGAGTCACTTCCTGTTAAAGAGGAAGTTCCTTCAGCGTGGAGGTGCCTAGTTTTTCGCTCTCTGAGCTTCCAGTGTTTGGACTTGAAGCCAAAAAATCCCCCCAAAAAACAGCGACATCCACACTTGGTGCCACAATGTTCCGCTGTCTTCATCCATCCTGGAGTGGAAAACCTTGGCTGCTGCTGCCACCGCCCTTGCTTCGTCTTCTTCTTCATCTTCTTCTTCTTCTTCTCCCAGACATGGAGAAAGCACTCATTTCTCCTGGCGCGTCCTCTGGGGTCATAGGTCGGTGACTTTGTTTTCTACAGCGGCAGCGATCTGTTGGAGCCGGTAACCCAGCTGCATCTTCTGGGCCGTGGCGTCGTCCTCCAGGGCCGTGATGATCTGAAAGACCACGGAGAGGTTTCAGAACTGAGATCAGCACCAGCTCAGAGGCTGCTTATTGACTTGCACCAAAAAGAAAGAAAGGAAGGAGAAAAGGAGAAAGGTGGAGTAGGTGGTGTTCAGAAGTGTTGCTAGGCAGATTTTAGTTCCAATCCCCTAGCAGTGTTCTCTCCACCGTCTATCACACAGTTGGAGCTGATTTCTGAAGTTGGTAGTTTGAAGGACTAGAACACACCAAAACCTCTCGGGAGAAAGTCCACTAGTCCATACATTGAGATTTGAACATAAGCACAGGACTAACTGAGGTGTTTACTTATGCTATGCTATGCTATGTTTTGTTATCTTACGTTACGTTACGTTACGTTACGTTACGTTACGTTACGCTACGTTACGTTACGTTACGTTACGTTACGTTACGTTACGCTACGTTACGTTACGTTACGTTACGTTACGTTACGTTACGCGATGAGAAACTGACTTTTTCAGCTAAGGCTTCAACACACGAGAGCAAGGAGTCTGGCTAGCGGCAAAGAGGAGTGACCCAATCAAAAGGGGAATAGGACACGGACAGAGCAGATAGGGGAGAGGGTGAAGCTAGACCGGCAAAATAAATGAATTAAAATTGTAAATGGCCATATCGGGGCCACTTTATTGCAGATTACGCCGAAAGCTTTTCACCGTCTTTTTAATTGGACTTCCATTAGCTTCTACACCCTTCGCTGGGACCTGCGGCTGAAAGAAAGCCTGCTGCTTCCTGCCGCCGCGACTCACCTGGTCGTAGTATTTGTTGATGTACTTGTACAGCTCGTGCAGCGCCACCAGGCAGTTGACCTCAGCAGTGTAATTCTGTTTGGGGGAGATAAAAATAGCCATGAGGCTGGGAGGGAGAGAGGGAGGGGGCGGAGCCGGCCAAGGATGCTGAAAACTGCAGCGGCTGCCATCTATATTTGATGGCGAGCTCCTCATCGAGCTTGTTCGGCAGTCAAGCGGACGGAAAACTTCCGGCTCCTGAAATCATTTGCGTGTTCAAACGTTATTGCAGCAAAACGGGGAGACAAGATGGTAACGCACCCGGGAGAGCTCCGCCAGCGCCGAGTTCATCTCCTGGTCGCTGGCCGAGATGGTCTGACGGATGTCCGCGTAGTACCTGAGTGAGGGGGCGGAGACGCAAGGCATAACTCAGATATAAACGAATCATTGTCATTCAGTAATAATCAGTTCTGAGGCTTAAAAGTAAAAACTATTTTTAATTTCTGCAGGGCTCTATTTAAAGTGTCGACGGTCATGTGATGCTGTTTTTTTTTTTTACACTTGTCAAATCTGTCAATTTGTGACTCATTTATTTCATCACAAAAATTTAAAAAGAGACAAATTCCAAAAATAGACAGATAAAGATAAGACAATAAATCCATAACAAAAAACAGAACTCGAGGTTAAAACTATTAAAAAAAAAACATGATAATAACAAACACATGAACATGAAATTATCTTGTTTATTTTAAACTATGTTTTAGTTCATTTTTATTGTTTTTATTTAAATAATAAAAGTTAATAAATAAATAAATAAAATTAATAAAAGTTTCATATTAACCCGCAGAAACTTAAGCAGCACCTGATTGCCACAATGCACAAAGCTTCGTTCCACTGCCCTCTGCTGGCCACACTGACCTCTGCAGCCGCCAGATGATTTACGGTGATTTTTGGACTTATTACAGAACACCGTGTCTGTCCTCTTAATCAAGAAGCCGAGGCTAACGAGGCTAACGGGGCTCGTCTGGGTCGGCTCGTCGCCGCGGCAACAGACCGCCGCGCCGCTGCTGCCTGTTGCGGCGGCGAGCAGCCATGCGTGGACGGACGCCTGGCAGGCTCAGTCTGCCCTCTGTCTGCCACTGACAGATTGTCCTCACGCGTTCCCTCCATCCTCCTCACCCTCTCCTCAACCTCCCCCCCCCCAACCCTCCTCTCGCCTGAAGGGGTCAGCGGCGCTCTTACCTCTCCACCATCTGCTTGTAGCGCGGGATGTCTCGGGCGTACAGCAACTTGTTGATGGGCGAGTCCTGCGGGAGGAGACACGTGGCGCCAACATCACTCAGTGATGATGTAACGATGTTGTAGTTTCACACTTACAAGCCAGTAACTCCACATCCCGGTGATGCGATAGCAGATGCAGTTTCCGAAAAAACACCAGTTGGGCTCCCTAATTTAAATCATCGGATATTTGGAAACTTTACTGGAATTCTACAGGGACTCTTGCTGGAACCAATTTACTTAATCGTAATCTGCGTGTAAATGGCGTAATGTTCCTTTTCACTGGCGGCTCATTCTGCTTTCTACTGACCCGTCCCAGCTTGTGGTCGGCGATGGTGCACGAGTCCATGAAGGTCTGGGCGATGACGGACAGCACGGCGTCCACGTGGTCCGAGTTCTGCACGTCGAAGATGAACTGCGGGTTCTTGAGGATGTTGATCCAGAAGCGCAGCGGCAAACTGGTGGAGAAGAAAAAAAAACAAAAAAAACACGGTTCGGCGATGGTTTCATGGCTGCGTTCAGACTGCAGGCGAATCTGATTCAAATCAGATTTCTTCTCAAATCCGATCTGTGTGTTTGGAGCTGTTCAGACTGAGATGCATGTGTCCAAATGTGATTTGAAACGAATGTGGTTTCAATCTGTTTTGCAAAAATCAGATTTTGTGTGATTTTTGACTGTTCAGACTACAAAAGAGCCATCTGGTTTCAATCAGGATGGGCTAAAAATCGGATTTTTGGCTACCAGTCTGAACGTGGAGTACAGCGAGAATCTGTTAGCGTATACCAGGAGTATAGTGCAGTTTTTATCTCATTCGAAGTAATATATTAATGATTTTAACTTATTGTGGCTCAAAAAAGTAATTACGGAAACAATAGAGTTTTTTATTTCTTTTTTTTTCTTTCGCAAAAAATTCAAAACAATACACTTATTCCACTTCTGTGTTTTATTTTGACAGTCCAATGTCAGAAAATCCACTTCCTGTTTGTGTCTTGGTACCTGTTGGTCTTCCAGATGTGGATGGTCTCTGGGTCGGTGATGTTGTGCTGCAGCGCCTGCTCGTCCAGCAGGTCGAAGAAGTACTTGACGGCCAGCGGGACGGGCCGGCTGGTGCTGAGGATGGCGGCGAACAGGTCGTCCACGAACTTCTGCAGCGTTCCCTAAGATAGAGCGGACGATACGTGGTCGATGTCACGGCTTAGGCGTCATTAGCGGAGGTCACAGAGGTCAGAGCCGTGCGGCACAAAGGATTGTGTTGGATGCTGCGTGTGGCACCTTCATGGAGAGCAGGCGGGTGAGGTAGATCTCCGGGATGGCCTTGGCCCGCTCGCCGCCGCGCTCCCTCACGCTGCCTCTCCGGTGTTTGGGGAGCTCCGCCTCCTCGCTGGCCTTCACCAGGTGCCAGAGCCTCACGCCTCCCTCGTCCCCGTCGTCCAGCATCGGGGTCTCTGGTTGGTCGGAGGGGCGAGAAGAGGTGTTTGTAGGAGAAAGGGTTAGTTTAGCACATCAGATGTTGACCTAGCTGAGTGATGTAAAGCTCTGAGTGTGTGTGTGTGTGTGTGCGTGCACTCACTCTCTCCCGGCATGTAGTCGTGGCTGTCGTGCAGGTGATGCTTGGTGCCCCTGGGCACTAGCGCCACCGTGGCTCCATCAGGGACCTGCGTCGTCATCATAGAACCGAAAGAATGTGTCACAAAGAGCCTGACGGACAGTTTGCTCGACCAAGTGTGTGTGTGTGTGTGTGTGTGTGTGTGTGTGTGTGTGTGCGTGTCACCTTGTAGTGCTGCAGTGTGTTGAGGCGCTTCCACGAGCCTTGCACAACCGATGTCAGGTCCTCGTCCGAGAGGATCAGGTGACCGGCGACGCCGGCGCGCCACTCTGTGGAGGAACAGTGATGTCGTGATGAGTTTTGTTAAACCAAAACAAAACAAACCGGCTCCCTGCAGGTCCTGTTCTTAAAAAATGGAGGAGCAACTAGAAAATAACCAAAATATTTGAAAATGACATTAAAATAAACGGTGGTGGACTGACCGAGGTGCAGCGAGTCCACGTGAGGCCTCTGCGAGAAGGACGTTCCCTTCCACGTCTGCTCCACGAGCTTCTCCTTCACCTGGGTGATGGTGTCACAGTCCAGCACCTTGGCCGGCACCGTCTGGCTGGCGGTGCCCCCGCTGGCGATGCCCGGCATCACGACGTTGAGGGTCTGCACGAAGGGGAAGTGCAAATTGTTGATTTTGCGAAAACATTTTATTTTTCTGTTACGTGCATTCGTTGCTGCAGAGGCTCAGCGGCTGCTAGTCAGCCGGTTGAAAACCATCACACCGCCACACCGAATATACCGACAACACTGTTGTGTGTTGATCTAACCAGGGTGCGGTACTCCACGTCCTCCCTCAACAGCCGGTTGTCGTTGAGCGTGTACTTGGCCTTCCCCGTCACGGCGTCCACGGGCCCCTTGTCCACCTGGTGCTTGATGGCTCGGAATAGCATGTAGAAGGACTCGCCCGCAGACTCCTGGCCAGGGGTGGAAACACAACACGCGGCAGGGTCAGAAACACCTGAACACCACACCAGTGCGGCTGATGAGTCGCTCAGAAGAGACTCAGAAAAAAAAAAAAATCTTGGTGGAAATCTTCAGTGGTCTTCATAGTGCTTGTTTGTCCACCTGATGTCAACAGTTTGTTGGAAGGTTACATAAGAATTCATATAAGAGTCTCTGGAAGTGGGAAGCAATTTTAAAAAAATTCCTAAACCTTACTTTGTTGTTTTTATTCCATTTTTTAAACACTATATATGTTTAAAACACCCCTTGAGGATGAAGTGGTTTGAATTAAATCTCTTGAATTTCTCTCCTACCCTCAGGAAGGTGAAGAGACAGATGGACATCCAGTTCGTCAGGAGCTTCTCCACCACCGACTCCGTCCTGCGAGCAGCGGGAGTCAACGAGACGACAGTTAGCGGACGGGAGGCTAAAGTGGGCGGGCAGACCGACAGGGGGGATGGTCCTCACCTCCTCAGCATCAGCTTGGGGTTCTTGGCCACGTACTGCTCCACCAGGTGGTTGAGCAGCGTCTTGAGGATGTCGGTGAAGTACTCCAGCTTGCCGTGCAGGGCCACGGTGAGCAGCGAGGCCACGTAGGCCCGGTCCCTGGGCGAGAAGGTGCGCTGGACCTCCAGAGTGTGGATGAACTGGGGTTGGCGGCGGGACGAGACGGAGACGACGTTCAGGCATCGTCGCACTCAAAGACTGATGATGATTAACGACCGGAGCGCCGACCGACCTTGGTGAGGAAGAGCTTGCTGTTTAGCAGGTTGGACAGCTGAACCAGGCCCTGCTCCACCGTCTGCCTCCGGCTCTCTGGGACGTCCAGGTCCCGTCTCAGCGGCGACTCCTGGTGGCCCGGGAAGAAAATGCGCTCTGCGTACGCCCGGTAATCCAGGAAGGGAATCCCGGAACCCACCAAGTCGCTGGACATGTCCATCATCTCCGTCATCAGGTCTGGAGGGAGGAGGAGGATCGAGAGTAAAGGGGGATGGAGGGTTGAGGAAAGAGGAAGAAGAGGAAGGAGGTGAGGAAGAGGACTGTGACTGTGCGGCTGGGCTATTGCGTCCAGACCAACGTCCAGGCCGTGTCGGGTCCTACCTGTGAACTCCTTCTTGCAGCGATCTCTCACACTGGTCTCCAGGTTCTCCAGCTGGATCTGCACCTTCTTGTAGTCTCTCATGGCCTGTTTGCTCTTCCTCCTGTCAAATCACCACAAATCCATTGACCTAACCGTCACTTAGTCCCCGCTGCGGCCTAGCGGGGGCGGCGCACTCACCTGTATATGAGGACTATGATGAGAACGATGAGGGCCACGATGGAGGCCCCCACCCCGACGCCCACCTGGGCCTCCATGGGGAAGGTGGACTGGCCGTGGCTGTCGTACTGGACCCGGCCCAGCGAGAAGTTCAGGTTCCCCATTTTCACCTGGGAAGTCGCAGAGGTGAGTTCAGAGAAAGACGGCGTTTTCGGTAAGACTGACTAGAAAGTAACAGCAGCATATATACAATGTATAACATAATCATATATTATATTATATTATATTAAAAAAATCACAATGCGTTTTCAAAGGCTGTGTCCCTGAAGCGGTGCAATGACTGAGCCAACCTTAGGCTTATAGAAATACACTGTGAAGTGTGAAGTTATCATTAATATTAATGTTACAGTGAATAATATTAGGGTTGTCAGAACAATACACTGTAGCACCAGGGAGATGAGATGAGTGAAAAAAAAAAATTATTTTTGCCTGCAATGCCTTCATTAAACACTAGATGGCAGCGTTAGACCTACTCACCGTGAACTCGGGCAGGCTGTCCATGCCGTCCAGCTTGCTGGCTGTGGAGGTCGAGGGCTGCTGGGCGGGCGGCTCGCAGTACAAGTGGTTGCGCGTCAGAGTTTTCACCGTGCACACGCCCTGCCCGATCCGAGCCTCCACCTCCTGCTTGAAGATGGCCAGATCCAGGTTCTCCCCCTGGAGGCAAAGAGAGGCGTCGTCAATTTAGATGGATGGATTAGATCAACTTTAAAGCCCCGAAAGAAAAATTTGCCTTGTCACTGACCTCCACAGAGATGATGCTGCCGGGCTTGTGATGGTACGGCCTGCCGAGGCTGTTGCGGTTCAGCGGGTGCAGCAGAGGGTTGGCCTCATAACTGAAAGCCTGGCCCCCCACCGCACCGAAGTCAAAGTGGAGGCTGTCCATCAGGAAGTGAACTTTGACCCTGGCCCACCTGGCCTCTGGACCCACGGCCGGGGTGGGACAGGCGATGAGGATGGAGCTGTTGACCGTGCAGAGAGTCTCAAACTGCAGAGGAGCGAAAAGAGTTGCAGAGATGTTTTCCATTGGATTTTATAATGGCACAACATCAGTAGACAAAAGATCCGGCTTGTGAAAGTCTGAACGTACGTGTTTGACATGGCAGAGGGTCCCATCAGGACATTCCACCTCTGGGACGATTCTCCTCCGTCTCTTCAGTGGGGTCCGTGATCCTGCTCCCTATTCCAGGCCCCATCGATCCTCCTGTCCACGCTCCCCCATCTCCTCCTCCGCCTCCTCCTTGGGGGGAGGGTGTCGCGAGGACTGAGGGTGACCCTCATCTTTGGCTCCTGGACCACATCAAGGTTCTGGCCAGAGACTCTGATGATTCGGCCGCCACTGCAGAGAAGAGGTTTGAATGTGTGAGTGTGAGTGAGTGTGGAAACAAAGGCCCTTTTATAAAGGAGTATATTAATCAGAGTGAGAGTTAACCCTGATGCTAACCTAACCCTAACCCTAACTACTAACCTTGATGCTAACCTAACCCTAACCCTAACTACTAACACTGATGCTAACCTAACCCTAACCCTAACTACTAACCCTGATGCTAACCTAACCCTAAACCTAACTACTAACACTGATGCTAACCTAACCCTAACCCTAACTACTAACACTGATGCTAACCTAACCCTAACCCTAGCTACTAACCTTGATGCTAACCTAACCCTAACCCTAACTACTAACCCTGATGCTAACCTAACCCTAAACCTAACTCCTAACCCTAATGCTAACCTAACCCTAACTCCTAACCCTGATGCTAACCTAACCCTAACTCCTAACCCTGATGCTAACCTAACCCTAAACCTAACTCCTAACCCTAATGCTAACCTAACCCTAACTCCTAACCCTGATGCTAACCTAACCCTTTGCCCAATGTGAGGCCTCCTTTCTACCTCTGACTGCAACCCTAACCCTAAGCCTAACTCTAACCCAAATTCTAACCTTAAGCCTAAGCCTATCCCTAACCCTTTGCCCAGTGTAAGGCCTCTTCTCTAAATCGAACTCTGACTGTAACCCTAAGTCTAAGGTTAGAATTCATTCTAACCTTAAGCCTAACCCTAACCCTAACCCTAGCTCTGACTCTCACTCTCACCCCAACCCTGTCTTTCGGAGATTGGGTAGACACGGCTCTTTTCCTAACTCTAACCATCACCCTAACCTTAAGCCTGACTCTGAGTCCATCCCAAAAGTCTCTAGAAGTGCTGTGACAGAATGCAACATTATTCAGTCTATCTCTCAACATCAGCATAGTGACCTAGGTAATTCCACTCAGGGACTTTAAGCTCTAAAAATTGTCACCCAGCTATAATATGTTTCCAGCCCAGCACTAAATAGGCTGTTTGTTTCCCCAAATCAACAGAGTGATTGATCACGTGAGGTTGCTCAACCACCTGAGAAAGCTCTTGGACGGAGTGGCCTCGGTAATGTTGGGGTTGGGGGTGTAGTGATACACGAGGGCCTGTAGGTGTCGCTCTGCGCCGCCGAAGCGCACGGTGATGCTGTGCTCCCCGGTCCTGTTGCTGCCTCGGGTCAGGCAGCGGATCTGCTCTTCCTGGATGTCAGAGCTGGATGGAAAAACAAAGAAAAAAAAAAAAAAGAAAAGAAGAGAGTTTTCAAACACACAAATCCCTGGGCGGCAGAGTGTGTTTCTGTGTGAAGAGTCACTCACACTAGGCACGGCACCCCTCCGATGAGGACGCCGACGTCGCTGGGGTGTCCGGTCTTCAGGCTCCGCCCCCTGATAGTCAGAGACGAACCTCCAGCCTTGGGCCCTCTGAGGGGGGAGACGCTGCTCAGTGCAGGGTCCTGAAAGAGGAAAAAGAAGGAGAGGTGTAACCGTTGAGAAGCTTAATTTCTTTTCCTGCAACAGAGTTCAGCAAAGACCAGGCCCTACTTGCTTCTGATTGGATTATGGATCAAGGGCAGCGGCAAGGAGTGAAAGAAAAAAATAATGTGGGTGAGACACAAGAAGAAGAAGAAGAAGAAGTCCAATCAATAACGTGACAGCCAGTGTGAGATTTATTGGAGGAGATAAAAGAGACAGCAGGGCATGCTGGGAAAGGCGAGAGCGAGCGCTGCCTCCCGGCAAGCGCCGCGCAACACAATTAATCTGCTTGTCAGTGGCAAGAGGCCAATTAATCACGGCCGCCGTCCAAAAGATGCAGCCGCCTTTTCACCGCCATGTAAATGAGCCTCTTACTTTATTAGACCGCAGTCGGAAGCACCGCGGCACCGGCTGATGTCGGCTTGTTAATTAATTGGTCAGGAATCTTTTGACTCCGGAGAGTAAACAAAAGGCAGCGTTAAAAAAAAGAAAAGAAAACGTCTTGGAGACTTTGTGGGCAGCATCCCGAGCAGAGGCAGAGCGAGGGAGGCTGCCCGGCATCGTATCTGCGTGTGCATCGCAAGCACAGCAGACCTGTTTAGGCCGAGGCTAAATCTGATTCCAAAGGCTCAATTTAGCTACTAGCCGCGACGTGAAAATATCAGACGGCAGCCGATTCTGTTTTAATTGCCGCTGTGTGAGGGAACAGAGAGAAATCTGGTCGTCTCCGCGGCCAGATCACCAATAATAATGCGATTATGAACCAATTAGGGAGTGCAAAGAGTTGCCTGTTTCTGCCTTAATATGAGCGCTGGAGTCTGTTTCCTGTTCAGCCCAGCGATTCAAAGAGGCGATTAAGCCTCAGGACCTCCACTTCGATGCATCTTCGGACGGACAGCATTCGGTAGGCGGCATGTCAACTTTATTTATTTATTTATTTTCTTCTTACAGTGAAACGTCACAGACTGGAGGGCTGTGAACTGGGGAGGGAAGTGACCCAGTTTCATGATTCCTTGCGTGCAGCTGCAAAACATTCTGCTGTTGCCTTCGCTCATCCTGCCGTGCCAGACTCAAACTTCCCTCGGCCTTGAGGATTTGCCCATTTTGGCTGCTGAGGTAGTTTGTAGTACAATTTATATTTAAGGATACATGAGGACTTGCAAATCTTAATGACAAATAAAGGCTAAGTGCAAAGTGAGGAGTGAGCAAAAACCTAAGAGATTAAGAATTTTAAAGGCAAATTTTAAGGCAAATCCCTCAATGCCAAGAGGTGCGACGGCCGTGCGACGGCCGTGCGAGAGGCGCACTGACCTGGAAGCTGAAGGTCTGGGCGGAGAGGCCGACTTCTCCTCCCCTCACCCTGACCGAGGCCTGGCCGCTCGTCTCTCCCCCGCTGCTCGACGTCTCGCACACAATCCTGCCAGATCAAGAGATGAAGAGACTCAAAAAGCTGGAACCAAAAATAACTCATTCACCTTTTACTTTCATCTTTACAGATGTCCAGTAACGATGTAAGAGGGTGCAGGTATCGCAGTGTGGTGATACCTTGGTAGAAGGTGGACGGTATAACTACTAGGACTTTAACAAGTGAAGCATGCGTTTTATCTAATAAAAGGCCATCTTGGATTATTATGGAAGTGTCATCAGTCTGTATTAGTTCCAGTCCGGCACTGTTCTGCTGGACTTTCTCATGTTGGATGTAAAACGGAACCTGAAGCTTTTGGAATTTCGCAAACTTTGCGTCTTGGTTCTCAGTTTTGCAACTTACAGATTTCAGAGTCAGAATCAGAATCAAAATCAAGAAATGCTTTACTAATCCCGGGGGTAATCCTGTTCAGGCTGTTCTGTGTCGACTGTAAAATAATGAGTAAATGTGGCACACTGGATCCGTGGAGGGGAGCAGGGTGGCAAAGCATGATGGAAAATGTTAGTCCTGACAAACTCACCTGGACGAGACTTCGTATCGGCTGTGGATGACGCTGCAGGGGATCCCGGCCACCAGCACTGAGTTCTGGATGTCTTCGGCCCGCTGGCCCAGGTTGGAGCCCGAGATGGTCACGACTGTGCCGCCCTCCACCGGACCAGAAACTGGGTCCAACTAAAAACACAAGAGGGGGAAAAAAAAGACGGTAAATTCCTGAATTCCTTCTTATTTTCAGGAAGAGGGTTTTGAAAAAGAAGTTCTTACAAAGTGAATGACTGGCGCGGGGCAGGTGTGCTGGACATCGTCGTCGCAGGAGTCCTGGTAGACGCAGCGGGAGGCGGCCGCGGTGACGTCGGCGCCGCCGCACCAGACGCAGCCGTACTTTGGGTCGGCGGTGCGACATCGGCTGCAGTCCTGCCGCCCCACCGAGCAGTTGAACAGAGTGACTGCGGGCGAGGAGCGCAGAGAGGAAAATTAAATCATCGTCAACCAGAGGATGATGCAGGACGCCCACCCCCTCCCTCACCCTGTCATCACACACACACACACACACACACACACACACACAACATGGAGCAGCCCCCACCGTACAGATCCTCGGCGCTGTCGATGTGAAACCTGTTCCTCCGCCTCACGTTGATCACAGCCGCGTACTCGTCCGTCTGGGCAGAGTAGACGTACTGCAGGGCAAGCAGAGAACCAGAGTCACACCTGCTATGATGATGATGATGAGGATTTTGAAGATGTGCTCATGTCGTGCACGCTCAGACAGTCCAGCCAAAGCGAAAAGACATCTGCTAGTTTCTCTAATTTTTTTGTTTTATTGTTTTTTTGTTTTTGGACAGGCAGCAGATGCTGCCCTTGATTGATTTTTGCTTTTGTTTGTGTCAATTTGTTGGGACAAGGTAGCTGCAGGCTTTATTTAGGATAATTAAATGGCATCGTGAAGAATGTTGTCTTCACCTGGCACGAACAAAAAACAGGCATTTATAACCAGAATGACTTTATTCAGCATATTTGAATAGACTTTTGTTGTAAAGCTCAAGTTTTTAGTTCCATTTTGTCAATGGTCAGTGGTCTAGTGGTAGAATGTCAAATACGGAGGACAAATTTCACATCCTTCGGGGTGTGACAATCACTGGGACTTTAACTTTTTTTTTTTTTTTCCAAAATTGCTGGACAAGCATTTGAATTTTTACATTTTATACTAGTATTGTAAGTTCTTCAACACATTCTGCCGTCGTTCATTCATTTTTGAGCAGACCTGCCCCTACTTGCCTCTGATTGGTTAACAGTCCTTGCCTCTACTTGCACACATTTTTGATTCAAGAGGTAGCCAATCAGGGGCATGTAGGGTCAAGGTGTATTGGCCAATCAGTAGAAAGTCTTTGTTGAATCTGTCACAAAATGATGCCTGAGTTTATTCACTGTCATAGATGAATAAATTGCATTTCATTTTTCTAGCTGTGGCCAGTTAAACAGCGAAGCCACAAACTTTGACATCCGCTTCCGTCATTCAATCTGACAACATATTAAAATGATAAGATTGATGAATAAACAGAAAGTGGTGCCCTGCCTCATTCCTGAGAGACACACAGACACTTTCTGACCTGGTGCGGTTCACAGGTAATGAGGTAGGATGAGCGCATAGCGTCCGGCTCCACGGTCGCCTCCACCACCACCGACTGGCCCTCGATGTCCAGCACGCACTCGTAGTCCAGGGTGTCGTCCTGTGTGTGTTTGTTCACAAAGACACACAAAAGTGACCAGGGCTGCGCAAAAAAAAAAAAAACCCTGCTGGATCACTGCTGAATCGCCGCCGTGGCCTGACGTTACCTGGAAGACGTTGAGGTGCTTCCCCACCAGCGTGACTTTCCGCTCCACGTTGACGGGCAGGAGGGCGGAGTCCTGGACTCTCTCCACGCAGGGACACTCCTGCTGGCACATTGACGTTGGTTAAGGAACGGAAATAAAGCAGGTCAGTCCAGCCACGTTTTTCTTTTCATGTCCTAATGTCAACGCTGCTGCTCAGACTTCTCTGGCCTTCCGCAAGACCTTTGACCTACAAGTTATCCTTTTTCAGGTCGTTAAAAAAACTCAGCGGATTCGTATCTTAGGGCGACACCAAACTATAAAAAAAGAAAACAGCAAAGAAAAAAAAAGAAGAAGCTGAAACTGGCTCCAAAAATAAAAACTAAAACCATAGTCAAATGTTTAAAACACAAACGACACAACAAAGTGGGAGTAAAAAATGACATGGATGTGTATTTTTATGGGTCCAATGATGACAATTAGCCTGCGCTAATTGATGAAGAGAGATGGTGTTGGTGGTGGAGAGGGGTTGGAGGTTTGGGGGGCGTCTGGCCAATAAGGTTTCAACTTCCCCAGTGACATCAGTCCTGTCGATTGGCAGGTTTTAATATTTGGTTTTATTTTTATCTTCAGCCTCATATATGAGGAGCAGACTGGGGAATTCTACTACTGCTACCTATCACCTGCTGAGGGCGCTGTGCTGAATAAATCTCCTCAGCTCATTCCTTCTCGAGGAAGGTGGCGGCCACGTCCCATTTCGTTGGGGGGCAGATTTCAAACCGAGGACTCGTGCTAAGCTAAGCTAGTTTTTTCCCCCTGAGGCTTTCTACTTCAAACTTTCTGAACTCTTCTTCTGCTCCTTCCAGAGCTGCTGATCTTTTACTCCACTATTTGCCTCTGCACTCACCAGAGCATAAGACTCAGCGGCTAAATCTGATTGGACGTCTGCCGCGGGCTCAGAGTCAGCCTCGCCGACCGCTACGGGCGATTGCGTGACGGCGCGCGGACTCTCCGCCGACGGCTCCTCCCACTCCTCCCGCCACGCCGACGTGCCGGTGCTCGCCGGGCGAGCCGCCTCCTCGTCGTCCCCCACTGAGACGTCGTCGAAGCCGTAAGGGGCGGAGCTTGCGTCGAAGGCGGAGACGGAAGGCGCAGACTCGGCCGAAGGTGAGCTAGCGCCGTCGCTCTCTCCCACAATCCCTTGCGTCGCTGCGTCCTCGGAGGAAAGTCCACCTACGGTGGTGGTGGTGGGGGCGGCGGTATCTGTCGGCGGCTGGGTGAGGAGGGGGGAGGTTGTGATGTCATCGGGGGTGACTGGGGGTGCTGAGAGGTCAGCCGCTGCGGTGGGAGCAGGTGTGGCTGCGGGCTGCGGCTGTGTTGATGATGTTGTTGTTGTTGTAGGAACTTGAGCAGTAGGTGGTAATGAGGTGGTTTTGCTGGTGGGTGGAGGAGGTGTGAACTGGGTGATGGAGAAGCACCAGTGTGGAAAAGAAAAGCAGGAGGAGGAGGAGCCAGAGGACAAAGCAAAGTGGGAAAAAGCAAAAAACAAAATAAATAATGAAAACAGATTAAAAAGCAACTCAAGATGATGATAATAAAGAAATGTAATAAAACATGATTAAAGCAAATGTGAGTCTACACTATTTTGAAAAGATGAAGTTCAAGATTTCTCTTTAATGGAAATGGAAACAGAGATGGACCTTTTGGTGCAAAGTCTTGATTTTGCCATTCTTGCTTTGCCTTAAAAAAAAAAATGGCGTATTGCTGCTGGTTTGTGATGAAAGTTGCAACAGGGATCAGAGACTCAGAGAGTCCCAGCATCCACAAGACAACCTCTTCTTCTTTAATCAGCAGCTCTCCTATATTTCTAACAGCGTGAGTTTTTGGTGCCTTTCCCAGACACTACAGCGTCATGCCTACTCTAATGTAGAAGTCTTTTTTTTTTTTTTTTTTTTTTTGATGGAAGGACTTGTTTAGTTCAAAAACAGCGACAGCAACAAAAACATTTTGCCTCAAAAATTCAAACTTCAAACAGACACGAGGCCTTCAGCCGCGCGCAGGCAACTGAGACGAATCGTCCCTGAGGACTCACGTTCTGGTTGTAGATGGTGACTCCCTGGCTGCAGGTGTGTTTGTGCGTGCACACGTGCTCGTGGATGCACCAGTTGCAGCCCCAGCGACTGCTGACGCACCCTTGGCACCTAGCAACAGCGGGGGAAAAAAACAACAACCAACCAAACAGAAAACGCAGAATTATTGCAAATTGCAAAATAAAAAAAACAACAACTGTTTTGCGTTTTGTTGGTAACTCACGGCCGCCGTCCCGACAGCTCCTGAACTGAGCTGCAGTTGTAGAAGGTGAATTCCGTCTCTGCCACCGTCACGTTGGAGAAGCGCAGCGACAGAGTCACGACCACAAACTCTGCAACCAGGCCAGAAGCAAACATCTGGGGTCAGGGGTCAGGGGTGTTTTATTCTCCTTGGCATCAATTAACCTCACGTGTCACACATCCTGTTATCCAAATCTGTGTATTTTTCTGGTTTAAATATTTTGGACACGCCTTTTTTTTGTTTGTTTGTTTATCTTTACTACATTCTACATTGTAGATACAGCCTGAAGATGAATACAAATTCATTCACAGTGTTGATGCCTTCAGTGAGAATCGACAATACAAACCATCATCAAAATAAAAGAAAAACCATTGAATGAGAAGTTGGGTCCAAACTTTTGATTGTCAGTGTATGTCTGGTAAAAGAGGCTGTAGAAATGACTTGGAATGGACCAACCCGCCCATCAGTTGAACCTATCAGATTTTTTTAAAAAGCGGAGGCCAGTGGCCTAGGGGGCATAACACATCGCTACTGGTTTGAACCTTTGATGTCCAGCAGCTAGCAGAGAGCCGCGGTGCTCTGCAGAGCTTGTTTTTTTTTTTTTAGCCGCTGCTCCTCCATCCTTGAAAATCACATCCAAGATTTTCAAGATCAGGATGGAAACATGCAGCGATGCCGGCTCGGCTCATCACAACTCTAATATCTTGACTGCTGCTTTTATAATGTGGTGAGGTGACACAACCTCGGAGGGTAAAACCTAGAAAGTTGGTCAACTTGAGCGTCATGTTCAGAAAACCTACCGTCTCCGTGGCGAATCGGGGGCAGGCTGTCGGCGTCGGGGGTGGGGCAGGACACGCCGGAGCTGGTGAAGGAGGCCGGAGTCTCAGTGTCGTGGAAGTAGCAGGAGTAGGTCTCCGCCTTCTCCAGACTGGGTAGGCCTTCCACTGAAACCGCAATCTGACAGACAGGAGAAGGACGAGGGCGTCGGGAAGGCAGCAGCAGAAAGAAATAAAGGCAGAGACCAACCACCGCCTGTCCCCTGCCCCCTAGCTAGCTTGCGCGACTCACATCGGTCCTCTCGCCACGGCTGATGTTGTACTGGCTGAGGTGGCGGATTCCCAGGCACTGCTGCGTCTGGTTGAAGCTCCACAGCCACTGGCCCGGCGTGGAGCGCCGCCGGCACTCCCGGCGCTGGCCACAGCTGACGCACGAGGTGGGAAAAAAGGGTTAGCGTCGGCCGCGCCAGCGCCTAGCGCAGCATTTCCCGGCATGCGAAATGGGTACAACTCACCGTCCTTCCAGGACGCACCACCCGCAGTAGGGGTCTCTGGCCGCCAGGCAGGACTGACAGTCCGGGTGTTCTCCGCATTCTGCCACAGGACGCTTCTCCAGCTGAGCAGGAGACAGAAGAGGAGGAGCGGAGTAGCAACCGTTAGCGAGGAGGATGCTGACTATCGTCCACGTGGCTTTCACACGGGAACTGGGGGTGATGAGGTTGATTATTCCTTCACGTCTCCTTACAAAACATACAGTGTGTCAATTATGACAAAAAATTCTCAAGTCTTGATGTTCTCAGTTCGGACACAGTTCATTCCTGTGCTTCTTTGGAAAATGACCCTATTCTGGCTCCACTAACTGTCATTAATTGCCTCAATTCATAAATAAGAGCTCAAGAACCCAGATGTTCAGTCTCAAGTTAATTAACAATTAATAGGAGGAACTTTTTTCAATACTGTTTTTTATAAAACACCTATGTTGTTGATTTATTTTGGTTGCTCCCACGGTCACAGTGTTGGACTGATGCTGGACTGGCAGATGTGGTTGAAATGCCTTCATCTCTATTCAAAGGCTCCTTCCGACTGACAGACTCCCAGCAACTGTGTCCATCAATCAGCGACTTCACCTCACACTTCAGGGGAGCGTGCCGGCACAAAGGAGGCCCGTCCACTACTGATCAATACCATTGTTGCCTCCGCCGCTGCCCACCGCGACCTCTGACCTCGGCGGCCAGCTGGCCTCTCTGGGTGTTTCCTCCTGCGCTCTCGGGCCTGCCTCCTCTTTTTTTATGCCCTTTATCTGTGAGAGCGACGCAGCTTGAGGAAGTGTCACAAGCTCAGAAGACTCCTGACAGAAGATAAATCGTCCAGCCGCTGAATGACAGGCGGCCAGTGAGGAGACATCTGGGCCAAGGCTTTGAATGGAAATGCTGCTTTTGATGCCTAGCAAAACAATTGTCGCGGTTTGTGCACACGACATGATTCGCCACGTCGCATTTAGGAACATTTAGGAGCAGAATGTTTGTTTTTTGAGCACGTACTGTATTTCTGGTCATGACGTAGATGTTGGCTTCACTCTGGTCCAGCAGAAGGTCAGAGTTGACGGGCGAGCTGGGCTGGATGGTGGCGTTTGCATATACCTGCACCTGGCCGTCATGGCCCAGATACACCTGGATTACGAGAGCAGACAAAAAAAAATACATATAGAAAAGTTCCCAGTTCCCAGTTTCCAACAGTTGTCACCAGCTTGTCAATCAACTCCAACATTTACTCAGTTCCGATTAATTCAGATTAATTGAATTCTGATCCATTTTTAGCATTAGAATTGTTATTATTTTTGGACTTTAGATGTGTCATGAGGACGGCGTTATCTTAACGCCCCAGCCAGGTGTTGGCTCCGCCCTCCGACCCCAACCTTGCCCACTCCAAAAAAAACGTGGAAGGTCCAGCAAAGCATAAAGTTTCACCAGGAAGCTAAAAAAAAAAAAAAAACCCTGGGGGAGGCTGTAAACAGAGAGCTAAAAGTCTGTAACTCTGCAAAATGGAAAAAAAAAAAAAAAAAAAAACCTCTTCAAGGTTCCACGTTTCAACACTCGAACCTGCCAGGCCAAAAAATGAAAGAAAAAACCTCGGGATACGGATATCCTTTTCCCAGCTCGGATGCAAATCAAATCACACTTGTGCGGCGCGGTGGGCAGGAGTGGCCGTGAATGCGATTACGGCTCGGTAAAATCTAATAGGCAGCGCAGGACGACACCTCTGGCCCCAGTGATTCCCAGGCCCTCCTCCTCTCACGTTACCTCGTCTTAATGGGATTAGCAGAGGAGGTTTTTTTTTTTTGGTTTTTTTTTTCTCGTGCCTCTCTCCATCAGGCCCTCGCTTGATCACTGCGAGCGGGGCGGCGTCCCAGCCGGCCCATTAAGAGGATGCACTCAACATGTAATGGCGCGGGAAGGAGCTCGGTAATGGGCGGCGACTAAAGGATGATTCATCCTGCCTGTCATCTCGCACGACTCGTCTTAAAGCTTTGTGTGTCCTGCCAGTTTTCAGAGCTTTGATTGCTTGTTTGTTTGTTTTTGGTTTTTTTTATCGGTTTTTTTTATCGGTTTTCATCTGTGGAGTTTCATTATTGAAAAATTGATATATGACTGGGAAAAAAAAACTTTCTGATGTATTTAGCCCTCTGTTTGCAGCCTTATGCTGAAAGTGCTAGTTTTTAGCCTCCTGCTCTAGCTGATGCCGGAGCTCACGCTCGTTTGGAATGAGCAGAATTGGAATGAGCAGAATTGAGCATTGAAGCAGAGAAGGCCGAGCCAGAAAAAAAGAAGTAAACTATGCACGATTTTCATTTCTTACGGCGTTTGCTGCCAGGCTGCAGATTAAACAATTTATTGTTGGGAAACATTGGTAAATTAATTTGTATATATTGTAGGACTTTTAATTCCTATGATACTCAAACTCAAACTGAGTATGAGGAACATTCCAAATAAAAAAATCCAAATCAAAAATGCCAACATCTGCTTTATAGAAACAGAGTAAAAACACAAAAAAAGAAAAGCTAGAAATCTTGAATCTTGAATCAGAGAAGAATCAGAAGAAATGTGAGTTAACAATCCAAGGAACGCTGCTCTGAGTCCCATCACAAGACTTTCGGTCCGAGGCAAACCAATAAAAACCGCCGCATCGGAAACTCGCACGTCGCGTCTTGTCTTGAAACGAGTCAACACGCAAGAGCCCACAAGTTTCGCTGAAACTCAACAAACAGGACACAACTTGTGGACGCGAAGGCGGGAGGATTATCACTCTGGCTCGACTGGCCCGTTTTTACCCTTTGGCCTCCTGGGCGCTGGCGTTGGTCGGCGTCCACTGCACAATTAGCGCGCAAAGCCACGACACACAAACTGCTGTTCAGTGATTTGGAATGGAGCGGAGTCGCTTTGTTTGTTCTCAGTCAAGCGATGGGCGTCATCTCAAGCCCATATAAGTCAAAACTGTTTGAAAACAAATAACCATCGACCCTGTCTCTCTCTTTCCTTCCGTCTCGCTCTCTCTGTGTCTCCTCCACACACACACACACACACACACACACACACACACACACACATATGCGGATGCTGTGGAATTTGTCCTGCTGCGATGCCATAATCCAGTTACAATAGCTTCAATTCATATGACCGCATGGAGCGCCGCTTTGATCTTCTACCTTGAAGCACCATGTCAGACGGCGTGTCTCGCTCTGAGCCCTCACACACACACACACACACACACACACACACAGCAGCAAAACAGACCCACCAGTGCAGAACCTCACAAGAGAAGTATGTCTACAATCCCCTTTATCACAGCGAACTCTCTCAGAAAAAAAAAAATCTGCTTATTATTATTATTAATACATTCTTTAATACACTCATAAAAACACAAACTCGATTACAAATGCCAACAATCACTTCTGCGGCCGAGGGGAGGAGAAAACGTGGGATCAGGCGGATGCCTGCTCTGTGTCTTCTGGAGAGACCACAAACGCGGCTGGAATGGCGGGAATTTTCTGGGATGATGTAGACGTTCGGGGGAAGAGATTTAAGAAGGGAACAAAAAAAAACAAACGCCTGGTTAAGAGAGTTGCTCGCAGTGTGAGACGCGTTGGTTTTGGTTGGCGGGGGCATAAAGAGGCCGCAAATCAGGGCGGAGCCATGGGGATTACAGCGCCGAGGAGGGCTCGGCTGGAAGGTGAAGAAACGGCCTTGATGTGGGATCGGCCAAAAAAGTCGGCGGATGAGGTGATCCGTGTTGTACAAGCAGGCGGCTGTAGGGCGTCGCCCCGCGTTCACCTCTGCATGCTCATGCAGGCTCGCAGGGCTCGGCAACGGAAGCGCCCACAAGGCAGAAGGGCTGCGGGGGTTGGGGGGGGAGCGTGGGCGGAGCAAACCTTGTGCAGAGTCCCTTTGGAGTCTCCCAGGAAGGCGATGCTGTGGCCCTCGCGGACGCTGACGGCCACGGCGGTGAGGCGAGCGGCCGAATGTTCCCACGCGGCCTTCGCTTCCAGCGGCGTCCGACTGGCCATCGGACTGGGGGTGTGGTCGGAGCCGCAGGGGTACGCGTTCACCGTGTTCTGTGCAAGGGGAACCACAGCAGAGAGGCCGGTCAGCTCCGTCGAGCTGGACAGGAAGTCACTCAAAAGAAACACGAGAAAATCCGGTAAAGTTTGAAAATAAAAGCCATTTTCAAAATGAAACACTGCGACTGGCAAATGTGACCATATTTGTGGATGTCGCATTTGTCAGTGTCTAAAAAGAGCACGAGAGAGATGAAAACAAACACGCACACAAAACAGATCCACAGAGTGGGCTGGCTATGGCGCTTCCGCATCCGTTGTGATAGATAGATAGATAGATAATTACTTTATTCATCCCAAAGGAAAATTCACTTATTCAGCTTTTGTCCCTTTTACTAAGCCATAGCCGGGTCTGGGCGATTTCTGGTAAGAAATACTTTACTTATTGGGGTTAAAACTGCCTTGAAATGCAAAATAACTGAATTTTATACATGCAATTCAAACCGAGATTAATCACAGTTAACTATAAAGATTCTGTGATTAATTGCGATTAAAAAAATAATTGTTTAACAGCCCTTGTGTGTGTGTATATATATATATATATATATATGCAAACATTTTTTACTTTTTATCCTTTTTAGTTTATTCGTTGTTCTTAACAAGTCCGTCTTCTAATCTGAAGACACGTTTGGCTTTGAATCCTCTTAATTCGCTGTGAGAGGATTGCCGCGTTTAGATTAAAACAAACTCATTCAGAGTAAAGCTAGCATAGCAAAGCTGCTCTGGCTCGGCCCAAAAACAGTCCTGCTTTCCAGTAAAAGTCTTCCAGCTCTGGCTTCAAATAATTGGAGGAGGAGGAAGTGGAATTGTGTGTATTTTTTCTTTTTGTAAGTCTCCAGGGTTAATAAAAACAAAAACGAAACAGCATAATCATGTTGGAGAGAAGGCAGTGATCACTATCTTCCTGCCATTTCCTCTTATCATCTTCAGCTGTCTTTCATCAAAAATTTTCTTTACATTGTTTTTGTTTCCCTCGATACCCAACCCACACAACTGAAGCCTCCCACCCTAATTTGTCCACTTATGCCACTTGGCATTTAAAAGAAGCGCTCGCTTGTCTGAGCTTGTTAAATCAGAGCGCGAATCGGATTTTGCTCGGTTTACCGAACGCCTAACGATGCTGTTAAATGGCCCCGAGAGCGTAGCAGGACCGAAGGCAGCCTCCGCTGCACCTGGGTGCTCCACTGGGAGGCGGCCAAAACGTTCTCCCGGGGGGGGGGCGAACCGAGGAGGGCCGCTTCTTCTTGTTACTCCGGTGAATCTCAGCAATTTAGTCAATTGTCGTGACTTTGCGATCCCGGCTTTCCGTTTCACTGTTTCGTGAACGGCAGAGCGGAAAAAACAATCCAGCCCTAATTGAATCAGTTTCATACATGGGAAGGGATGAAAGCAGTTTATATGGAGTCTTTCATCGTGTTTTGAGATGGTGTATTGTATGACTGACTTCTTTAATATAATAACTGTTTGGGTACAGACAAAAGGTGGACTTTAAAGACAAGTATATACAAACTTCTGATTGACATATATATATATATATATATATATATATATGTATATATATACGTATATGTATATATAAATACATAGAGAGAGAGAGAGGAGGGGTAACCTGGTGGGCAAGTAATGTATGACCCGTACTCTATGTTATGATATGAGGCACGTCAGGTGTGAAACATTTGTTGGCTCCAACTCAGAGGTGTTAAGCCCACGGATCAAGTACTTAAGCCCAACCAGTTGGTAAAGAATAAGCATTGTTTTTTTTATATGAGGGCTACCCCACAGATCTTATGTGCAAAGAGACTGGAGTTGCAACTTTGGAACCTCCCTCAGGTAAACCTGGGTACTTGACGGACAGCTATTCCTTTGCGATCACGTCAGTGTCAGAGATTCATTCAAGATCTACACATCATCACTGCATAAGAGAATGCGCATCAGGGATGAAAGTGGTTTGTATGGACTATTGGTCTAAGTCATTGTGTTTTGAATTTCTTCCTTTCGGGGAGAAGACCAAACCAGTTCCATGTGGACAGTGCGTTCTCACCACGGACAGGTTGGCACAGCTGGACTTGACCTCGTACTCTATGTAGGCCACCTCCCCGACGCCCTCCACACGGCCTTCCTGGGTGTAGCAGAGGTCGCGGGTGGTGTTGATGTGCTTGTCCAGGTCATGCAGCCGGTAGACGCACAGGGCCGAGGGGTCCAGCGGCGAGGCGTCGGAAGGGGCCAGGCTGCTGGAGAAGACCCCGAAGAGGTTCTCATCTTCACCGCCTGCGCCTTGTCCCACCTGTTTTCGACAGAGAAGCGAGGCGAAGAAGAAGTCAAAGACAAGCAGCTGCTTTGGCGGCGAACAGAGGGTCCCTTTTGAGACGCACCTGGGCGGCCTGGAGCAGCGTGTAAGCCCTGCGAGGGGCCGAGGTCGACCGACAAGCCAGAGGAACCTCCACGTAGGAGTAGTAGGCGCTGTCGTCGAGGCATACGCGGGCGGCGTAGGTGCGGTACTCCCTGGTTTTGAGGTCCAGCCGGTAAAACAGGAAGTAGACAAAGGCACGGCGCCTGAAGGAGGCGACAAAGTGGTGGTCGTACTCCGCCAGGCGGCCCGCCACCGCCAGCTTAGCCGTCTCCTCGTAGGAGAAGACGGGTTGCGACGAGAGGTGGCGGGTGGATATGGGCGGGTAGTTGGCGGTGTAGCCACCGGCGGTGTAGCCCCTGCCCACGTACATCACCGTCCGGCCGCCGCCACTGCCGCTGATGGGCAGCTCTACCACCAGGCCCACCGTGGAGACGGCGGCGTCGTTGGCCGCCACGTACTGCGTGTCCACGGGCCTATCGGTGGAGACGAGCACCTTCTTGATGGAGGCCAGGCTGCGCTTCTGGCAGGTGCCCTGGTGGATGCTGCTGCAGGTGATCAGCTGGGAGGCCTTGGGGTCGACCAGCAGCAGCTTGTTGTGGTTGCTGGTGGGCCTGGCGTGCGGACAGTTGGACTCGGTGACCGGCGGTATGCAGCTCTTGGCGTCGCTGACGGGGCCGGTGGTCTCCTCCTGCTCCAGCCGCAGCCAGTCGGCTCCGTCCAGCTGGAAGAGGTGGTCCCTGGCCCCCACGTAGACCGTGTCCACCGAGGGGTCCGGATGCAGGGCCATGTGCTGGAAGTCGGTGTCATTGCGCGAGAAGCGGGGGTAGGAGTGGCCTCGGGCGGCGTCGGCGGTGGCGAGGAGGAGGAGAAAGAGGAGGATGAAGAGCGGGGTGGAGTTCAGAGCCTTCCCATGAAGCATGGCAAAAGATTCTGATAGTGGGGTACAGGACACAAACACAACGTCGCAATGTCAAGTATCCTCATTGTTTCTGTGGCCAGGAAATCGGTGACTTGAACAATTACACACTGCATTATCCAAGAGGTTATGTTTGAAAGCACGTGAGTGTGCAATCACCAATCAGTGAACCATCGCAATCAGCCATTAACAAGAGTGCTTGGACGAACTCAGTGGTGTTTTTCTTTCTGATTTTGTATAAAATCATTTGCTGTATAAAAATGAAATTCCCAATTGCGACACATACGCTACTCAAAATCAATGCAGCAGAAAACCACTGGGGTTGGTTAGAGCCGCCCATTTTTTCAAAGAGGAGTGATGCTAACGCAGGCTTTGCGTCTTTTACTTGTTGCAGCTCACTGGATTTTACAAAAAAAACAAAACAAAAAAAAGGCGGATGGCTGCACTGTGTCCTTAAAGTGATTTTAAAACAACATAATATTAAATGGTCGCTGTGATGGGCAGCGTCACTTGTCAAGATGGATCAATCTTGGCGATGTTAAACACTTCCTCTCTGGGCCAAACTACTTTTCCTATTACACGGTTGATTTACGCAGACGTTTGACTCCTGAAAAAAAGACCCAAACCTGCTCCTTACCACCGAGTTTCTCTCTGTAAGCTGAAGACTTCCTCCTCCCGATCACCTGGAATCATAGCCCATCCCGTTAAGGTTTCTGCAGGCAACACCGGGGCTCTCTGTAAAGGACGCGAGATCACAGACAGACAGAGGGACAGACAGTCAGCGGGTCACAGTTTACGACAAGAGCACGGCTGGTGGCGACTTTACGTGCACGGGCGATGTATTATTGAAGCCAGAAACGACTGGCAGCCACAAGCCACAAAAAAAAGAAGGGAAAAACGTGAAGGACAACAGCTCTCATCTCTCATCGGCACAGCCGTCACTCAACACCTCCGAGGAGGAGAGTGGTTTGCGGACACTGAGAGCCCTCGCATTAGACATAGAAAAAAAAAAAAAAAAAAAAATACGGCCTTTAATTATTGAACAGGCTCCTCTGAACTTTCTCTGACCCCCCGCGCAGGGAGGTCGCGCGCAAAAAAGAAAGGACTCCCGTGTGCCTTTATGTCTCAGCTGGGCACCTTTTTTTTTTTTTGGCGACAGAGAGCCTTAAAAGCCAAACATCAAGAGGATGAATTCAACTTTAAACTGGGCGGCAGCAGCTATTATTCATGCCCTTGGCTGACTTTGCATAACCGAGACATAATGGAAAACAACACAACAACAACAACAACAACTAGTGCAGTTCTTGACAGACAGGCGCACGTGTGGAACACGACGGGCAGTGTGGGAACACGGCAGAGACATTATTAGACATGCAGCGCCATCTCACCTCGCTGTCCACCCCCTGGAGCTGCAGCCGGGACAAAGAGGAAGGAGGGTAGGGTGTGTGTGTGTGTGTGTGTGTGTGTGTGTGTGTGGCAGGTGCATGTGCCTCGGTGCGAGTCTGGTAAGTGGGAAGAGTCTCGGACGTCCTCCTCACTTATTCATGAGCCGACTAAGAAGTGTAATAAGTAAGAGCGGCCACGCCCACCATCAGAGGATTTGCCCACGGCCCGTGCGTGTGCGTTTGCGCGCGCGTCTGTGTGTGTGTGTGTGTGTGTGTGTGTGTGTGTGAGTGAGTGTCAAAAGGGGCGTGGCCATCACAGTCTGTTAAACAGGGCTGAAAATGCAGCCGGGTCCTGTGAGACAGCGGCGGCAGGGATTGCTTTTATGAAATATACATGTAAAACAAACTCCTCCTGTGTGCCTCATGTTTTATGGAGGCGGAATTGAGGCTGCAGCAGCTCTCCGTTTCAAGTTCCCGGCACGGTCGGTCGGTCGAGAGCTTCTTTTCTCTCTCTCTCTCTCTCTCTCTCTCTCTCTCTCTCTCTCGACGGCCACTTTGGGGCGCGAGGTAAATCTTAAGAGCCGCGCACTCTCTCTTCGACGGCATGATATGATTTACAGACTTGCAAGACTTCTCTGTGCGAGAGCCTTTTCCTGTCCTCTTGTCCTCCTCCTCCTCCTCCTCCTCCTCCTCCTCCCTTCTAAGGATAAATAAATAGATGATGGATGGAATGTTACACAAATTCATGACACTCATCCCATCAATCCGTGAGATGGTTTGAAGGGGTTGGGGGGGCTCAAAGTTGGAAAATTTAACAATCTACAAAATGGTTTTTTTTTCCGTTTCTTCACTTCAGCCGGTGGATAATGAGCCTCTGGAGCAACCTGCCGCCAGGCAGGCGTCCTCACCTGCACCGCAAGAAAATAAAATTTAAAAAAAAAAAAAAAAAAGGGCGTTGACGTGTTTACAGCCGACGGCGACCCCGTTACCGCGGGAACTTCCTGCTGACTCAGCAGCAGCAGCAGCGGCAGCTTCCGAGCGAACTACCGTGGGATCAGACTGGATGACCGAGGCGCTGACGGAGTGGGAATAAAGACCAGACAGGAAGTCCATATTTGGGCAATTATACGAGGCCCTTTTTAGGAAGTACGTGAGCCAGCAAGTCACACGGCGACGTTTTGAAAACGACGCACCGAGCCATGACCTCATCCCCAGCTGCTTGTCTTTTACGGCCAATCAGACACCACCACCCCCACTTCCAAGTCCCTCCCCAACCCCTTCCCGTTCTGCCCGTCCGAGTCTCCACAGAAAGGAAGGAAGCCCCTTTCTCATGCTCTCCAGCTCCAAAAACCAAAAAACTCCACAGTCCATCAGTCGGGTCTGGCATGCAGCGTGTTCAGCAGCGGACCTCAACCTATAAATAACCTCTGGGAGAGCATTAGGCTGGAGAGAGAGTGGAGGGAACCCAACGCCAAAGTGAATTTGCCTGCTTTGTGGGAGGAGAAACCTTCCTGAGAGGGTCTGCGGCTGGGAAACAAAATCACACGGGTGATTTTCTTCAGCTTGCAGGTGGCAGCGCGACCGGCCTGTCCTGCTGGAGGTGTTTGATGGAGTTTTTATGAGCCTCATCAATGAGCTCTTGCCCTCACCAGTGCAATCCCCTCCGTGTGTGTGTGTGTGTGCGTCCGTGCTCGTTAATGGCACGGCCAGTCCGCTGTGCAACTTCATTTTTTTAACGCTCCTAATGAGCCGTGACAGTCCGCTGAATGCCCAAGACCCCATAAAGTATGCGGGGGTCAGCGCCGTGGGGACAGTAGGGGGACAGTGGGGGGGGGGGCGGGGAGCGCCGGAGCGGCGGCGTCTGGCCTCGGGGGCCTCTGGAGGAGGAGGAGGAGGAGGAGGAGAAGAGGGGACGTGTCTTATCCCAAATCCTTCTGAGTATCAACATTTGTCAAGTATGCCGATGAA
Source organism: Thamnaconus septentrionalis (assembly GCA_009823395.1). Classification (NCBI taxonomy): domain Eukaryota; kingdom Metazoa; phylum Chordata; class Actinopteri; order Tetraodontiformes; family Monacanthidae; genus Thamnaconus; species Thamnaconus septentrionalis. The sequence continues at coordinate 10,693,297 of CM020512.1, forward strand.
AGCGTAAAACAACAACGTGTTGACCGAGTCAGTGCCATCATAGCAACAACCTGCAGCGACAAACCGCTGCAGAATCTTTGGTCACAATGTGCATCTGGAGGCAAAAGTCCACACCTTCAGCATGTGTTTGACGAGGACACACACTGATCTGAGTCCCTCCAATAGTGTTAGCTCGCCCACCAGGACCAGGGGCGCTACTTGTTATCAAATCATGTCATGAGATTTTCATCTCGACTTCTGTGCTTTGGGGAGAGTCTCTGTTTCCCGTCAAGTTGTTCGCCAAAATCAAATTTTAAAATCTGCGTTTCTGTATTACAAGTCGTCGAGTCGATTTTCCTTCAAGTTGAACGTCGTGCACAGCTCCGTCTAGACATGACGCTCAACCAACACACAACAACCAGGACGTGTGAACTAACACACGGCACGGCAGGACACTTTGGGATCACCGTTGGTGGTCGTGGTCACCTTCTGCTCCGCCTCCGCCGCCGCCCCCGCCGCCGCCGCCCTTGACCTTAAGGATCGTCGGGTGAAGATCAAAAACCATCCAGAAAAAACAAAAAAGGCTCCTTCTGACTCCAGTCCACTCTGGCTGAGCAAGTGTCGGCTGAAAGCACACGACATCTAACGACAGTTGTCGTGAGCACGCACCACAGGACTGGAGGTGTGGCCCAGCAGGGAGGCGGCCGATCGGGGGCCGATCGAGGGCCCTCGGCGGCGGTTAGCTCAGTGAAAGGCCAAACATTAGCAGATGCAGATGTACCCTAACCCCTGGCCCGTCTCCATATCCGTCCGAGGGTCAATGGCTATCTCTCTCTCTCTCTCTATCTATATCTCTCTCTCTCTCTCGCTCACTCTCTGCCCGACACAGAGGGCCTCTCTCTCTCTCTCCCCTTCCCTCCGGTTGTGCTGAAGGGCCCCTCTGTGCCTCCCCACCGCTGGAGGGAATAGTGTCCCTTTCAGCGGCCACAGTCGGCGGACGCAGGATAAAAGCCACTTCCCTTGGAAAGAGAGCCCGTACACACACACACGCACACACACACACGCTTGATGCATACACGTCTACTGAAGTGGCGAGACACAACATACTTTTTTATTCATGCACTCTCTCTCTCGTTGACACACACACACACACACACACACACTCTACCGCTGTTTTATGACAGGATCTTTTCTCCGCCCAGACGGTCGCTCCCTCCCTCCTCGGGAAAAAGCAGGTGTCAAAGCTGGCTGGCCTGTCCGGCCCAGTGGCACGTGCCGCCCAGCATCCACAAGTCTGACCAACAGACTTTTTTGTCTGTCTGACCTTTGACCTCTTTGGAATCATCTGTCAGGATCAAGGCCAAGAGATCCCCCCCGGCTCTCGACATCAAGGCTGACCGAGGGAGTCGCTCGTCCCGTCGTGACGGCGCGGACACGTGATGGTGTTGTGCCGGAGGTGAAAGGGGTCGTATGAGGGCTGTCGAAGTGGACGCGTTAATAACGCATTAACTCAAAGTCCTTTAAAAGGCACAAACTTTTTTAACACGCCATTAACACCGGAGGCGGAAGTGCCGCAAAAGGCCGCGCCTGCTAAGCGATCGTTTTGGCATCAAGCTGGACAGGAAGTCACCCAAAAAAAACACGGGAGAATCAGGTTAATTTTCAAAGTAAAATACCATGATTGACAAATGCGATCATAATTGTGTACGATGTATTTGTCAGTATCTATCTCGTCAGAGTGCGAGAGAGATGAAACTAACATACAAACACACACAAACACACACAGCCCTAAAAAAATATGTAAAACAATAGGACAAATAATAATAAAACAAATAATAGGATATTTGTTTTGCTTCCGTCTTTGTCTATTTTACCACCTCTCCTCTTCTCGCCGGCTCAACTGCCACTTCTGCCTCGGCTTTCTTTCCTTCGCGTTATGGAGATGACGCCGTCTTTGACCTGGTGACCTCGACCCCGGCGGAGGGGGAAAGGCGAGCTGTGTCCTGTCACTGGAAAATGACGGGCTGGAACTGATGGCGCCGCGCCGCGGTGCCCCGCTCTAACGTATGAAACAGGCTGCGTGGATCAGAGCGGGGGCCGACCGAGCTTGACTGGACTGCAGAGGGGGGGAATGAAATGAGGGACGTAAGCAGCTGAGCCCCCCTTTTTTTTTTTTGCTGCTTTATTTGACTACGTCTCTGGAGGAATCCTCGCTCCTCTTATGAATTAAAAAAAGAAACGGATGTTTAAATATAGCTCTGATGGGAAACGGCGTCACCGGCGGTGAGAAGCGCTCGGCTGCACATCCGTGGGCGTGTGCGTTGCTTTCCATGGCTCCATTATCCCCCGTTTGTGTGTGAGTGCGGGCGGTCACATCCACAGAGTCGGCCGGCTCTCACTGACGGTGCGCGACCGCAAGCGGCCACGAGCGGCGCGGCGCAAAGCCAACAAATCCTCCCGCGATTACAGACCTCATCGCCGGGGGCCTCCCGCGGGAGGGTCGTCCACTCAGCAGCTCTCGGTGGAGAGGAAGAGGAGGAGGAGGAAGAGGAAGAGGAGGAGGAGGAGGACGTGACGAAGCAGATTATTCCGCAGGGCCGCTATTCTTCCATTCAATTTCTATGTCCCTGATATGCATTTCTATTGAATTAAACAGCGTTTCACTCGGGTAACGCTCTGAAAACACTGGACTGACTTTAGCGGAGCGTCGTGACGCGGCTCCGTCATGGAGGAGGTCAATCTCGCCTAGCTACACCCGAATCTGTCTCAAGTAGCAAAAATCAGAAGAAGAAGAAGAAGAAGAAGAAGAAGAAGAAGAAGTGGGGATTCAGGATGTTTTTTTTAAACTCAACTACAACTATCACAATAACTACTAAACTCCTAACTTGAAGAATTTTTGCGGAACACCAGCCAACACATTGCAACACGTATCTCGTCTCCCCAGCGTACCAAACAAGAACTCCAACTGGTCCACAGATGACTTCGGCCAATCGGCTTCTGAGAACGTTTGCTGAGCTTCCCAAACTTTTTTTTTTTTTCCCCCTTTTGTTTTTTGATCAAATGGGTGCATGAGACAGACTGGGAAGATGTTCCACCTCAGAGTACAGAGTCAAGGTCAGGCCTCTACGCAAAATAAATGAAAACTGCAGACAAAATAAAGGCCGCTTCCGAGAGTAGCTGAACCTCGCCGGGCCGGCCTGGTCATTGTGTGGCAGAATGCTGAAGAGGAGGCGGCGGTTGGTTGGGACGTGCATGCATGTCCATTTGTTTGCGGACAGTCTGCATACATTACCACCTACGGCTCCCGCAGCCACATGTCCACTCTGTGCGAGCCACGCAGACAAACGCATGGACACACACACACGCTCTCTCTCCCTCTCTCTCTCACACACACACACACACACACACACACTCACAACTTTGTCTTTCACGGCGCTCAATAGGCTGAGAAAGTCCCTTTGTCGCCGGCCGTTGTCCTGACGACGTGCCTGGGTGGAGTGAATAGCGAGTGGAGGTCCAGTCTGTGGGCATTTTAATCAGCCTGTCACACTGTCTGTGGTCTTGTGCTCTCCTCCGTCCCCCCTTTACGGGGCCACAGACGCTCCTCTCTTCCCCCGTCTTTGTTTGTGAGCGGGAGCATTTTCTCCGACAAAAAAGAAGAAGAAGAAGGGCAGAAAAAGAAAAAGACGAAGAAGCCTATTTCAATGTCAATTTATGATCCGGGAGGCTTCTGGGAAAAATCAAGCCTAATTTTCTGCCTTCTTATGAAATTAGGATTGACAGCGGCAAAAGGGAAAAAAGCACCACGTCACGTCCAGCCACTGAGACCTGCAGCATTATTGTTAATACGCCTGGACCAGGCGGAGAAAAGCTGGGCTGCTCTCGGCCTCGGCTTTTATTAGGTTTACGTTTCAGACGCAGTTCTGCCGTCTCAGCGAGCCCCTGGAAGCCCCCACCACCACCCGACCGACCCCCACCCTGAGGAGGAACTTTGTTGGTGTTGTTGGGCCTCGGAACAACCATGTGAGAGGTCGATTTGTTTTATTCATGAGTGAGTTTGCAGCCCGTGACCTCTGGCCACAGCCTTTGACTCGCGACACGCTAAGTGGAGCGCTGGCCCTGCCCGGCTTGGCCCGGCCCGGCCCGGCCCGGCCCGGCCCCTCCCCCTCCTGACTGACTCACCCGGCTCGACAAATCCCCCCCCCCGCCCTTCGCCTGCCTCGACCCCTCTCTCCGCAGGCCACCGTGCCTGGTATCTCAGGCGCCTATCGGGAATGCTGCGCATATTCTAAATGTTTGGTCAGGGATTCCTCGGCCGGCCGCTGTCCCCGCCGCCCCGCCGCCCTGCTGGTGATAAAACGCTCCGGCATGAGGTCACCACCCGGGGGCGGCGAGGAACGAGGAAGGCGACTGTATGAATGTGTATCCGCTTCTGTGAGAACCACTCGATAACTTTGATAAATATGAAGCAAGGCGACCAAGTCAACCCAACCACTCCTGCCCCTCTGTGTGCTTCTGAAGGAGTGCAAAGTGGAGCGAGTGGCCTGCATTCTCAGCAGCAGTGACCTAAACTTGCTTCCCTACCGGCTGCCTGATGAAAGAGCCGTTGTGGACCACACCACACTAACTCCTCTGTCTCCCTGGTGACACACACACACACACACACACAATAAATAAATAAAGAATTCAACAGTGGTGTGGGTGTCAGCAACCTCAGAGGTGCTGGTCAGCTTTGCACCAGGCTGAGCCAAAACTTTCATGCAATTGTCCTGCGTGAGGCGAGTCTCACCTGACTGTGGAACCAGCACAACACAACGACAACACTTGGCCCCGACTTGCACGGACAGTCACCTCAGTGTGCACACGTGTGTGTGTGTGTGTGTGTGTGTGTGTGTGTGTGTGTGTGTGTGTCGGGGCCTCCTTTCACGCCCGGTGGTGTTTCATCTGCAGCCAGGGCACCCATGCGGACATAATCCCACCGAATCCCTAAAAAGGTTCCAGTGACGGCCGTTCCTAATTCACATTTCATTCCACACACACACACACACACACACACACACACACACACATTGCACTTTACAGTCTGTACAGTTTTTGTTCTGCTTTTAGAGAAACCGCTGGTGGGCACTTCCTGGACCCAGTGTGGTCCTCACTCAAGGTGGATAACGGCTGGTTGAACAGCTTTTTAGCTGCCGCCCCTCCGCCTCCCCGCCCAACAAAGGAGTTGAGACGGACGGATGTACGGACTCTGAGCTAATAAGAAATCCATAGCGCGACTGGGATGCGTCGATCCATGGGAGCGCTTAGAGGCCACGCGCTCACAAGTGGTGTCAGGACCTCGTTTGGAGAACGACGACAGCAGTTTCTGTCGATTGGAAGGAAAAAGCAGGATGACGCGTGGGAAAAAATGTGCTACCAAGTGAGGGGAGGGGGGGGAAATGACGGAAAAACAACCTTGGCCACAAAGGGATGAGGAAAGAAAGTGAGATATAGTGAAACTTGTCATGTTCCCACTGCCTTTTGTCCAAACATGTGAAAGGTCCCATTGAAGTGAGATCAGGGTTTTAGCAAGAGGTTGTAAACACTGGGCTAATAGTGCTGTACTCTGGACATCTACAGAAGGACTTTATTCATTGGGAGGATTAATCAGGCTTTGCAGCTCAAATTAAAAAAAAAAAACACACAAAAACACCTGAAATGCATCTTGAGTGGAACCTGTGGTTCAAATCAAACCATAATCTAATGCTAATGAAATATTCAGAACATTCAAATTATTCTCATGACAGTGATGGTTTCTTCTGTAATGCCGTCAAAGTGAGCTCGTCATCCAGATTGCGACCGTGACATGCACCGTCTGAAACCAGGCAGCGAGTCACCGGCGAATCACCGTCCAGCCACAGAGACAATAAATCAACGCTGTCACATTTTTTAATTGTCCTTCTTAATTAATTCCCCCCCTGTTTTTCTGTCATTGTCTCCCTTCAACCTCTTTAATATTCCAAGTGTCCGCAGCCCCATTTAGCTCCTGAACTGGTCCTGGGCGCGGGCAGGTGGGGCGTGATATCCTGGCCCTCTGTCAACGAGCCGTATGAGGGACGGCTTCATTAGAAAGAAAAAGGGTCCCCCCCTCCCCTCCAGGGAGACACGCCCCCACCCCGGCCCCGCCCCTCCCCGGCTTCCTGAGCAGGTCTCTTAGAGTGGGAGGTCTTCAATTGTCAAATGCTTAATAGACTGTGCTCTCTCTCCATCACCGTTCTCAGGGGCGAGCGCGCGAGAGGCCAACGAGCGCACGTTACACACGCACGCGGACGCCTGCACAGACGCGCAAGCCAACAGCGGCGGCGGATATCAGGCCCAGCGTGTCAATCTGTGGCAGAAAATCAAAGATGATTGATGAGTGGAGTCTGGCTGCGTGGAAGCTCGGAGGTGTGTGATTGTGATCTGGGGGACAAAAGGAGGGGACGCAGCCAAAGGTTACGGGAGCGATAGGAGCCTTCGGGAAACCCGGCCAGTAGATTCTGGACCTCATTAATCACGCAAAGTCGCTGCTTGCAGTCGGCCGGAGCTGCGCCGCCGCCGCCGTCGTGGGCAGTCAGCAAAGACAAATAAAACATGGCGACGGACGGAAGGAGGTGAGGTTTGGCGAAGAGGCGGCGGCCACCGCCGCCACGTCCGGACTCTAAAAAATCCAGACAAATCGGCGTGCGCTGGCTGCTCCGAGACCATCGGGGCTTCAAGGAGTCTTTGTTCTAAGATGGGCCACAGGCAAGGACCCAACACTAATGTGGCTAATGGCTTAGGGAACCCCGCTGCGTTTTTAAATCGAAGCCGGCGCTCGCTCGCTGGCTGGCTCGTCCGCTGGGGAGCGAGCCGAGAGGGCGAGATAAGAAATGGCACAAGGAGACGGCGAGATTGGAGAGAGAGAGGGGAGCTGCCCGGGCTCGGCTCTGATCTGGGAGAAGGAGGAGGGAGGGGCTGTGGAGGAGGGGAGAGGGGGGTGCAGAAGGTGTGTGTGCGTGTGTGTGTGTGCGTGTGTGTGTGTGTGTGTGTGTGTGTGTGTGTGTGTGCGGCGGCAGGGTGGGTGTTGGGATGCTGCCAATCAGTATTTCCCCGGAGCTCTCAGGACACCTGGGATCATCAATGATTGATCAAACTGGAGGGTTTAACCAAGGGGGGGAAATAGGCTGGGGCTGAGAACTACAAACCAGCAAGAGTGAGTGAGTGTGTGTGTGTGTGTGTGTGTTAAGATGAGAGGAGGGGGTTCGGGAAAAAGAAAGAAAAAAGGAGGGAGGGGTGCAGAAGCAAAATTCCGAGGAGACAAAGAATAGATCGGGGCAGAAAGACGAAGGGCAGAAACCAAAAGCAAAACTACACCCAAACAAAAGCCAGACCCGGTTTAAGTGCGTCCAAACAGGGAAGGCCACAGTGGAAGCAAACATCCTGATCAAAGACGGGGGCGCCGGCGGGCGGCGCTGCCGAGCCCCGCCCCCGCTGCCCCACCGTCCGACCGCATGTTTTCAGGACGAGCGAGCCTTGAGACAAACGTGGCCTCGACTGGGACGAGACGAACTGGGGGGGGGGGGACCTTCTCAGAACACACACACACACACACACACACAGACACGTAATCTTACAGCAGTGCAAGGCAAGTACCGTTTGCTGCTTTGGACAACCTGACAAAATGTCCAATTGCGATCCAAATGTACCAACTGTTAATCAGGTTGTATCATAGCACTGAGTTTAACGCGACCCCGGCGGCAGAAAAGAGATGTTTGTTCTGTCTGTCACTCTGTTTAAGGAGGGAGGTGCGCAGACTTTGCTCGCCTAAAATTACTCAATATATTTAACAAGAAGACTCATTAGCGGCTGACAGGATGGATGATGTCAGGGTTTTATATTTGGGTTAGCAGTCGTTCCACACCTGGACCAGTTTAGTCATCAGGAGCGGGCCACACCTGTGCTCACTCACCAATCATTTTGAGAGTGAGCTGTGCCGAGTTGAAGCCAGTGGTTCACGGGTGTCGGTGTGTGTGTGTGGGAGGGTCGGGTTCGACTTTAGAGACGTTGCTCCGTTTGTTTTCGCAGAAAATAAAATATAACCCTTTGTTTTCCTCAGCAGTTCCTGTTTGCCTCCCCGGATTTGCCCGGTCGACCGTCTTTACGCTACTTCCCTCATCCAGCTGCTGTCTGGAGTTTCTATCAGCCACCATGCCAAGGCTCCAATCAGAGGGCTGCAAAAGAATCCAGGCATTAGCTAAACCGCATAAATGTTTAGCTGAGGAACAAAGCCCAAATTTCCCCACCTGGCCAAAAAAGAGATGGCGAAAAGAACATGGCCAGTTCTGGAGTGAGACATTTTAGGACTGATGATGTAGCTCACGTATTGAGCTAGCCGCTATAAGTTAGTAGGTATAAGTTAGCAACTAAAAGTTAGTCGCTATCGTTCAGGCGCTATAAGTTAGCCGCTATCAGTTTGTCTCTGTCTACTTGCTGCTACCTCACCTGCTGGTTGACTGCTTGGTCTAAGATATCATAAGTCGGCCAGTAGACAACGGTCCAACAGCAACAAGCTGAGCGTGTGGCATCAGTTGCTAATTCCCCTCCCTCTCTGTGCACACGATGCGACGGTGATGGCTCTTAGCTGGGCTAACTCGGTAAAACTGTACTTGTAAACATAATGAGCCTGTTCAATGATCAATGAAATACACTGCAATACACTTTTTCACAATTGCTTTTTGTACTCATAGCATCATATATATATCAATGCATCATCCAACTGTTACCCCGACAACATCTTAAAGTGTTTGACTTTTAACTGCGACATTTCATGGCAGACGACTACTTTCTTCATTTAGTAGTCTCAGCCAAATCCAGTTCAAAAACTAACTTCATCCTTAATTGCCTTCCAGTTTTGTCCCACAGTTTATACAGATGTCAGGAGGTCTTTGTGGGCAACTGGAATCATGAAGGCAATTTGATAAAAGCCACGTAATCTTTCTTTTAACTGAGAAAAGAATACGAACCCTCTTCTTCTGCGATGGAGAAAACATTGTGGGCAGACAAACAACAATTAACTTGCGTTTATAAAGCAAGCTGTTTTGTTTTTTGGGGATTTTTTTTTTTTTTTTTGGTTCCCTTCCGTATGGTTTGAGAATGCGAAAGTGGCTCAATATGAATCGCCTTTTTTCATCTCGCTTTGCTGGCACTTGAGAATAAGCAGATTGGCTCTGAGGGCTTCGCCCGGCATTGTTGCTGAATCCACACGGCGCAGGCTTGAGCCCCCTCCCTGTCAGCGACTGCTGCTCGGAAATACATTATTAATGAGAGCGGGTCTGGGGACGGTGCTGGGGATTAGTTACACTCCCGTCTCCGAGAGCGGTCCCCGTTCCTACTTCCTGTTTGCCCAACAGCCGGGACGCGCTGATCGTTTCTCTCACTCGGGCTCTGGATCGATGAAGCGATCTTGACGCATTAACGGACATCGCAGTCTGTCTCCGCGCCTTTTTTTCCCCCTTTTTTTTTTAATCCACCCCCTCCGCCCTGAACGGTTGCACCATGCTGTCGTCACCTGCTTTGGTCTCACACACACACACACACACACACGCACGCACATAGAGAAAGGCTGCTGCACGGCTGAGAGTGTCTCCAAAGCCCATTTGCATCCTCCTTTTGTCAGGAGACCGGCTTACAACAGGCAGCTGGCTCGACAAGAGCAACACAACAACAACAACTCGAGCAACACGTGCCGCCGACGCGCCAAGGGGGCGTGTGCGTGTGTGTCTGTCTGTGAGTAACGCGCGCGTCATGTCGGAATTGCACAACCGCGGCTGTCTGCAACACCTGCAAGTGGGGACGACTGTTCCGAAATAACAAAAAACCCACGACGACGGAGGCGTTAATGCAGACGTTGTTGCTTTTTTGATTTTTTTTTTTTTTTGCAGGCATGCATGAATGCATGCATGATTTTAAGAGCACTTTCATCATGCTGTCATCCAGTTGACGTGACAGCACTGCAATTTCTCTCGCTAATCTGGCAAAAAAAAAACAAAAAAAAAAAAAACACCCCAAAGGTCCCTGGACAAAGGCTCGATGACTGGGGGATCACCATGTGAATGTGGCAGATCCTCCGTCTTCCCTCATTCATCAATCCAACTCACACACACACACACTCATTCTTGCTCACTGTGGGTTGTTGTTGCTTTCAATTAGCCGAGCCTACATCTGACACTGGGGCCACAGGAGCCTGTATTGATTGGCTGGAGCCATAGAAATGCTTGTGTCAAGGGCAACTGGGGTCAAACTGCGGACCACCGCCCGAATGAAAGGACGGCGAGTGCGGCGGGGGGTGGGTGCTGAGGTGGGTGCAGACGGACACAACCCATCAAGACGTGTAAGACGACGAGGGGGGAGAAGGAGATCCGTTTAGAGGGAACACAAAGCCAAAAGGCCACAAATTGGGTGAGTGTGTGTGTGTGTGGGTGGGTGTATAAGTGAAAAGAGAGAGAGAGAGAGAGAGAGAGAGAGAGAGAGAGTGCCTTGCAGGGGGTGATTCAGCAGCTGGACAAACAGACTCGATCCTACTACTGTTCAAGTGTCGGGAAAAAAAACCTCTCCCTTAACAGAAACCAGTTCTCACGTTGCATCGGCCAGAAACTTCAACATGACTGGCACCATATTGCAATAATAATAATAATAATAACAATAATAATAATAACAATAATGATAACAATAAATGAATTGGGAAGCCTGCGATGAACTGACTTGACTTGTTCAGAAGTGGGTATTGAAAATGGATGGACAGATAATATTAAAAGTGTGGTGCTGAACCTAGTGGGAAAACCAGACTATACACAGTAGAAGTAGTCCTAGGTGGGCAGTGTTAGAAATCCAGGGATTGAAAGATAGAAATGTGTGAATACTTCTTTTTGCCCTCCGAATTGACAGAGTAACAGTTTGATAAGCCAGCTCTGATTCTGAATGTATGAATCCCCACCACGTTGCACATTTCCAGTGGGATTTCAATCTGAATTTTATTTGATTTCATTTTGATTTTTTTTTTCTGATAAGCGAGAGCACCCGCTTCACCGCCGCCCTGCGCTGAGTGGGATCGCGGCTTCGAGGTTTGCCAGCGGACCAGGCGGCCGAGGCTTGAACCATCGAAATGATTTCCTCCTCCTTTTATGCTGCAGCTGCCGCATTCAGACGCTCGCGCACAAAGTGAGGCGGTTTTCTCTGGGAAACAACGTCCACCGGCCAAAGGTCCTCCACCAAATTAGACCGTTGAGCACACAAGGGTGTTTCAGTCCGCCGCAGCCAGCGAAAGTGCCCAAAGGAGAAAACACAGCGACATTATGAAAAGCACCCTTGAAGATATTAAATATCTCACAGCCTTCGGGACGTTTCAGCATCGACAAGTTCGTTGTACGTAAATGCAGTCATTTTTACTGTTAAAAATGATCGTATATTATATATTACCAGTCAGCAAACATTTTGTCTGTCAGTCGATGCCGGTTTCTTTTTTTTTTCATAGGGATACGGACAGGAAACATCCCCACATGGATCCTCTTTGCAAAGTCTGCAGTTTGGCCCCCGGTGTGATTTCTTTGCTTTGATCACATCACGCAGCGAAGTGCCATTCTGATCCTCTCTTCCCTATGGAAGAAGGCCGGCGTCCGTCCCGGCTCTCGCCTCCTGTCACATGTAAATGTAATGTATAAAAAAAACAAAAAAGCCCTCCCGTGAACAGAATTTCTCCTCAAAAACAGAAACGGTACGGCGTGCGCTTGGCGTGTTTTCAATCTAGCTTCATCTTCCTCGGACTGAGTGGATTTCATCCTGGGTGGCTGGCAAACTCACCGCGGGTTACTACTACTGGGTTCTGACGGATTAAACTTCAACCTTATTTCCTTCCCCATGGCCTTTGATTAATCACAGAGGGACTTGAGAGGATTTTACTCTCGCTGACATTGCGGCATCCGACCTCCCCCGCCAACAAAAAAAAAACAAAAAACGGTGAGCTGATTGCGCAGTGTAAACACCTAGAGGACTTTCCCAAAATAAAAGTGCGGCGAGTGAGGTGGGAGAGGGGGAGGAAGCGTCGAAACAAACGTTGGTTGGTGGAACAAGAGACACAGTGATGTCTAGTGTTACTCGTGCACGGCTAAATGCCGCTGGCTGACGGCCATCCGCCCGTCCGCTGTCATAACACTGTGACCACCAAAATAATACCGCACACAGGGCCCAGATCCGGGCGGCCCGAGCACCGCCGAGCGTGGTGTAGATTCTCCTTGTGGTTACTAGATGCAACAGCAGCACTAGGAGAATAGGCACAGCCTTTTTGTTTTTTCGGTTTTATTCACTGCTAACCCTAAATAGAAATTGCTGTAAGTGTCCCTTGTTGCTCCTTGGGCAACGTCTTGAGTCCGCCTTTCCGCTGATTGATTGGATTGATGGATTTTTACTTGCTCTCGACGCTACCTCAATTACGTCAGGCTTGTAAGTGAACTGCCAGGAACATCGGCCACATACCCACTATTTCACCCCGTTGCGTTTGAAAATGTGTGCCTTGACTGCAAACACACACACACACAAAAAAAGCAAATAAATAAACAAACATTTGCACTGGCATGACGGTTAAAATGCTTGAAACTACTACGTTTTTACATTTTGAACAGTCACAGGTCGCACAGAAGCCCATTAGCGCCAGCGCCAGGGCAAAGCAGGGGGCAGGCGTGCCGGCTGGAGGAGAGTTAGCGGGCTAATCAAAAGGCCCGGACACATGTGGCCCTGCAGGAGGAGATTCTTCTCATTTAATCCCCCTTCTCTTGAGGAGCCCAGGGGGATTTCACCCATCCACTCCGTCTAACTGACACCCTGGGAATCCACCTCACTCCAGATGACCCCAAGGGGTCGCGATCAATCCGTCTCCCCCCTCTCCCACTGCCAAGCGCGCGGACAAGTAGGTTCTGAAGGTCTGTTGGAGTGGCAGAGCAGTTAAGCCGGGGATTATTTGATCGCGCGGACGGCCCACAATGTTATCTTGGCAACTGTGCAAATGATATCGATCAGTCTCTTGCCTCTGGTGCGTCTTCCTCCTTTTATTTGGGGTGCTAAGTATTTCATTCGAGGCTTATCTCGTCATCGGGCAGTGACACAAATCAAAAGTCCAAGGGGGGGTTGTCATACCGAGGATTGCCTCGCACAACGCCAAACCACGGGATGTCGGCTGCACTTTCGCCACAGCAGACAAATGTCAGAGGCATTTACTGGGAGGGAGGGAGCGGCGAGCTCCACCTGTGAGTGGGCCCGGATGGCTGGCATAGCTGGGTCCAACGCCAACTGTCCTGGGGGCCCTGTCGGGGCCTGACAGAGGCAGCAGCCAGGAGAGAGGAGGGTTGCCCTCCGGCAGCTGAGCTCATGAAAAAAAAAAAAAAAAAGTGTGAGACGGTAAAGACAACAGTGGCTCAACGCACCGAGGCGCAAAAGCCAAACGGGAACTCGCATTGATAACAAAACAAGGTAAACTCTGGCAGAGCAACGAAGAAAAAAAAAAAAGTGTGAGGTTACTGGTGGTGTGTCAAACAAGTCACATTATAAAGCAGACACTTCTGCCTTTTATTACTGAGGGGGTGGGGAGGACGGTTGGGCGTAGCGGTTCAGCGGTCCACAGGTATGTTTTACTTCCTGTTTTGCCATCGTGCTCGTGGGAAATAGCTGAATGGAATTATTCAACTACTTCTCTGTTCCTGGCCCCGGATTCGCAGTAGCGAGATTAAGAACGTATTGGGTTAATCCTCAGCGTTTCGCTGTTACAGTAGACATTCTGACTGTGAAGAGAGGCAATATCGAAAAGGCCAGCTGGGGAGGTTTAGGGGTTTTGTGTCCGGGGGCTCCGGCTGCCGGCTGCGCCGGTGCTCTCCAGGGAGCAGGGTACGGGGACAGGGACTTGGTGCGACTGTCCCGGGCCTGAAGGCTGCCCCACAACAATACCAACAACCACACCCACCGGCTTTAATATGCCGCGCAATCCTCTGACCAAATATAAGCAGATTAGATTTTTCTAAAAGGATTACAACCAGGCGGTTTAACCTTGGCCATATTAGATGTTTGGTCTCATCTTTTGCGTTTCCATGACAGCCGGCAACCGACGGCCGCTTCAATACGCGCGCCAACTCCGACCTAAAATTCTGCGAGTTGGGCAGACCAGGGACAGTCGATGCCACGTTTTTCCATTGCACATTTGAGCGATCGCTCTGTGATACACAGTAGCGGACGACAGGATGATGACGGCCAACGGTGAGGTAAAAACGCCAAAGATTTCCACTCACCCATCTGTGCACTCTCAGTAATTGCCAATGTTTTTTCCCCAAAACGCTAATGTCCACTTGTCCACAGCAACACATAATGGGCAAATCAGAGAGGAAAATACTGATCTTGCTAAAGCTGACACTAATAATAGGTATTTCATATGAAAACAAGATTTGGGGAACTGAAAAATACCACGCCACAGTCACTAAAAGTTTCCTGCTGTCAATACAGGTTCCCATCACATTTTCCATTGTTACCGTTTACCATGACCTTAGTGAAACTTTCAGCTTATAGTTGAGGAAGGGAAAACTTTCAGTTACTTCTTCAATCTCTGGTGGTAGCTGTCAGAATAGACACAATACGCTTACGTTGAACTCAGAGGGTCTGCTGTGTGAATACGTGTGTGCAACTCATTCTATATGCAGACTACAGTTGAGTATATGTACTACTCTATCAACCAGTCAAATAATTCCTGCAACACAATCAGATTGGACCCTGATTCACAGCCCAATGACAATTTCTATAGGATTGATTCAGCCAACCAACCCAAGTCTTCATCTGACAATACCAACTCTAAATTATCCATTTCCATTCGCAATATTGTAAGAGAAGAAAAGAGTAGGAAAAAAAAACACTGGTGGTACCAGTTCCAATAAAACGAGTACCAAGTTTTGACAATTTAAAGAATGACAATCAAGCCAACACTCCTCATTGCTTTTAGGGGCAGATGGTAAGCTTTCATGATCTGGGACCCTGGGACCAGACTTTTTTTTTTTTTTTTTGTAAAAACAAGTCCAGAATTTTGCTGGAATGCAAAAAGAAAGCGTGGTCTGCAGCAGATGGGAAAGGGGAGCTGTGAGTTCACCGTCCGCACAATGCTGTTCATTCTTTTTCATCATCTCAGGGATGCTTGAGGCCACTGAGCTGCCCCCAAGCAAGTGTTTGGTGCAGAATCCCCTCTCTCACACCCCTTTACAGCATATGCACAGCCCACACACACACACACACACACACACACAGAAGAATGTGGCATGAGGGACCACCAGCTGTTGCAGTGACCGATACGGTGAACGCCCAAAATACTCCTATCTTCAAAATCTGCCAAGGCACATTTGCCTTTCCTACGCTTTGACACCCAGGATCAACCCCACTGAGGAGGCCCTCTCACAGCCCGCGCAGTCAACTGAAGAACATCAGACTGTCATTGACGATCGTCGGTTTCAGCTGATGATTTTTGCTGGATTTATTGTGAGATCTGACGGACGGGAGAGACAGTCGTTCATGAACTAGACAAACACGTGAAGCGATGAGCATCCATCATGCTCAACATCTGATTGGAGAATAGTCTTGAGGGAAAAAACATCATATATATATATATGATCTCACTGTACTGTGCGACACCAAAGACAGGCAAGCGAGACGGCCTGCCGCAGAGGAACCGACTGGGTATCTGATTTCAAAAGTATTGATGCTGCCCTCGCTTTACTGCTCCCACTCATTTTTCAGTTCTCACGCTGTTAAAAGGCGGACCACTTAACCTGCAGCGTGCGCGACACTTGACACCAATAAATCATAACACGGCGCTCACGCACTCCACTCCGATACATACCCGGCAGGCTTCCGTTTTTGTTTTGTTTTTTCTCTTTTATGATTCCGTGGGCGCGCTGGAAGACCGGAGACTCAGCTGCCGGGCCTCGCTTTTCAGCGGCCAGCTGCCGCTCAAGTGCCCTTTCGACCTGCTCCTCAAAGAGTCTATGAAAGGGTCGAGGTCCCGATGGTGACATAACCACTTCCTGTACGCCACCTAATGAAAACCATCACCCAACAGCTTGATTTTCGCAACACGCAGTCCCGCCAACATTGATTGATTTCAATTGTGAAGCTGCATGTGTGCGTTGGTGACCCACTGAAAACAAAAACAGGTATCTGTAATTCGGGATACTCAACTGAAATTCATAATTGGGGATGCTCTCAATCAGGGGTATCGGTGCCGATTACCAATCACAATTTCGGGCAATCAGCCAATCAGGTGCTGCCGACCAGGAGGTTCCGCTGGCGCAAGCCACTGAATTATTTTCTTCATCCTTCTGTTTGAAATGCTGATGAGTCAGTGACTCTAACAGTAGTTGGTAAGCGTCAACGACGTAATAATCAGTTGGATTTGGTGGGAGCTGTGACCACTGACGCGGTACAACTTTATCAATTGCCGCAGCCAAAATCCTACTTGTTTTGTACTAAAAACTAAAACTGGAAATTCACCAGACTGTAGACAGCCTCATTTTTCCACACACTGCAATCTGCAGTGATGTCATAACGAGAGCATTGTGACTCAAACCCAGTGACTCAAGTCAAGAAAATGCAAAACTGTGTTATTTACATCAATTGACAGCGTCCACATTTTTAAGGACCTGCCACTTCCCTTTGTTACCAGTGACAGAAAATCAAGATGTTTCACTTCTTATTTATTTATTTTGTTGACATTATCGGGTAGACAAAGTAGCACGATGACATGACTTTGCACTCCAACCAGATATGATAGATTTTTTTATTTTTTTGTTGGCATCTTACAGCCTTGTCAGCCTGGTTGACTTATCCTCCACACGATCAGCGGATTAACTGAGCCTGTAAATAATCGTTAGCGGCGGTGCTCGCCATAACCGCGCAACGCTTTTCATTCACCCACTCGCCCACCCACCCCACCTCCCGCAGTCAACTGCCGGTAATGTGATATCATGCCACTTAAACGGAGCCTTGGAAAGCAGATGGCCAGCTATTCAGCAACGCCAGGATGCTGGAACCCTTGAACGGGACGCGAGAAAATAGGCATTTTGGGCTCGAGGCGAGTTTCCACAGACCAAAGAATCCCTCCGGCACTGTCAGGAAACGAGTGAAAACCGCTGTTGCTAATAAAAAAAAAAAAAAAAAAAAGCTCATAAAGCCTGTATTATGCAAAAAGCCCTAAATGTTCAAATGTACAAATGTTCTCTGATAAGAGTCCACAAGCTGGCGGGTGACTATACATCTCTCAGGGACCCACCCCGGCTTTTGTCCCCCAACTCCCAAACACAGGGGAGGTGCAACATTGCGTCAATTTCAGTGCGATTTTTCCCGGAGGCCTCAACAGAGGGCTAAATACACTGCCCCGTGGAGTTAAGCGAAAGATGAGTCGCGCCAGGCTGCTCCGCCGGGGGTCCAAGACGCAAAGTCATGAAAACAAAGGGTGACTGAAACAGAAACGGTCTTACTTAAGCCATTGAAAAACAAGCCCTGAAAAGTCACCGACGCACAGAAAGACAACGGCAGAACGGCCGGTCGGACGGACTGAGGAGGGGAGATCCAGCCTAACAACAGCTGAAATCATGAAACTAAATCACATGAGTGCCTTCAGACAACACACACTCCCTTCGACAGCTCCCTGCAGAGGCCGGGCAGGACAACCTCACACACACTGCCACACACACACACACACACACACACACACACACACTCACTCACTCCCACTCCCGAACACCCGCACATACTCCAACCAGACTGGATGATTAGCCCCGTGTTTTCTCAGCCAGGCGATAAATAGGCAGCTGTGTCTGCTTGTGTGTGTGTGTGTGTGTGTGTGTGTGTGTGTGTGTGTGTGTAGCAGAATGCTAGCAGGTGAACAAGGCATTTGACATTTGACTCGCACACACATTCCTACATCAGCTGACAAAAGGAAAGGCCAGCGCTCTCCATGTCTAAATAGACTCCGGGGGAAACTGTTGGATAACTATAATAAGGCATTAGAATAAGCCCCGGGTGTCCCACACTCTGATTGAGTTCTGGTTGTGTTGAAAAGTGGAACCGAAAGCACACTAACGGTGTGCTTTATTTACACCGTTAGCTAACGGTGTAAATGTTGACATTTTTATGGACAATAGTTGATCACTAAGTGAGTGTGGAGCAGTTAATAGTCGTCTCCCTTGTTTTTATTTAATTTATTTTCTTTCCAGTATATATATATTATTATTATTATTATTATTATTATTAACTTACCTGTTGGGTGTGTAAGGTGTGCGCGCGGGGGCGCGCGTGTGTCTGTGCGCGTTCAATCAGCCGTCCATGTCGCCGGGTGTGAGTAGAAGCGGCGTCTCATCCAGGCGAGCAACAGCGGGCGGAGAGTCTGATGGAGAGCAGCTTCACTTCAGCTCACTTTTAAACGGTCCGTCCACGAAGCGCAAAAATATGTGTTTTGTTTTTTGTTGTTTAATATATAAAAATGAAGAATAAATTCTTATTGTTGCTGCATATTTAAAAAAAAAAGAAAAAAAAGAAAAAAAGATGCCTTTCTATCGGAGAGGCTCACACAAAGTCCGAGTCAGGAGTGTACGGGGCGTGTGTTCAGCCCTCAGAGCCGGAGGCGATCTGTTGTTCGGAGCAGCGAGCGAGCGGCTCGAGACGGACAGCGCGCACCGTAGAACGCGAGTGGACGCCGGCAAGGCACACGGAGAGAGACAGGGTGGGACAGGAAGTGCATCGGCGCGGCTTTCAAAATAAGAGCTCCGAACCGTCTTTAATTACATACGCGAATTGACTTTTGTGTGCATGGTGTATGTGAATGTAGCACCTCGGTGTTATTTCCTGATTAATCCAATGCACATAAAAGTGTTTTTGCAACGGAACTGAGGTTGTGTGTCATTGAGCTGACCCCCCCCACCCCCACCCACACACACACACACACACACACACACACACACACACACACACACACACACACACACACACACGGAACGGTCGACTTTTTCATCCTTGTTCATTTTCTTCCTTACTTACTTACTGACTGACTTGACTGACTGTTTGACTGACTGTCTAACGGGCTTCAGGCCGGGGTTTTGCTTTGAAAATCTCCGGTCAGACAAGCTGCTTTGTGTGTAGTCGCTTAACACTGAGATGTTTGCAGGTTCGGCTTTGTGCTTTGTCGCTGATTGAGAAACGCGCCTGTGAATTAAAGTTTGCAAAGCGTCAAACCTGTTCCTGTCGTGCTGACAACAGCCCAACGTGGCACCGGGGACACGCTGACGGTGGTCTCCTTAAGGCGGCTAACTGGCTCTTTTTTATTTATTTTATTTATTTATTTATTGTTTAAATCGTGAGCTAAATAAAGTTATCATCCAAGCTACCAAGACCACTTTGTGCTGTTTTGAGCCAAAAGGATGTTTTTCCTTGTGGTTTCTGAGTCTACTGTGTGAGCGACACCCGACAGGACTAAGGCAATTCTACTGAGTGACTGCCCTCTGGCGGTTAAGGTGGTTAATGAACGTAAATAGGCGTGGGGCAGTTCAATAAAACAGTAATACGTTAGTTGTGCACTATAGAAAATAAAGCAGGCTCTTCTCAGCTCACTTTATTTCAGTACTAATCCGAGTTAAAGCGAATATCATAGATATGCACTGAAAAATATGACCATAAAAGTTCAACAAAAAACAAATAAAAATTCTCAGAAAAATGAAACGACACCATAAAACTAGAAGTAACAGAATGTTGATAGCTCACCCACCATAGAAATATTTATTCATTTACCGATTTGTTTTTTGACTCGATACTAGGTTCACTCCACAGACTAAGAAGTCCTCGTGTGTTTATCGGGTCTCCCTGTTTTCGCCACTGCGCAGGTGCCCACATGTTGTTGACAGCTGGGATGACTGCCCTTGGTCACATGACCCGGGGTAGATGTGTGGGGAAGGGGGGGCGTGTCCCGCGCTCTTTCCCGGATACCTGCGTGCGTGTCTTATGGTCAGACTTCACCTGACAGGTTGAAAGTCCGACGGTGTCGCGAAGTCAGACGGCAGCCACCCGGACCATGGAGTCTCCCGTCCGAGCGGGCTTCCACCGGCTGGAGGTGCAGAAGACGACGTGGGACGTCCCGTTGCAGTACACGGCGCTGCGGGCCGTCGGCTCCGGCGCTTACGGGACCGTATGGTGAGTGGAGACGCCCAGGAGGTGCACCACCTCGGGGAGAGTGGCGAGGGAAATACCGCAGCAGGGGGTTAGGACCAGTTTGGTAAGAAGATCGCAGGAGGCATGTATCTGCTTCAGCAGTTTGTTTTGGACCCAATGCGACCATAAAAAACTGGGACTTCTCACATTCTAAGATTGTAAAAGCGCGGCTGTTTTCAAACACCAGTGGCTGTGAGATATCCTGGAATTGGACTTATCTCAAACGGAATATTGTGCAATATTTAATGTGGCTCATAAATTCCCATACATCAGTGTACCCTGATGTTGCATCAGAAAAAACAAAATGAAAATGAAACCTACCAAAATAGATCATAGAGATCATAAAGAATTAATTTTCACCCCCAGAATCTTTTCAGAAAAAAGGAGCGACTGCTTTGTAATGCTGAGTGTTGAACATGGTGCTTTCCCAGTTGTTTGGGATAATATATATGTACATATAAATTTGTGTCTCAGGCAACAAACCAATTTGATTACTAAAAAAAAAAAATGCATTGAGCCCACTAATTAATGTGGCTCTGCATTCCACCGCCAGTCTGAGTTGCATGCAGACCAGGAGGCCTAATTTCCCCAACATCTGCAAACAGAGGCGCCATTGTCCGCCCGAGGCAAGTCAGCAAGTCGCTGCAGGTCCTGCGATAGGACAGGAATCTCCACCAACAACACCGACAAACCTTGTCTGTGGACTCTGAGGAGACAGCGCTCCCACCTGATAAGGCGCTGATGGGCGAGATAGAATGTGATGGGTGACAGTGGGTCAGCGCGCCGTGAGGCCTTGATTAGAGAAATGTTTACTTTTGGATGGCCCAGTTGGCTGTTTTACTGTAATAGGATCGGATGTGAAGGATCGTATTCAACAACTAATGTCGCTGATATAACAATATACATGACACTTTAGTGCATAAAATTGTTCGTGTCAAGAAATGGCTAATCTCGCTCACACATATTCCATCTTGAAATACCCCGTCTGGTTTGAGTTTTTACCCTGTCAGAGTGTGACCGGGCCAATCGGCATCCTGCAATGGTAAAGAGGTGGGAGCTACGATTTAGTTTTATCAGAAGTGGAATTTCCCTCTGTAAAAGTAGAGCAATGAACGGTGCCAAAGGCTTCTCCGTTTGGCTTTCTCTGGTTTTGTTTTCTCAAACTCTCCCCGCTGACCTTCCAGCTCAGCCCTCGACCAGAAGACCAAGGAGAAGGTGGCCATCAAGAAGCTGTATCGGCCCTTCCAGTCGCTGATCCACGCCAAGCGGGCTTACAGGGAACTCAGGCTGCTGCGACACATACAGCACGAGAACGTAAGAACACCCCCCCCGGACCCCCACCCGTCCACTGACCTCTTGGCGCGAGTCAACTCTGAGATCGACGCGGAACAGACATCTCACAGTCAGGCTGGAGGTGAAAACGCTGGAGTGACGC
Organism: Thamnaconus septentrionalis; assembly: GCA_009823395.1. Classification (NCBI taxonomy): domain Eukaryota; kingdom Metazoa; phylum Chordata; class Actinopteri; order Tetraodontiformes; family Monacanthidae; genus Thamnaconus; species Thamnaconus septentrionalis. Next base: position 10,714,985 of record CM020512.1, read on the forward strand.
GCGTTGCTGGAGCCCTCATGGTGCCAGTGTTTTCAGTCAACAGAAATACCAGGAGGGCTCCAGGCGTTGTTGAATAATCATCTTCATTCTTCATTCTTTCCAAGTGTATTGAGAAATGTCTCACCAAAGCTCACACCCTGAGCAGAAACTGCATTTGGTGCAAAACAAAACATTTTCTGGACAAGCAGAGAGTTTTGGATGGATAATCATGTGACGCTGCTCCGCTGGAGTTCCGCACGGAAAGCAAAGATTTAAAAAAAAAAAAAATTGTAGAACCGTGGACCTGAAAAAAATGAACAAACCCACAGAGAATTGGAAAGGAAAAATGTATTTTAAATCTGAAGTTGTCTAAAACAGGCCTGAATTGGTTTGGTCGCTGTGAAGGCTGTGTGCAGTGTAACGCTGTTTATATTTTTTTGACTCCAGAAATGTGTGAAGGAACATCACCCCTTCACCCCTTCACCCCTTGACCCTTCTCTCTCCTAGGTGATCTGCCTCCTTGACGTCTTCACACCCGACTCCACGCTGGAGAAATTCCAAACCTTGTGAGTGGAATTGCGCATTCCTCTGCGAGTTGCCACGGCTTGTCGACAGCCCTGTGCGTGTGCATGCACGGGCGAAAGGTGTTTGTGCGGGGCCTCGGCCGCAGTCGCGCTTCATCCCGCCAGAGCCTTGACCAACTTGTGGTTTCCCCCTTAGTTACATGGTGATGCCGTTTGTCGCCCAGGACCTCGGCCACATCATGAAGAGGCGGCAATTAACCGATCGCATCATCGTTTACCTCTTTTACCAGCTTCTTAGAGGACTTAAGGTGACTTCAATTCCCAATATTCTGCATTTTCCTTATACGGTGTAGCACTTAAACAAGCCCAAGTACACTCAGGGATTTAGGAGTATGTGCAACACAGTGCCCCCCCCACCCACCCACCCCAAAAAAAAAACGGAAAAAAAGTAGATTGTAGTGTTGTCAAAAACAAATTCCATACTGAAAATTAAAAACGATATGATACAACTTCTCCGTAGTATCAATATATCAGTAGCAGGGGCGTCACTAGGTTCTGAGGACAGGGGAGGCTCAGCCCCCTGGAGATGCACAGGATGTGAATGAATGTAGTAGGCACTAGGCCAGGGGTGTCAAACTCAAACAAGCAGTGGGCCAAAATTTCAAACTTGGACAAAGTCGTGGGCCAACGTTGATATTTATTGAAAAAAAATAATAAAAATCTTCCACCAGATATAATAGTAAACCTTTTTACTTTTTTATATGGGCCCAAACAAGTTTTGCTTCAACCTGAATATGAAACAAACAAAACTAAATATGATACAATAAATAATTTGTATGTCTTTTATTTGCAGCCTTCTGGTTTAAATTTCAACAATAACCCCTTTCCGCAGGCTAATAAGGCATTTAAAAATATTTTTTGAAAAAAGTACTAAAAATATCCTTTGATGAACGTCCTGCCCTGATTGAGGCACCAAAATACCAGCAGAGTATTCTGGGATTTGTATTAGTATTAGTATAAGCAGTACATGTGCAGTATAATACCTGTGGCTAGCTCTAGTAGTGAATTCGTATTGCTTCGTGGGCCAAATGTAATTACACTGTGGGCCAAATTTGGCCCGCTGGCCAGAGTTTGACACCTATGCACGAGGCAATAAAAATTTTTTCACAAATAGCGAACAAGAACCGGTAAATATTTTTCCCACTTTTGGACAGATTTAGTAGAGTACTGTTTTAGGGCACTAGTTAATGCAAACACATGCCATTTGTTTATAACATTAACAACAACAACACACTAACTACAGGTAACACTACTTTACAAATTTCTTCTTTATCAAGAACACATGTAGGCCTATTATCCAAAACACACACACAAAAAAATCCATTTGTGAATAGATTTAACAGACATCATAGGCTAATTAGCTCAACCCAGCAACTCGCGGTGTGCATCCATAAAGTGAGAAACACAACTGATGCTGTGCCCAAAGGCTAAAGAGGCGCAGGGCATACTTGACACTACAACCAGGACCATGATATTAGCTACTAGCTAGCTAATTAGCTTAAGCCCCCCCTAAAATAAGCCTATTGGCGCCACTGATCAGTAGTACAGATCGAGTCGCGTAGAGACTTCTGCGGGACTTCAGCCCGATCTCCGACCGCCCGCCCCCCTCCCCGCCCCTCGAAACTTCCGCGGTGGCTGGTGTCGGAAATCGAATCGAAAATCAATACTTTCCCAAATATCGTATCGAAGTCTGAAATCCAGTATGGTGACAACACGCGTAGATTGTAAGCCTTTCATCACAAGCATTGTGTCTAGAAGGTGCAGGGACACAATGGGAGGTCAGCAGCCTCGTTTAAGGCATCACGCAGCTGGACAGACACAACAATTAGCATCAATTGGTTAATCACTGATTGGGTGCATTTATGGGGTGTCTTTGTCTTGTCTGGCCAGCATTTCCAATTGGCTTTACAGCCCACACTTGTCCAGAGAGGTCAGCGTACCGCACTTCCCTGACTGGCGGTTTGACGCTGAACACCACATCTGATTTGTCGCACTCTGCTTTATTTTGAGATCTAAATGGTGTGCTCTTCCTTTACAGTATATTCACTCCGCGGGGATCATTCATCGAGTAGGTATTTTATTTTATTTATTTATTTATTTTACTACAAGAAGGCGTTTTCTTCTCTGTTAAGCTTCTATCAGCTCAGCTTAGCTTTGATGACATTTGTTTGCTTTTTCCTCACTTTGTCACGGGTTTTGCTTGGTGACAGTTTGTTGATTTATTTTCTTCTTCCAGGATCTGAAGCCTGGGAACCTTGCTGTGAATGAGAACTGTGAACTGAAGGTATTTTCTTACAAAAAAAACAAAATAAAACAAAAAAAAAAACGACACATTTTTTGGGGTGGGGTGGATGGGTAACTGAAAAAGTTTTCCAGCTTTACATACTGTGACTAACGTCATTATAACTAATCCTTTGAAGGATTATGCATTCAACTATGAAAAAAAAAAAACACAAACACTTATTTTCTTCTTATCTTGTTTTGAGATTCTGGATTTTGGCCTGGCCAGACAGACGGAGAGTGAGATGACGGGTTACGTGGTGACGCGCTGGTACAGAGCGCCAGAGGTCATATTCAACTGGATGCACTACAGTCAGACAGGTCAGGACTCAGGACAGGTCAGCATATCCCTGCCACAAGCAGGAGTGATACTGGATATTCACTCACTGTGTGTGTGTGTGTGTGTGTGTGTGTGTGTGTGTGTGTGTGTGTGTGTGTGTGTGCGTGCGTGCGTGCTTCCTCATCCTCCTCCATTAACAGTGGACGTGTGGTCAGCCGCTTGTATCCTGGCGGAGATGATCACCAACCAGGTTCTTTTCCCGGGACGTGACAGCATCCTTCCTCACTCTCACTGCCCTCAGTCAGTCCCTCGGACTGTTCACTCAAACAGCTATAAAGCAGTGCAATAAGTATAGGTAGAAATGTTGTAATTGTAATTGTTGTAATTGTAACAGGATTTTACACAAATTCTTACAACACTGCTTCATGATTTTTTTGTCAGAAGTTATTTGTTTTATTTATTATCATCAATTATGAATGGTAATGAATTAGCTTGGCGTTGACAAACCAAAATGAATATGAAACGTAGATGCTTTGAGATGATTATCTTCCAACGCATTTGTTTTTTTTTTTTTTGAGTACGGTATTCTATTTAGCAGAATCTCAGTGATGGAACTTTGTAGAATTATAGAATTGTATACTGAACAGTTAGCAAATAATTCTAAATTAAAATAAGTGAAATGAGGCTCAAAGAAATGGATCCAGTCGGTGTTGGTCCCTTAACCAGCCGCTCAGGTATCGACCAGCTGAAGAAGATCCTGCGTCTCACAGGAACGCCCGACACATCGCTGGTGGACAGGATGCAGAGCAAAGATGTGAGTTTTGACCCTTTCACCATCCATGTGATGTCAATGCCCGCTTCTTCCCGAGCGCAGGGTCACAGGGAGAAGGAAGGGAACCTGGCAGGCATTGCTGGGGAGTTGAACCCAGGATCTCCTGTTTACAAGACAGGCGCTTTGACCAACTAAGCCACAGCACCCTTTCACCAACAAACCTGCAATCAAGCTTTGACATTAAAAGCTAACTGTTCTTATCTGTCGTTGTGTCGCGCTCAGGCGCAGTCATTCGTGTTGGGTCTTCCTCCGCAAAAGAAGAAGAACTTCAAGGAGGTTTTTACCACGATGGATGAAAAGGGTGCGTCCAAGTCCTTTTCTGACCCTGCTCTACTGTGTCTGTGTTGTTCTTCACCCTTGTGCTGTTGCCTCCAGCCATCGACCTACTGGAGGGGATGTTACTGCTGGACCCGGAAAGACGACTGACCGCCAAGCAGGGTCTGTCCCACCCCTACCTGGCAGAGTACCACGACCTTGAGTCCGAGCCCGACTCTGACCCCTACGACGACTCCTTCGAGAGCTTGGAGCTGGCCGTCGGCGAGTGGAAGAGTGAGTGTGCAGCTGGGAGGTTACGATGTCTTTGGCAGCCTCTTGGTTCCCCATTTATACACAGTTCCCCTAGTGGATCCCACTAGAATGTACTTTAAAAAAAACAAACAAACAAACAAACAAAAAAATGAATGGACTGCTTTCTCAAACAAAACCAGTCCAGTTGCCTGAACTTAATCTTCAAGTTCTGAGATAAGAAAATAACAATTCCTTTTCAAAGATTGAATTGAATTTTTTTGAGAAATATCTTGATAATTAGCTCACAGCTAATCTTTCTTTTCTAGTTTACGCTTCTTTTTCCCCCTTTTTTCTGGTTAACGGTCAGGTTTTTAGCTGAGATTCCACCTTTTTCCCACTTTATACTAAACTGTTACTAAGTAGTAATATTCATCATTTTGTGAAATTGTTCTTTCCCTGTCTTTGTCTTTTCTGCTGCAGGCCTGATCCATATGGAGATCATGACCTTTGATCCTGATGACCCCAGCAAAACGGCGGTGTGAGACACCAAAATAAGCCAATGCCTCCTGTTGTTACATGTTCATTGCAGGTCAACAACATTGTCCGGACAAAACAATAAAAAAAAAAACAATGAAAAGCCGGTTTTGCCTGCTACAGTGGGTCACGGAAACTGTTTGAAATATTTTTACAAAAGTTTATTTGTCCATTAGTACTTTGGATCTTCACAACAACAACAACACAAAAGATAGTTTTGCAGTGCTCTCTTTTCATGAAATGTTGAAAAATATTTGATTCCATCTGACTCATGATGTGTTCACCTGATGTTTGAACTGTGCCCGAAGCAGAATTCTCCATGCAGTGTTAGGTTGTGGTCCCATGATGATTACTGAGATCAAGAATACTCTGCATATGAGTAGATACGTGTTTTTTTTTCTTCTTAAACTTCCAAATCCAAAGTCGAGGGATGTTTTGGAGACTGAATTGTGTGTTTGGGTTCGACCAATTTCAAAGAAATAAATAAAAGAAAAGCCTCTTGTGCATCACCTTAAGCTAAAGTTGCTTTTGTGCTATTGAAATACATAGCAAAAGATAACTCCTCCTTGTAATGAATGAATAAAGAAATGTTGCATATTATTATGTACAGTTGTTTTCAGTGTACTCTTGGGTCACTTCCAGTCAATTTTCTATCTTTATATCTTTATATTTTCTGTTGCAGTTGAAAATGATTAAAATAGAACATGAATTGGCTATAAAATAGGAGTAAAACGGAATGAGTTTGAACACCGAGTCACTAGAGGGCAGCATTGTTCACACAATTTGTTCTGTAACTCATTATGTAATTGAATGCTTATGTTCTGCAGTGGAGATAAATGTATTTCCCTCCCATCAACAACAGTCAAAGTCAGTCCTTAAAAAAAGCTATTTTATTATAATATAACCATCTGGTCGGCCCTGCAACGTCCTGCACACACACACACACACACACACACACACACACACACACAGCATTCGCCTGATCATGCTTCACCTCTGCTACGTTTTAAGACGTCTGCAACCAGCAAGCAAAACCGTCATGGGACATTTGCCGTCCCCAACACTTTGAACTTTGACCTCTGTTTGTCCACACCGAAACGGCCAATGACATTTCCATCAGTTTTTCACTCATGATAGGAAAGCTGCCACCGCCACACCTGCCGACCTTTTAACAATGATTGTCTTCACACTGAATATTCTAAATTGTCCGTAGGTGTGCATGTGAGTGTGAATGGTTGTTTGTTTCTATGTGGCCCTGCGATGAACTGGCGACTTGTCCAGGGTGTACCCTGCCTTCGCCCTAAGACAGCTGGGATAGGCTCCAGCAGACCCCCGTGACCCTGAATAGGAATCAGCGGGTATAGAAGATGAATGAATGAATGTCTTCACACTGTGTACGTTTCATCCAGTTTGTCTAGATGCGTCAAAGGCGAAACTCGAGATGTGTATCAACACACCGTCGCTGTCGTCGTCACCGCCGACTTTAAATGCCTTTGCCTCGGCGATGGGTAGTGCGTGTACGTGTGTAACGAGAATTTCTTACAATGGAAGTTGCAAGTCAATTTTTTTTGACCATATAAATATATACATTCATAAGAACATATACTTTGGAAATACTTTGAAGAGTGATGATGATTATATTTTGTTTGTATATTTTACAAAAGGTTGAGAGTGGATTCAACCACTCTGTTCAATGTGGAGATACAAGGAAATCAGTAAAATAATAATAAAAAAAAAACCTTAAACTTCCATGCCTCAGTTTCATTGGATCGTCTCACACGTGAACTATCTGCCTATTTTGACATCAACTCAAGCGAGGACAGAATACTACTGTAAGTGTTCCGTTGTTGCTAAGCTCGTACATCTTGGCTCATCTCAACTCGTGTAACTTCATCTCTCCATGTTAATGTTAAACACTGCGTTAACATGGTTAACGTTACGCTACCACCACTGCGCCTTGAGCAGCGTTTGACTTAAAGTGTTAATGTGCTTTCATAATGAATGAACAGAGACAATTGTAGGTGAGTATGAAACCAGATTTATTTCAGACACTTTGGATGGTACAGTCGTGATAAATCGGATCATTCCAGCCATCCTCCTACTCGGTGGGGAAGTGGAAGTGAAGCAGGATCAGAACACCATTTATATGCTGGAGGGCTGACTTTCTCTGAGAGCAGGAGAGGAGCAGGAGGATTCCAAAAAAAGGTGAGGGCTGCCCCTTACACTTTTCGTGCCGGTTTCCCTCTGCATGTATTTTGTTGTTTTCCGTGACTCTCTGAGGGTGGTGCCAAAGGAAGAAGAAAGCAGAGCAGGAAGTAATGGGATGTCAAGGGAGATTGCGGTTGGGGTGGGGCGTGGGGGGGTAGGGAGATGTGGAGACAGGGACGATCTCTGCCTTTAACGCCCCCCGCTGTAGGAGCTGCTGGTCCTGGAGACAGAGGTGGATTTCCTCACGCTGCTCACTCCCCCACCAGCATTCCATCCTGAGGCACTGCCGTTCATCACGCCGCCGCTGGTGCCGTAGCCATAGCCGCTGCTGCTGCTGCTGCTATAGCCGCCGCTGCCGGCACCGCTAATGCCGTAGCCGCCGCCGCTGCTGTAGCCGCCGCCAATGCTGTAGCCGCCGCCGCCGCCAATGGTCTTGCTGCCACCAAATGTTCCTGTCCAGCAGATGTTTAAACGTTAGACGGAAGGACTTAAAGAAATTATCTTCTTAAAAAATCTATTTGCGATATATATTCTAGAATTGTATTAAATTGCAGAGGGAATGTGTTTCTTTCCGATGCTCACCAGTGGTGCTCTGGACGTGGACGGTGGCACTTGGACCGCCAGATGCGATTCTGCAGAGCGATAGAGAACACAACGGACAGGTTGTCAAATATGTTGATGAATTACCTGGCAAAAAAAAGAAATATGTAATAGAGCCATTGCCCATTCCCTTTACCTTTCCTCCTCTCCCTCCAACATTTTCCTGTAGGTGGCGATCTCAATGTCCAGAGCCAGCTTGACGTTCATGAGCTCCTGGTACTCGCGGACCTGGCGGGCCATGTCCTGTTTGGCTCTCTGCAGAGCCTCCTCCAGGTCCCTGATGCGGGCCTTGGCGTCCTTGACAGCCAGCTCACCGCGCTCCTCAGCCTCGGCAATCTGGGCCTCAAGGGAGGCACGCTGCGACATTGGGAAGAGAACACAGACACCTGATGATGCGGTCTCAACTCGTGACTTCACATACTCAAGAGAGTTTTGTTCCTGAAAGTGGACTGAGGGCTGCCCACTTCGTGGTTACCTGTCCCTTCACTGCTTCAATCTCCGCCTGCAGGCGGCTGATCATGCGAGTCATCTCGGCGATTTCGGCCTTGGTGCTGCGCAGATCCTCTCCGGTCTGTCCCGCAGAGCTCTGCATCTCTTGGTACTGAGCAAAATTCAGAAAGAATTTTTCAGTTAGTTTTCAGGATACCGCAATACTGCCAGAGTACTGCCTCCAGGCGTTTCTTCAATGTGTGTACTGACCCTGGTCTGGTACCATTCTTCAGCTTCCTTACGACTTGCATTTGCAATGCACTCATACTGAGCCTTGACTTCAGCCACAATGCCATCCATGTCCAGTTGGCGGGTGTCGTTCATTTCCACGACGACCGATGTGTCCTTGATCTGGCCCTGGAGCTCAAGCAGTTCCTGCACAAGATGTCTTGTTTAATGTTGGGCACATGCAAAGGCAATTCAATCCTTAAGAAAAAAAAAAGTAAAGAAGCAGACGCTCCATCTCTCTTACCGCTTCATACACGGCTCGGAGGAAGTTGATCTCATCCTGGAGGGCATCCACTCTCGCCTCCAGTTCAACCTTGTTCATGTAGGCACCATCCACATCCTGTAAATATTGAGGAAAGAAAGCAGTGCCAGGTTAGAGGTAGACAGAAGAGGTAGACAGTCAGACAGGAAGAAACGGGGATAGGAGAGCAGTATTGTGAATGCACGTCTACTCTTACCTTCTTCAGGAGCACAAACTCATTCTCCACAGTGGCACGCCTGTTGATTTCATCCTCATACCTGATGCCAAGAGCAGATAAATTTAACTCATGGAAAACAACATTGGGATTGCTCTCTTCAGAGCAGCGGACTCACTTGTTCTTGAAGTCCTCCACCAGGGTTTGCATGTTCCTCAGCTCGCCCTCCAGCTTGACCTTCTCGTTGCCGAGCCCATCCAGCTGTCTGCGCAGGTTGGCGATGTAGGCCTCGAACATGGCGTCCATGTTGCAGCGGGTGGTGGTCTGTTCCTGCAGCAGCTTCCACTTGGTCTCCAGCATCTTGTTCTGCTGCTCCAGGTGGCGGACCTAGAAGTTGATTTGCCACGGTTAGCATCTCTGTTGCTTTGGGTATTACTTTGAATAAGACAAAATTAAAATATAAATAAATAAATGTTTGTGCATACATACTTGAGTCCTTATTGTCTTTGATATGTATATTTCAAAGACAAGAAGGACTCATGTATCAGCAGAGGGAGTTGAAAGGACTTGCTTTGCTTTGGATTGTTTGTGTTTATGAAAAGGAAGCTGCACAAAAACTGAAAATAAGTAGTTCATATTTGCCGTCACAGGTCACAGCAGACTAGTCTTTGTTTTGTTTTTCCCTGCTCATCTTGCGGTACCACACCCATGTCTGTCTTTCCCACACAAAGAGCTCCTGTGTGAACTGGCAGTTGGCTGTTGATTAGAATGTGGCTCGGGGCTGCGCCCCACTCAAAATCCACTCTGCAGCCTCTTTGCAAAGCAGATTTGGACCGCTCTGCATGAAAAGTCCATGATTATTCTGATCAGATCCCTGGAGCCTGTGTGGCCATGCTCTGCCCCCTGGGTGCTTGTGCCCCGTCTTTTAGATGTGCATGTGAGTCATTCCCTAACAGTCCCACTTTGGCCCCCATTCCACCACCCGCGGCTCCCCGTGCTCTGCCACCTCGGCCACGCCCCTCTACGGGCCGCTCCCTCGCCTCTGGGATACATAGTTCCACTCTGGTAACTTGGCTGCCACATCAGTCTGATGCTATGCGGCTCCTGTCCCCATGGGACCCCAGTCTTGGGGGCCTTTCTGTGAGGAGTTTGCGTATTATCCCTGCGTCTGCGTTTATTCGCTACAAAGGCTTGAACTCCAGACAAACTGGTGCCTCTGCTTTGTCGTTATGTGTGAAGGTGAAGGTTTGTCTCTCCGCGTGCATGCATTTTATGCTCTCTTTGCTTGAATGCCAGTCTTGCAGTTTTGAATAATGTCATAATGAAACATCTCCTTACAGTCTGTGGAATAGGGTCCAGATCAGGTGTGCTAGAATAAACCAGGAGTGGCATTCTACCTTTGCAGACAAAAAAGTAGTCTGAGCATACTGCCACAGGGTGTGGTTACAGAACGTGTTTATTTCTGCATGAGAGAGGAGGAGCTCGTCATGGATGGATGGATTCGTGTTAAGATCCACGTTCCACATCCCATGGAATTTTAAATAAAAGCCCCCTGCAGACGATAAAATTCTATAACAAAATCCTTTCTTTTTTTTTTTACTTCAATTGCACTTTATCTCGTTTCTAAACTCTTACCTGACGTGTATGCTGCTACTTGAGAGATGTTGCCAAAGGGAATTTCATTGTATTCAGTACAAATGACAATAAAGCTTCTTAATCTTAATATCAGCGTTTCATAAAGTTTCATTTCACACTCAGACCCAGTCCTTTGCAGGGTTGCAACATTTTGCTGATGCAGCGAGAGGAGAAGCCTCAATGCCTTCGTTACCCCCTCACACAACGGGTCTGAGAAGACCTAGACACCTGCGGGGTGCACTGCAATACATAGTGTGCCTTCCCCTCAATATCCATGTCAGTCAGTTTTGTCGCCACATAACACTTAATAAATTAAACTCTTTCATATTGTCCTGTGCACCCCTGGGAACATCTTCTGTGTGAAATGATAAAAATACACTTCTGAGGTACTTTTTGTTGGTCATGTACAGTTTGAGAGCTGCATCTTAAGGAAACGAGAAGCGTCACTCACCTGATCAATGAAGCTCGCGAAGCGGTTGTTCAGATTCTTGATCTGCTCCTTCTCTTGAGTGCGAACGCCGTGGATGGTGGTGTCAATGTCGAGCTTCACGGGGGTCAGCAGGGACTGGTTCACCTGGACATTGCTGATGGTCGCGCCCACGCCACTGTACCCACTACCACCCATAATTATGCCACCTGCTCCGAACCCACCGGCACTGCCGCCGCCGTACCGTGCTGTGCTGGCGTAAGACATCGGACGAGCTGACGAAGACATGACGGCAGATTGGGCATATCTTACTCTCCCTCCACCTCCACCAAGAGACATACTGCTGCCATACTGAGTACGACCGCCAGAGCTAAAGCCATAACTGCTGCCGCCGCTGTTGCCAAACTGAGAAATACCACCCCCCAAGCCACCGCTACTGGCCTGGCCACTTGAGCCTCCGATAGTGTAGGAGGTCTTGACCGTTTTAAAGGACTGTCTGCTCATGGCTGGATTTTTTTTTTCCCCCTAAAGGTAAGGACAAACAGAGTAAAAAGGAAAGCGAAGAGAGGAACTTGGCAGCGCACACTAAGAGGAGAGTCTGATCCCTCAAAGTGCCTTTTCCACTCTCGGTGATGAATTTTTATCTGCATCTGTGCAGGGAGGCTCCGCCCCACTGGGCACCTCCCTCTTCTGCACTTCTCCAATTAGCCAGAGCCTGGAAGGTGCACTCGCAGGCAGGCCTGGCGCAGTCGGGCCTGTCAGACAGGTAGGAGTGGCAACCCTCACGCCCAGGTGACTCGCACAGGAATGGCACCAGAGCCAAGGGTGAAGGGTGGGGTGCGAGGAAATGTTGCCAGAGACTTTATTCACTGGAACAGGTGGAACCTCTGGATGGGTGTGGAGGACCTGTGGGGCCGAAGGGTGGGTTCACCTTGCAAATTCTGCCGTTTGCAACTCGAGTTGAAATTCCCACCGTGTTTGTTCCAACCGCAAAAAATGCGCCGCACCAAGATTTGGAGTGAAACAACTGTGTGTGCCATAGTGTAATAATAACACCCTCGTGTCAGACCGTCACACCTAATTGTTAATCTACTGATTCTAATGAAGAGTGTTAACTATCTGAGGTGCTTGTGAGATCTAATTATCATCCTTTGATAATATAGTGCACAATTCAGCACAATTTGCGCTCACAGTCCCCTGTGCTTTTGTATGCACATGCATGTGCAGTGCAAGTGTTTAGCTTTTACTTTCTAGTGTTTAATTTGCTGCGGCACTTTCTTCAACAAGAAGCCACAAGCGGATCAGGTGATCTGAGGGCGACAGATCAGAATCTGTTCATGCCTGTCGTAACAGATCATTGGAGGCGTTGTTCTTCGGGACTGCCTCTGTTCTATCTCAGCATCTGAATGAGCGGTGAGCCACAGCTGAGTCAGGCACCAAAGGAGGGTCCAGAGCTCTAGCGCATTACATGTGATTCAATCACTTTCAGAAATTCGGAGAGTCCTTTCACTGTGTGAAACAAAAGCACACAGGGTCTTGCGCTTGACAGTTTTTTGACCCAGGAGCGAAGAAGATCAATGTGACATGCAAGGAAATTGTTAAATCACATTTAACAATGCTTTTTCTTTTTCTTTTTTTTTTTGCTCTTTTCCTTTTTTCTATTTAGTTCTGCACTCGTAAAACATGATCAAGTCTGACAGTATTCACCAAAACCCAACGACCTGAGGGTCCAGGCCTGAAAACACCTTGAACATGACAACCCTGCAAGTATTTCTGCTTAAAGATTCAACTACCGGTAATTGATTGCACTGATTTCCAATAAAAGGCCCACAAACAGCTTCATCCACTTTCCAGCAAGATGTCTGAGACGTCTGCTTATGGCTGTTGTATATCCAGGCCTGAGGGAACGCATCTTCACCAATAAAGGTGGTTGCTTCGCATATTTCTGAGCGTTTATGTCTTCAACATTGTAACATACTGTATGTCTTCAAATCTGCAGCAGGCTCGCACTTCACTCTGCCTGATGCCTGACGGTTTTGTTTCAGGTTTCCTGTCACAGCATGCAGCAGAATGTTCACCGGCGCATTTCAACGGTGAGAACTAAGCCCTGAAACTTGGCAGCAGGAGCTGCTGTGACATTAAAAGAGCAATTCCTAAATGTCAATGTCAAGGAGGGGTTTATCCTCACACACATCTCTTACAACTTTGGAGTGTGAATTAGAGGAAGAAGAAAAAAATAGCCTTTACATTATATAATTTTGTATCTTTTACACTTGGCATGTGTTGTGTGGGTTGATTCTGCCGAAGTCGCGCTCCCGTAAAGGAGTCTATTTCTGCTGTTTGTGCCACAATGTGATCTACATGCTGAGCCACACCTGCGAGCCAGTTGCCAGGTTAGTCACAACCTGCTCAGATTAATCTGCAGAGTCAGCGACTGTGTTTTTATGAGTGTTTGTTCAACGGCGGTGATCCTGTGAAGAGAGTTGGTGTGAAACCGTTCTCGGCCAAAAAGGTTTCGACAAGGTGTTCCGTCAAACGTTTGGAAAAGTAAAAATTCTTATTGTGTTTGGCTCTTGGGCTGAAGCCTGTTAGAATTAGCAAACCGCTTCTTTACTTAAGCTTCCGCTTGGGTCTCTGAATCAAGTTTTTATTTTTGCATATGCTCTGCACATGCATGAACAAATGCATTAACAAAAATGTTGTAACAGAAAAGCTGACAAATAGATATCTAAAAAATGAAAAACCAAAACTGTCACATGAGTGGTGTCCTTAAAGTTTTAAGGGTCCTAATGTTGTGCAGATTTCATGTTGCTAATATTTTCTACCACTCTAGAATGACTCCCTGTCATCACCATCACTCTAACCTCACAAAGGGGACCACTGCCTCGCTGTCACCTCCCCCGGGTGAGTGAACGCACGCCCAGGTGGGTGTTGGCTCCGCCCTCTGAGACCACCATGAACGGTGTTTTATAGCACAGTCAGGCATTGCAGAGCAAGAGCACAAACCAAACAGCGGTCACATGACTACAGTCTGTGTCAGGAACACAGGAGCCTGTGCATTAACATGGGCAAACATGAGCAGAGAGAGCTTTTTAAAAAGTTTCAAATACATAGAGAGGAAATTTACCGACAAGGAGACCACCCAAATAGCTGCAATTTCAGCAATTCTTTTTCTAGCTGGCAATTCGCAGGCGCTGTGGAGAAAACACAGCTCAAGGCGTCACGTTTTATTTCACTGATCGATAAGGTTGCATGTCTTTTTTTTTAGGATTTATTATTTAAAAAAAAATAGAGTTTGTGCAAGTGCGTATGAGTGCGTGTTCATTGAGTGTATGAAAATTCCTTAGAGACACAAGAACAACAACTGCGCACAAAAAAACAAAAACTGCAGGTGACATCAGAGGCGTTAAGCCGGAGTATTAGTTGCAGCATGATGCGTACAGGCCGAGTCAGCGGTGGGCGCTGCACGTCTGGGCAGGATCGAGGGACAGTCGAGCGTCATCTGCAATCTGACAATTTTCAATCGACGCTTGGAACAAACTACTGCACCAGGAACACAATCGCTCACTCCTATGCTGTATTTGTGCGTGTTTGTGGCTGCGCAATCCCCCCCACGCCCACGCCCTCCCCCCCGTCCCTGCACCTGCACCTGCATCATCTCCTATCAATTCCTGGTTAAACTCTTCAATAAAATGAACCAAAAAAAAAGGTCACCATTGTTCCTATTTGTCTTGTATTGTTTTCTTTTTTCCCCTGTCACCTTTAAAACATAATTTCAGTGGTTCCTTGTTTCTGTATTTCGTAAAAACAAAACCAAATATTGTTTTGGTCTTTTGTCAGCAGGCGGATGAACTTTGGGGGTTGCGAGGAGGGGACTTTTTGTACCTGGTAGCTGTTTATTCTGTCTGTTTTCTTTTGATTTCATGCGTCGGCGGTCCTGTGAGAGCATTTATAAAAAATAAAAATGTCGCAAGTCCCGACGACTCGGATCAGCAAAAACCTTTCAGGCTAAAATGTGAGCGTAACCTTTACGGCACAATTTTGGAGGAGGAGTGCTTCCCCGTGCTTCATTCCACTGTCGCTATCTGTTTTGTTTGTTTGGGAGCGTGCCCAGCTCACCTTGAAGTGCCAGTCACGGTCTGCTGCGCTGGTCAGCAGCACCGGCCAAAGTTTTGGACCAATGAAAGTGGACGTGAACAAAGTCCCTCGTTTCCTTCATGGCTGTTCTCAAGCCAGAGCTAAATGGGGACAACCTTTTTCCAAACCCAGTGGTGGGTTTTGAGGTTGTTGTTTTTTTTTCATTTCAAAAGAACAAAAGAAAAGTTGCTGTGCAGACTGTTGGGAAACCTCTACATATTGTTTGGAACCAAAACATAGTTTCCGGAGCATTTAATTCATAATTAGGACTAAGTAACTAAGGCCACTGTTATTGGCGAAACTTACAAAGGAGGTGATTTTAAGAGATTCCTCGAAAAAGTTTTAATAAGTCCACCAACAGTAACTCTGTGAGATTTAACTCCTGTTCAAGGTCCAAACTTGTCCAAAAAATTGTGCGTTGTCATAGACTCGTATGAGAGACCAACAAGACGACAGCGAAACAAACTATTGAACTGTTAACTTATTAAATAAATGAGCAGCTGCTGTATTTACATTTTAAATTGCAGATGATTTGGCAACTAAATCTACATCTTCTCCTTCAGCCGTCGTGGGTTGAGTTCAGTCTGTGAGGTTTTCAGGGCTTCTTATCCAATCATGGGACGAGTTCTTGTGACATTCTGCGTGAAGCCAGCTAGTTGGCCTTAGCATTGCAGACTCAAGATCTGATTGGCTGTCTATTGGCTATCTGTGGTCCGTTCACTTGCAGCAGACAGGAGGCCGCTATTTCGACTCTGCTGGCCTCAGGCAGATTTCATTGAACCTGACAAATAGTTTTGTCACGATACTGAATTTCAGACTTTGACACGATATTTTGAAAGATATTGGTTTTTGATACGATTTTCGATGCTAGTCGGAAGCAGACCATGATCTTGACGGCGAGGGAGCGAGCAAACGACGCAATCCAGTGGATATTACATGATGTGAAGAGAGCAGACTGTGGGGAATAACTTGTCATAAACATAATCATGCTTATGGGAAAATGCACTTTTCTAGGCATGGTTAGGCCAGCACAGAAGGCCTAGCCGACCCAGTTGGCTTGCCACTGCTTGCACGGAGGCATCCTTCCACAGCTAAATGCAACCGTGAACCGGGCAGACAGGCGGCGAAACACATCTGCCTGCTCTTGTTTGGCATTTACGCAAGCAAAATTCCATTGTTCTGCTGTAGGGGGAAAAAAACAGAAAAGAAAAAATAAATACATCACCGAAAGGGTGTGTTGGTGGACAGCAGCCATCGAGCCGCAGGCAGACTCGCCGAAAGGGTTTAATGAAAGGCTTGTGTCGACCGCCACACCTTCGCATGAGCGGCGGAGAATTCCGCGTGCCAAACCAGTTGACTGCAGGAAGCGTCGTTCCTCCCTTGGCGGCACGGCAGGGAACTCTGTCTCGTCGGCCACTTTTTCTTGTACCTTCAATTGGATTGTTTTGGTGTCGGCGGGGACGTGATCGCTTGTCAGGGGAACACAGGTTGGCTCCGTTTGGCAAACCTTGGTGAAAGACAACCTTCAAAACTGCCACAGAGTCGTGTTCATGCCTGAAAACGAAGGAAAAATAAATAAATGAAACAAACAAAAAAACAAAACACTTCGACGGTAACGTTTCTGCCTTTTGGTGCTTTCGACGGTGCGCAGCGACGAGGCATCTGTCAGATGTGTGGAGAGCAGCCAGACTTTGGCAAAGAGTCCGACTCCTGCGCTGCCGCGCCCAAAGCTGCAGCGGCTGGGTGGCGAACTGGTCGAGGGAAAGCCCAAATAATGAACCTGGCAGCATCCAAAGAGAGCACAGACTTCTCTCACCATCAAAAAAACCCCACAAAAAACAACCCTGCCACCCCCTGACCCACCCAAAAAAAGTGGCAAATCTGCACACATGTATGCTTGGCGTTTCTGTTTTGAGCAGCGTCGTGCTTGAATCCAGTTCTGTGCATCTGCGCCACCTATTTGTGGCCAAACAAACGTCTTTGTTTTGTTTTTTTTGATGCAGTGTGTGGGAATAATCAACGTAATAACAAAATATTTGGGGTGAACACTTTGAGGTAAGGAGTTGGTTAAGGTGTGTGTGTGTGTGTGTGTGTGTGTGTGTGTGTGTGTGTGTGTGTGTGTGTGTGTGTGTGTGTGTGCGTGCGTGCGTGCGCTCGCTGCTAGTGTGACCTGGGAGAAGAGGGAACCACGCCCCGGCTGCGGAACCCGCAGCTCCACCGCACACTGAAATCGTGGCAGAAATGTCCTGGGAAGACCTCACACCTCACACACCTTCGCACAAAGTGTCACTGAAAGTGTGTAGCGTCGGCTTGGAGCTGCGGGCTGCAGCTAATTTATTTATTTATTTATTTATTTGATAAACAAATGAATAAGTACACCAATAAATAAATACTTAAAAGTCCACCAGGCTACGTGTAAATGATTTCTTTCACATGTAACAAAACCATTGTTAGCGTTAGCATGCAGGTACAATCAATCATCAATGGAAAAAAGCACAAAAAAAAACCCTCATGGAATCGTCATCGTTGGATTTTTTTTATTTATTTATTTATTTTTTGTATCTTTATATCTGCGAGTGTGTTTGCACGCGCAACTTCACCGGTGGCACACAGCAGGTGTGTGACCTTGTATTTGCACCGGACCACCTGTCCGGCAAAACAACATGTCGTATCCATCCGGGTGTCGTGCCCCCGGCCCGGCCGGCCGTTGGTGGCGTCCGTGTTGTTTTTCCACTCGTGTTGCGCGATGTCTCACTGATCGGGGGCCAGATTCACTCTCACCCTCCCGTCTCGGCCGCCACACCCCGGAGAAGAGGGCGAGGCGCCGACTCCGCCAGGTAAAAAATGTCACACACTGTGAGGTTTGAAAAAACAAAAAACCAAAAAAAAAAAACTTAGACACACACCCACAAAAACAGACAAACACACACACACACCCACACACCTGTGAGTACGTCCCAGGTTAGCACCTTGACTGTTTTTCTTTGGGCCGCGCCGGTTCCAGACTTGCCCCCGGAAGGTCAACGCGGCGGGGCGGGATAATGCGACGCATGCCGATGGAGTCACCGATTGCAGCCTAATCCTGTCGACTGTCAACGTCGTGGCTCAAATGTCAAAACTATTAAGACGGGAAAATGAAACATCCGAAAAGCCAAAGACAGTTTCTGTTGAGCGGCGGTGGGAAAACTCAACCGTTCCAGTCGGTCCGCTCCAAAGCCCCTCTAGGGTGTGTGTGTGTGTGTGTGTGTGTGTGTGTGTGTGTGTGTGTGTGTGTGTGTGGGACAGGAACACGTTTCCTGTTCAATCCATGAATTAGTCGGGGCCCAGAGTGTCTGCGGCGCCGTGCTTCATTTCACGGCTGCAGTTCAGGACACTTTCATCAACTCATCCGCTGCACTGCGCCTCCACCTCCACTCGACACACACACACACACACACACACACACACACACACACTCCTGAAGATACAACACAAAATTCCACCGCACTGTCGAGTCTGTGCATGACTGAAAAACACCAGCAATCAGGAAGAAAGAATTATGGTTTGTTTTTTTCATTTCTTTTGTGTAACCGTGAATTGGAGGTGGCAGGCAAGTCGGGCTTGCCCACTTTGGTTTTTGGGGAAAACTTTAATTACGACCTCACTGCTCATGCAGCCCGGAAAGCTGCTTTTATGCTGTGGAGTCCAAAGCTCTCGGTTCAACTTGACCTGCGACCTTCAGACCGACCAGCGAGTTGGATTTCGCTGGTCGGTTTCGCTGCAGCGGTGCAGTGACGGACGGGCCTGGTTCGTGCCGCTGCTCGCCTCGCTTGCCTCACTTGTGTGGTGTGATGCGGGCGTCGTCGTTACGCAGGCCGTTTGGGGTTGCTACGCACACTCACACACACACACACTCACACGCCCACCGATGCCACAAGCTCGGTCTCGCCTTTAATACATGACTTCATTCACCCGCAGAATACAAAGAAGAATAAAAGTGGAATGATCCTCCGCTCGCTCGCTCTGCCAGCTGCGGTTTTGCGGCTCCTGCTCCGTCGCAGCGGATAAGTCCTAGCGAGGATTTCCAGCCCGCCGTGAATAAGTTCAGAGACGCTTTGCTCACGTTATTCTCACCCGAAGACAGACCCACCTGGTTCCAAACCCGGTGCGGTGCCTTGCCTGGACCTGCTCTGCCTCGCCCACAGTGCAGCAGCAGCAGCAGGTGGCCTTCTGGCTGAGGGTGGGGAAAGACTGTAAAATCTGCCCTTTGTGATGTCACAAAAAAGGCCAGCCGACCCCTTTCTGTAAATTTCTCTTTTAGATGCAATAGAAACTTATTTATAGCAGAGCATGTAGCACATGTAAATTCAAATGTTTAATATGTAAATATAGTGCTTTTTATCTTGCTTCTTATTTTTCTGTATATACTTACAGATATTTTATTTTTGTCTATATCATCAGTTAACATAATTGTTGACCTTTTGCACTGTAGCCTTTTTGTTGTTGTTGTTGTTGTTGCTGTAATTATGCAAATTTCCCCATCGTGGGATCAATAAAGGTCTTCTTCTTCTTCTTCTTCTTCTTCTTCTTCTTCTTCTTCTTCTTTCTGGCAGGTGCCGGTTCCACTATGGCCACGCGCAGAGCTGCCAGCCAAAATCCAGACTGAAACCGGATGGCTCTTTTGCAGTCCGAACAGTCACAAACCGCATGAAATTTTGGAAAACGGTTTGAAACCACCTTCGGGAGGTTAGTTTCATTTGGACAGATGCGTCTCAGTGTGAATGGCTCCAAACACACCGATGGGTTGTGAATGTCCGTGACGTCACTCTACGCGACGCAAAGGCCCAATGCGCCAGACCAGAGGGCGCCATTCCAGGTGGAGCGTAATGGAGCGGACAGAAGAAGTGGAAAGCAGCAGTCCCTGGACAGAGGAGGAAACTCATTGCCTCATCAGTCTTTGGGGAGATACTGTAGCTCCATTCAAGCCAAGCTCCAGTGCATGTATCGCAACAAGTGCGGCTGTCGCAATGATATGACGTCACACTCTATACGCTACGCTGGACGACGCCTCCGCTCCGACGTCGTTGCTACAGCAACCTGCCAGACGGGTCAATAATGTGGCCCAGTCTGAACAAAGCCACATCCCATTTGGACATTTGCTAAAAAAAAAAACAGTGTGGACAGTCAGCCCTGAAAATCAGGTTTGAGAAGGAATCTGAATCGGAATCAGATTCGCCTGCAGTGTGAACGCAGTCTAACATCTGCACCGGTCGCCAGAGTTAAGAATGAGAGCCGATAAAATGGTCTCTGCCGTGGAAAAACGATAGAGATCTTTACGCGGCTGGTGCCGATCAGATTTTAGTTTGTTTTTTGTTTTCTTCTGTGACCTGAAACAGCCAATAGCAGGTGCAGAGCATCCGCTCAGGTCAACATCGAGAACCAAGAATCAAACCCTGCAGGTGTTGTCAGGCCTTCAGCTGTGACATCGGTCTCACAATCTCCCTTAAAATGAACATTGTTAAAAGCCTTCATGATGCTTTGGTTTTCTGAGGCTGCCAACCAACCAGTTCAAGCCACCCACTGGCTACCGCGTCCACCTGCATTTGTCAGTTTTGACTGACAGGTAGCACAAAAAAATTGTACCCATACAACAGGTGGATTGTGTATGATAAGTTTATTAATACGTTTATTTATATTTCTATCAGACTTTTGGCATTTTTTTCCCTCTTCATACTTTTCTCTGCTTGCTGAAAAAAAACGTGGCGCGGTAGGTAGCTCCTTGCGCAACCCGGCTGGTGAAATCGAAATTCTCCGAATGTCTGCGGTTGTAGGGGCAAGAACAAAGCAACTTTGCATATTATAGTTGCCCTTTGTCGCACACGCACAGGTACATTGTCTCTGAGGTGTTGCCTCGATTCCAGAGTCGCTACACAGTTATTGTTAAGACTGTTGGTGCATCCGGGTCCAAGAGTGCAAAAAATAGTTGTGGTCGATGAAACTAATCTAAACTAAACTACTAAACTAAACATCTATCAACAGAAGGTTTGCATGCAAGATAACTGGACCCGATATTGTTTGGTGTTTTTTTTTTTTCTGGGATATTTCTCTGCAACCATCTTCTGAACCTCTCAACTCCCGACTCTTTTAAGGGTCAAGTGCATCAAAGGAAATTTAACCAATCTGGTGGTGATTCCCGATAGGCAACAAAACAAACGAACAAAAACATTTTTTTCATTCAGACAGATTTACTTCTTTGGAGTCAAGCAGTCAGTTTGTCAACAGTTAAACTATGACACTTGCACAAGACCCCTGGTGCAATTTATTTTTCCCAGCACCTATAGAGCCTTCAAAAACCTGCAAACCTCTCAAGGGCCAGCGCGAGGGAAAAACATGTTTTTGCATCATAATGCATTTAACCGTATTGCGCACTTTACTTTTGATTCTTGGCAAACGCCATAAAACCCCGCGTCTCTACTGGCCCAGTGGGTAAATCATCCTCGATCAAGTCCTGACTGGCTGTGCAAACCCCGGGGCTTGTTGTCTTTCACAAAAGTCACTAACTCTCCTCAGCAGGAGAAATAAAAACACTTGTTTGGCAAGTTGAAACCATTTCTACAAAAGTTTAAAGTTCCTTGCGGTGTCATTTCACTCTGCAGGTAAAACTGTTCCAACCCTGAAAAAAATTTGTCTTTTGCTCGTCCATCTTTCTGCAGGATTCATTGAGGCCCGAGTTCCCATTTTACACAGACTGTTCCAGCAACGTCTGCCACAACTGTTGGCGTCTGTAGGAACTGGTCCGTCCGGACCAATCAGCTGACTGCGCCAACTGACGCGAAATAAATCTTTCTGCCTCTGCAGAAACAGGAGGCGCGTCGTTGGCAGATCCTGCATCCTGGATCCCGGGTGCAAGAAGCATCCCATTGACCTTTGCTCCTTTGCCTCGGTGTTGGCCGGCCGCGGTTGTGGAGACCGACGCGCTGGGCCATACATATACTGTCATACTGGTATTTAGCAAATTACTGTGCAGGTTTCAGCGAAGAAAAGGCCAGACATGAATAAATAAAAATATGGGGCATTGGCGAGCTGTGTAATGCATTGACTCATATGCTCCAGTAGAGGGCTGTCTCGCTCTGTCTCACGCTGAAGACTGCAACTAAACCAGTGAGCTACAGGTATAGTGGATATACCGCAAAGCATGTGGAGTTATGATAAACGCACTCAGACAGTGACGGGTACCAACCTCCCCAGCTCGCACTGAGGCTGCTAGCTAAATAATAGTAATAATAATAATAATGATAGCCAGTTAAAAACTCTTTGCGGAGTGGAGGAACAACCCGCCGGAATGCTTCTGCAGATTACACCCAGGCCGCTGATGACACCCTCATGCAATGGCATCAACGCGGAAACTGGTACCACATTTCTCTGTGCCGTGTAACAATAGCAGGCACTGTTCGCCTGCCAAGCCCTTTTGGCAGGAGTCGAAAAAATATTGCACCGAAAAATATTTCCTTCCACCGACAGTCACGCACCTTGGATAGCGACGAGCTCCGTGGGAACTTTCACATCTTTTATGTTGCCTGTTTAATAGCTTCATTAGTCCACAACGAGCACCTTTTCACTCCCGATCACGTGGTTGCTAGTTGTGTCCTTCGGGCTAACCTGCTGCCTGCTGGTGACCCCTGGTGGTGGATCACTTAGAAGTGACTTCTGCTGTTTTTGTTTTTTGTTTTTTTTCCACTTGTTCACTTGTCTATTGTTTGTTCTCAACCAGTTCTTTCAAACAACACACAACAATTTGGCTCTTTTTTAATGCATAAAATGTTGCTGTATCTGTATGTTTACCGGCAAAAAACAAAATTGACTTTCTTTCTTAACGATGGCTTACAAGCTTCAAACTTTTAACTGTTTTCCATTATGCGTCAAGGCTGCAAAAAGGATGATGTAAACTCACAAGTTGTTGCTGTTGATTTGATGCACATTGATACTTTGTTATACAATGTTACAATGTTGTAATTCCACTCACCTGCACACTTAGAAATATGGAAACTTGTTAGTGACATCTAGTGGTTTGCTTTAAGGTTGCATCTCCTAGTCCCTGTCAGTCAAGGCTAATTTTATTGTGACATAAACTCGCAGAGGGCCTGACTCACCGAAGTCTAATTCATAAAGTCTTGGCAAAGGCTGCCAAGAAGTAGACTCTTGGTTTTCTTTTGTTCAGACAGACATTAGTTTAAACAGATATTACCTGCCTGTCTAAACTATTGTCAGTCTGAACAAAAGAAAACCAAGAGTATATCTACCAATGACAGAATGAACATTTTCAATGCCAAGAAGTATTTTGAAAGCATTTGGAAGTATGTTATTTGAAATATGTATGTCAGTGGAAAGTGAAACTGAGTTGCGTGAATAACTGTTTACAAAACAAAAATCCCCGTTTTTGCGTATTTGAAGTATATTTATGTGTAACAATATTAGAACTAATAATTCAACCAGATGGATGAGTTTCATTTTACCAGCACTGTGTGTTGAGGTGAAGCAAACTGCTGTGGCACTCGATGCGCAATAGTTAAGAATCTGATTTCTAGTCTAATCAGTCTAATCAGTCTAATCAGAACTCAAAGGTATAATGATAATAATAATAATAATAATAATAATAATAATAATAATAATAATATCATTATTATTATTATTCATTACTGCTTAATTGAGCCAGTGAATCTTCTCAGAACTCCAAATGAAGACACAACGTGGTCTCGTCAGTAAACACATTTATTTTTTTATTTCCATATCTTTCGGTAGCAAAAACATCACCTCGGGCCAGGAGACCCCGAGGGGTCGGACAGTTTCGGTTACACGCACGAGGGAAGACATGCACTACCTACAGTAGCAGGCTGTTTCAGTGGGCCGCCGGCTGGCCGACAGCGCCGGACAGGGCCCCATTTTTTCCATACATTCAAAACCTTCTGCAACACCATCGCAGCGACCGTCTCGGAGGGAGTGTCCTATAAAACTTTCCTTTCTGTAGTTGCAATTTGCCCAGTTTTTTTTTTTCTACCCCACTATGTGAGATGCAACTTCTTTTGTCTTTCTTTTTTAATTGTTTTTTATTTTTTCTTTAGTACAGACAGTTAGACATACAAAATATTTTTCTTTGGTCCCTTTCAGATCTTTGGTAGTGTTAGTAGGAATTATTGCTTCTCGGACGACAACGTAAGGCTCTACGGGAGGACGGGCGGCTATCAAGCACCTGACTTCAGGGTTTGTTTGTTTTTTATTGCGGTAGTCGAGTTGAATGGGCGGGTGGTGGAGGTCTGGCGGGGGTTGGGACGCTTCGGGAGGTGGGGGCGGGGGGAGCGACCTGTGAAGGTTAGACTAACTAGGCACGCCTCCGGGCTCCTGCCGGCTTCGCTCAATCCTCGATGACCTCGGAGGACTCGGACACCACCCTGCCGTCCTTGGTCTCGATCATCTTGATGACCACGTTCTTCTTGGTCTGGGTGCTGTAGCCGCTGCCGCCGCCCATGTTGCTGCTGCCGTAGCCGCCGCTGGAGTAGCCGCCGCTGGAGTAGCCGCCGCTGGAGTAGCCGCCGCTGGAGTAGCCGCCGTAGCCGCTGCTGGCGTAGTTGCTGCTGGCGTAGCTGCTCTTCAGGCTGTCCACGGGGAAGCCGCCGTAGCTGGCTGCGGGGAGGGAGAAGAGGAGGATGATGAGGAGGAGGATGAGGAGCTGGTTTGAATCTGGTGGTGGAGGTCCCCAGGCCGGAGGTGGAAGGCGGGCGAGGACGACAACTTACTGCTCTGCTGGGAGATGTTGATGGCCTTGATGCCGTTGGCCAGTCTGTCCTCTTCTCCCTCCAGCAGCTTCCTGTAGGTGGCGATCTCGATGTCCAGGGCCAGCTTGACGTTCATCAGGTCCTGGTACTCCCTGATCTGGCGGGCCATGTCCTGCTTGGCTCTCTGCATGGCCTCCTCCAGCTCCCTGATGCGGTTCTTGGCGTCCTTCACGGCCAACTCGCCGCGCTCCTCCGCCTCGGCGATCTGGGCCTCTAGGTTGGTGCGCTGGAGAGAGAGAGAGAGAGAGAGAGAGAGAAACATTTTTGTTTTGGTCTGGGTTTGTTTTTGGAGTTGGGTGAAAAGAACAGATGGCTCGTGCTCGCAGGGAGGCGCACCTGTCCCTTGATGGAGTCGATCTCTGCCGTCAACCTCTGGATCATGCGGTTCAGGTCTCCGATCTCTGTCTTGGTGGCCCGCAGGTCGTCTCCGTATCTGGTGGCGGACGTCTGCATCTCCTCGTACTGGACAAACATCCGGAGCGGAGACGTGAACCACGGTGGATGGAGGAATCAATGCATCTACGTGGACTTGTGATAAATGTTTTTGTTTTTTTTTTTCCCGCCCTCTCACCTTGGTCTTGTACCACGTCTCTGCCTCGGCGCGGCTGCGGTTGGCGATGTCTTCGTACTGTGCTTTGACCTCGGCGACGATGGAGTCCATGTCCAGGTTGCGGCTATTGTCCATCTCCACGATGACCGACGTGTCCTTGATTTGGCTCTGGAGCTCACGCAGTTCCTGAAGAAGGGAGGGGGGAAAATGAGAACTCTCAAATGGATGAGATCATCCAAGCATTGGCAGCCAGTAGAAGAAGAAGAAGAAGCTCCGTACCTCCTCGTAGATGGACCTGAGGAAGTTGATCTCGTCCGTGAGACTCTCCAGCTTGGCCTCCAGCTCCACCTTATTCATGTAGGCCTCGTCCACGTCCTGAAAGCGGCAGCAGCAGCCGCGGTTACTGGCGGAAGGATGACGAGGCGCCGCGAGGTGCGCAAGAGAGAAAAACAAGCATGCATAGATGTGATCATTTACACACACACACACACTGACCTTCTTGATGAGGACGAAGTCGTTCTCACACTCTGTGCGCCTGTTGATTTCATCTTCATACCTGGAAAAAATAAGACGAGAACAAGTCAGGCAGCGCTCCAGGTCAAACAATGAGTCTGACTCCCAACATGACCACTAGGAGGCGCAAGCGGTCCATCCCTAACTGTCAGCCGACTGCGACTCGCTCTACTTCATAGACAAGCGACGTGTCTGTGCTGAAAGAGGCAGAGGCGTCTGTTCACGCCCCCCCCTCCCTTGACGGAACCAGAAGGAAGCTGTATTTGTTTGTTTGTTCGTTTGCTTGTTTGTGTTTTAGCTGCAGCCACGCTTAATGGGAACCTATTCTCTTTCAGCGCCTGGAATTTGGACAACACATAACAACAGACAGATGTTGGGAGTGGCCCGCCCCAAATGTCGGGCGAGGCGCCAGAAATATTTTCTGAGCCGCACTGATGATGTTCAACCGACTCCACTGACATCTTCCCTGGATCGAATGGCCGTGAGGAAAGGACGGGCCCCAGATTTCACGGCTGCTCTGCTCAGAACTCCGAACAATTTTATTTAAATAAAAGAAATAATGAATAAAAAAAACCAAAAAACACCAACAGCAACCGTGAAATGACTTTGTTTCCTGAAGCGACTTACGGGCGTGTTTCCTTTTCTTGCCGGACGCGTTCCAAAGGAAGACAAGTGAACGCTTTCGCGACGTTTCACGATTTTCAGACACACGACGAGGACCGACGGGTCGGACGAGGAGCTTTGCACCAGGTGGCGCTGCCTCGCTGCGGTGTGTAGAGCCGTGCCCACTCACTTGTTCTTGAAGTCCTCCACCAGGCCCTGCATGTTGTGCAGGTCGGACTCCAGCTTGATCTTGTCGTTGCCGAGGCTGTCCAGCTGCCGGCGCAGGTTGGCGATGTAGGCCTCGAACATGGCGTCGATGTTGGAGCGGGTGGTGGTCTGATCCTGCATCAGCTTCCACTTGGTCTCCAGCATCTTGTTCTGCTGCTCCAGGAAGCGGACCTGGTGCAAGGAGAAGAAAAAGAAGACGAAGAAGAAGAAAAAGGGGGGGATGAGTTTGTTTGTTTTTTTTGGGGGGGGGACTTGCTGGATGTCGGTCGTTACATAGCAAACAGCTGTGGGAACTACCGGGGTCGACCCGGCCCCTGACTTCCTGCATCCTCGCCATCCACTGCTCTTTGTCCGTCTATCTTTGGAGCAACGTTTGCGTAGCGCCGCTGTGTTTTCCAGACGGGGCTCTGATTTTTATTTATTTTTTTCCCTGAGCGGAAGGCCTCCGACCTGCGTGCATCCTGACCAGGAGCAGGTTGGAAAATTCATCGTCACAAGGTTACTCAACAATCCCCCCCCCAGCCCCCCCCAGGTGTGGTGTGTCTTCCTGTTTTTGTGTGCTGATGGGGGCGTCCTGGTGCAAATTGGAAAAATATACAGAGGGGAGAGGGCCGGCCGGGGCAGTGTTAAAAGACGACGCTTCCAAAGGCGGAAAGGTCAACATTGGGACGCATTAGACAGGCGATGACACGGGAGGTGGTTGAGCAGGAAGTGGGGATGATGGAAATGAGGAAGGCGAGTTGGGCTGGAAGGGCGGGGCCACCCTGCTGGCGACCACGGGCGTCGGCAGCGGGGTGAAGTTTGCCGTGGACGAACTTTCTGGTAAAAGAAACCCCTGGTTTTCACCACTGCTTGTTTCTCTCTCGACCTCTCGAGTCAAAACTCTGCAGTAACCGGGAACAGGACTCAGGCGGTGAGTGACGGAAAGGTGGGGGCTGAGGGGTGGGGGTGGAGGGTTGGAGTTGACTTGCAGCCAGTCATCTGGCACCGGCCGGAACTCGACACCAGCCAAGCCTCTTTAAATATTAACCCAGCGACTCGTCACAAAAACCCCCCGATTCTCTCTCTCTCTCTCTCTCTCTCTCTCTCTCTCTCTCACTCTCTCTCACTCTCTCGCTCTCTCTCTCTCTCTCTCTCTCTCTCTCTGTCCTGCCTTTTTTCTTTTGAAAAAAAAAAAAACATGTTACACTTTAGTTTGACGGCGTCGGTGGGTGGAGTTGGGGGGGCGGCCCCTGAGGGGGCCACACCTCGGACAAGGGGGCGGGGCCGCTCCCAAGGTAACTCTTATCACTAGCTCTGCCCCGACACGCCCTTTTCTCTCTCTCTCTCTTTGTCTTTGCCGCTCGCCCCCCCCCCCCCCAGACACCACCACCACCCCGTCGGCCTGCGTTTCATCGCTATAAAAGGGCAGCTTCGGTGTGGCCGGGCTCGACGTTGAGTCGTTTAACCTCCGATATCACATTGGCCGGAGCGGACGAGGGAGTTTAGATGGATCCTGAGAACATGAGGAGCTCTTTATCGCCTTGTTGCATAATAATCAGCAAACTTCTCCTGGAGGGGGGAAGCTGAACTTTGCACCAACCTGAACTGGTTCCTCTGCAACCAAGACAACCAGAGAGTTTTTGCGCAAACACACACACACTTAAACACACACGCACGCGCGCGCACTCTCGCAATCTCCCACCTTGTCAATGAAGGAGGCAAAGCGGTTGTTGAGGCCCTTGATCTGCTCCTTCTCCTGGGTGCGCACGGCCTGGATGGTGGGGTCGATCTCCAGGTTGAGCGGCGCCAGCAGGCTCTTGTTGACCGTCACGGCCGTGATGGGGGCCTGCGACACCATGCTGCCTCCGAAGCCGCCTCCGTAGCTGCCACCGGACATGCTGGAGCCCAGGCCGTAGGTGGTGGTGCTGGAGATGCCACCGCCGACACCGACACCGCCACCGAAGCCCCTGCTGCCGCTGGCGTAGGAGGTGTGTGGGTGGCTCCTGCGGCCGCTGGACCCGCTGTAGGAGAAGCTGCTGAAGTTCCTCGGGGCGGACGACTTCATGCTGTACGAGGAGCTCCTGTAGGTGGACATTGTGGATCCTGGGAGTCGCTTGTGTCGCACGTCGGGGATGAATGAAGTGGGAACTGGGCGCTCTCGTCTGGGCCGGGCAGGACGGCAGGCAGGCAGGCAGGCAGGCAGAGGGGAGAGACCAGAGTGGATAGGAGTGGGAAGAAACTCCTGAGGACTTTTAAAGCCTGTTGCTGTGGGAGGAGACTGAGGCAGGCCGTCATTGGCTGCAGGGAAGCAAGGAAGGAGGCGGGACTGTAACGCAACACTAGTATGACACATGGGCCAGCAACTCTAAACCACTACCTGCTCTCCCTGCACGCTCTGCACTCTGTGTGTGTATGTGTGTGTTTTGGGAGAGAAGAACTGGTCATTAGTGAGGATTGTGGACGTTGTGCTTCTTTTTTTCTTCTCCCCTCATTGTGGCCCCTGCAGGTAAAAGTGTTCAAAAACTAGGAGGTCCGGGCAGGTTTGGAGATATAATCTGTTCCATCCAGCTGCTGCTGCTGCAGCAGTGTGTGTGTGTGTGTGTGTGTGTACTGTGGTTGGTGGGTGTGGCTGATAAGGGGTTTCAGCACTCCAGAAAAGTCCTGCACTGCAGAAAACACTCACAGGCTGGAACATACAGGCAGCCTGGAGGCCGCAGACGGGCATTGAGTGAAAGTTACACGATAAAAAACAGCGTTGCAGTTTAAAAGCGCGACAGCAGGACCAGTAGGATGTCGGATCTCGGCTGCCGCTGCAAAATAAGCTGAACTTTAGCTTTTTAAAAAGTTGGGATAAAGATGAACAGCAAGCGGCTCTCTGGAAGGAAATAGGCAAATACGTCAAAATAAAAGACGATGCGGTGCAATTGTGCATTTATGAGCAGCGTTCTTGAAGCGACCAGCAGGACGAGGCGGCAGGAGCCACTTGGCCCGCCCCCAGAAAAACTTCTTCCAAGTCTTCAAGTGAATCGAGGCCGTCACACTGTAGAACTGAAGACATTGTAAATTCTGCCTCTTTTTATGTCACGCAACCGCTTTCTTTCTTTTTTTTCAGTTTTGCAACTCCCTGTGCTTTGTAGCTGCAGATTCTTCCGCTGCTGAACGCAGCCGCCGTGCAACCCGTAGTGCAGCCGGCCAGGAGAACCGTGCCCTGCACAAAAAAGAAAAAAAACAAAACTTTTCGTGTCCTCCCACCTCGCCGAATCCTGACTGGGCCCCCTGCGTCCCATCCCATCCACCAATCGCGCTGCAGCATTCCTCCCCCTCCCCACCTCTGCTCCCTCGCCGCGGTGACTCATCTGGGCCTGGCACTGCCCAGGCAACCCCCACCAGCCTCCCTCCCTCCCTCCTTCCCTCCCCCCTCTGGACCAACCGGGTGGCTCATCGTGGAAAACAGCCGGTTGTGAAAAGTCGAGTCCTCGTCAAAAAGCGTCGAGGACAGGTGTAAGGAATATCTCCCGGGGAGGGGGGGCGGGGGAGGGGACCGACATCATGCCGCTGTCAAATAGTTTGATATAAACAGTGGCCGGAGGGGATTTCCTGCACCGTGCTGCGATGCCATGTGACTGCAGGAAATCACAGAGCTGATGTCTAATCACCAGGTTCTGAATCATGCCGGCGGGAGGAGGAGGAGGGGAGGAGGCAGTGATCTGAAGTCATCAGAGGAGCCGAAAAACAGAAGCGAGTCAGACGGTTAGCGGGCTAATGGGATTGAGCAGAAGCCAGCTTTGCGGAAGCGCGTCGACGATTCGATGATGATTCTGAATTTTGAGGCGGCGCCGGCTTTCAGGGCAAAACTGCACCCGGACATGTGTGCTGTGTGGATGGCTGAAATGGTTCCAGTTCCAGAACTGCATGTTTGTTTGTTCTTTCAGGCTTAATAGCTGTCATCATCTGGAAAAGAACAAAAACAAAAAACAAAAAAACTGCATTATTTCGCTTGGTGGCCTTGTTATTCCTTCTTGACACTGTCACGCTTTACGTCACAGTTTTGCACTCAATTTTTGTTTTTTTCTGTTTGTCAGTATTTATCCATAAATATGTTGCTGATTGCTGGACCTGTAAATATTGTCAAATCAGGAGACCAGTGAGTACACTGACTGACCAGTCAAACCAGTAAAACCAGTCAAACCAGCAACATCAGATCACGGTAACCCAGTCTTGTATTACTGTCCACATTAGGATTTCAACCCTCAAATTCATTCATTCATTCATCTTCTATACCCGCTTCTTCCTTTTCAGGGTGACAGGGGTCTGCTGGAGCCTATCCCAGCTGTCTTAGGGCGAAGGCAGGGTACACCCTGGACAAGTCGCCAATTCATCGCAGGGCCACATAGAAACAAACAACCATTCACACTCACATGCACACCTATGGACAATTTAGAATATTCAATTGACCTGACATGCATGTTTTTGGACTGTGGGAGGAAGCCGGAGAACCCGGAGAGAACCCACGCAGACACAGGGAGAACATGCAAACTCCACACAGAAAGGTCCCAGGCCCAGGCCCCGGAATCAAACCCACGACCTTCTTGCTGTGAGGCGGCAGCGCTAACCACTGCGCCACCGTGTCGCCCACCCTCAAATTCTTTATTTTTAAAAAGAGAGACAAAGCACATTAATCAACATTTCCTACAGAAGGTAAATATAGCCGAGCTAGCTGAAGGCTAATTTCCACCGGTAGTCCCTTTGGCAGGTGTAAATAGAGACTCCAATAAAACGCACGACAGACATAGATAAGATGGCAGCGTGAAGACAGATAGACAGATAGAGTAGAAAGATAAAAATAAATGAAAAAATGAAAGTACAGTGCAGTCATCATAAGACAAGCCACGTTGGCTAGAGCACAGTTTTAAAGGACATTCATTCAGTCAGGACCTGTTACAGGTAAAATACACAACAAAACTCAAGCCAAAAAAGAACAAAAAAAAACCAAAGCATTAATTAATGATTAATAACTTTTTGTTCACGCTTTACTTATGTGCTGCGCGACCAATCACGCGCTGCCTCTCAACTGCAGCAATGCGCACATAACAATCAACCCTCGACTCTATTGCCGCTGCTCTGCACTGAGCCGTCCCCAGGCACAGCCCAGCTGTTGGACAGCCAGTGTGCGTGTGTGTGTGTGTGTGTGTGTGCGTGTGCGTGCGTGTGCGTGTGTGTATGGATGCATTAAGGGTGTGTGTAGAAGGGTGTAACCGACCTCTTGTGCTCAACTTAATCATAAAGCAGACACACACACACACACACACACACACACACACACACACACACACACACAGGGCGAAGGAGTGTTTGTCCAGTTAATTGTCTGGCGGCTGGAACTCCCAGTTTGCTGTTGAAATGACCCACTGGTCAGGATCCTTGCTGGGATTTCTCCCCATGTCTCAAATTGAATACAAAAAAATAAAATAATAATAAATAAATAAATAAAACACACACACACACAGTGCATTACAGGGGTGGTGTGTGTACTGTACGTGTGTGTGTGTGTGTGTGTGTTTTGGGCGGCAGTGACGGCCTTCCTGGCAGGATGCAGCACAATCACCTGGCACGGTCGCCGGCACATTGTATCGCAATCAAACAGGCGCTTATTAAACACACACACAAACACACACACACACACACACAGGGGCGAGTTGCACACGTCCGTTCGCTTGGTTAGCGTATGGAAAAACACGACACAAGAGTAACACAAGAGTTGTGTCTGTGTGTGTGGGGCGTGCAGTGATGAGGCCTGCCTTGCTTTTCAGTTCTAACACTGCACAAAATGCAACAGCGAAAAAGAAGGGTAAATATCTGCTGACTCATGTTTTCAAGTTTAATTTTGTCTAGGGAAAGAAAGGTGGAATTTACCTGGTGGTCAAAGTATGTAATTACAAGCAATTTCACAAGGGAGGAAAATGCAAATGACACGAGATTTGCTATATATTTTTAAATAACGAAGTCGTTTGAAGTGGAGATTAATTTAGCCGAGATGTCGGTCGATCAACACACAGCGTGGCCCCGAAAATTCAACCATAGGAAAAATAGTGGGCGGAGTTTAACAAAGTTAAGTGGTTGAGTGTCCTCAACCAATCAAGGCTGTCAGTTCTTTGTTCTTCTTTTTTTGATGGCATATTCTGATCCTTTGAAAATATCTTCTATCTGCAGTTGTACTCTGAATTGAAGAGCGAAAGTTTTGTGCAGGTTCTTCTGCAGGAGCAGCAACGGGGGGCAACCTCAACAGCCGGGAATCTTGGTCCACTCTGGACGTTCTGGTCTGACTGGCAGGCTGAACTTCTCGTCCGGGCACCAGGGTGGATGCTCAGGTTCACCCAGTGTGGCAGGTTTGTGGCCACAACAACCAGTAGCCAAGTGAGCTATCGACACCAACCCCCCCACAGGAAGTTCTGCGGACGGATGGGACACAAACAGCCGACTGGTGTCATCGGTTCATCGGGGACGTGAAATTAAAAAACTAAATTATTCCCACAAATCAAATTCTCTTGCTTCAAAGCAGCTTCCTGTCTTGCGGAGCAGTAGCTGCAGCAGCAAGCAGCCCAGTGGAGCTGCCAAAAAAAAGAAAAAAAAAGCTATATTTAAAAAGCTTTTTTTTTTTTTTTTTTTTAGGATGACTGCTCGCAAGTTCTCTCTAAAATTAGCTTCTTGGATGGAAGAAACAAAAAGTCCTCTGGCTCAAGGGCAAAAAATGTTTTACTGTATTTTTCTTTGATCTGCTCACAAGCAGGTTTTGCTCCTCCAAGACATTTTGCACATCGGAGCAGCAGAACAATCAATCCAAAAAAATGTTCTTCTTCTTCTTCTTCTTCTTCTTCTTCTCCTCACGGCTATTTATAACCACCTCAGAGGGGACGGAGAAACAAGAAGAGCAAAGTTTGGAGAAAATACAGACGCTCCATGGAAAGAAAAAAGAAAAAAAAGAAAAACCTTCTCCCACTGGGCCCTACTGACCACAAAGCATCGGTTTCCTGACATAATTTTCGGTCTCCTGCTTTTTTTTCCCTCCTCCTCCTCGTCCTCCCTTCTTCAAACAGCAGCACTTCCTCATTTAGAGAAACCAAAACTTAATGTGCAGCGTGTGTGTCAGTGTGAGCGAGACCCTCGTCCCCATTCAGCAGATTTGCTGTTTTGCTCAGAGTCCCCATTTCTATGAAACCACAAACACACACACACACACACACACACACAAAAGGCGACATACGACACGTCCCCCTCTGGTGTGCGTCCTCATGTGATCCCGCCAGGACCGCCATGTTCTCCTCTTGCCCCACTCCACCCATCCACACCCCTGGCCACGCCCACGGTCGCCACGGCAACGCGGGGAGAAACCGCAGCGTTCCGATGACTTTGCCGGCCCGTGGAAACAAGCGCTTACCGCTGCCGCGTCGCCATGGCTACGGGCGGTAAACTCACTCACGCACGCTCGCTCACTCACGCGCGCAGAGCGCCCGTGATCGCTGCCCCGCGCGTGGAAACACTTGGTCAGTGATCGTCAGCTGAGATTTCTCCTTCGCTTCCTGTCAGCAGGGCCTCATTGAGCAAGACGCGGGCAGTTCTCCCTCAGAACGACTCCGGGTTAACCTGCAGGTTTTACCGCCGGGCTGCAGAACAATGCAAAGGCGATTCGACGGGAAAGAGGAAGCGCGAGAGTTTCCCTCCGAGCGTTTTCTGTTGGGTTTTTTTTTTGGTTTTCCTTTAATTTTTTCCAGTCCGTTTCCAATCCGACGCCAGTCGAACTGCAGCCGCCCTTTGTTCCAGTCCGCCAGCGGTTTTGCAACAACCAGCAACAGAAACAAAAAAAAAAAAGAAATAAAACCGCGATGCGAAATGCGAGGATTAAACTTTCATTTTCAAGACTTCCACTCAAATTGTCTCTAAACTCTCCAGATGAGTCTCGTCAGATAACGACAGCGCCGGAACCCGTCGGCCAGCCCGCGAGTTCCTAATCCAGCCGCATCATCGGCACATGTGGCCTCCACATTTGACTCTTCTTCTTTTTTTTTTTTTCTTTTTTTGCAGGGAAAGAGAAACCAGAAACGCTTTAAATATACAACGGGAAGGCCTCACTGAGTGTTATGTAAAGCGTCAGAATGTCTGAGCATGAACTCATTCACCACTCGGGTTTATGGTCTGGGCAGCGACTTCTGCAGGCTGAAGGAAAGAGTCATCGGCGAAACGCCAGCAACAGTCTGCTCGACGGAACCCGAGGCTTCAGAACGAGAAGTCTAACAGTCGGCTGAGATGAACTGAGCTGGAGTGGTGCGAGTCGAAACCCTGCGGGGACTCACAAGCGCCCCCTGTGGAGCGCCCAGAACAATGCCGACAGTGTCCATGAGGGGCTTCACATCCAAAGAGCTCGGCGGTGGCGGAGAAAGTGAACGGAAAAGTAGAGTAACTGGCAAAACACACGCACACGCACACACACACTGGAGTGGAGCCTGGAAAAGAGAGTATTTTGGGTTGCGGTGCCGCTCGGAGGACGGGAGAATCTGGTAGGACAGTAAAAGTCCAGCTTTAGCTCACCCTCATGTTACACTTCTGTGAGAAAATGGACTGTGTGTGTGTGTGTGTGCCACCCATCATTTTACGATGTAAAGAAAACTCGCCCGGTGGAGGTGTTCCTCAAGGATGGGCGCTCGGCCCCGCCCCGTTTCCTTCACACGCCAACATTTTCAGTCGCTTCGCTCCGTTTCTCGGCGCAGTTTTCACACAGTGGGGCCATGGCCTCTGCTGATTACAGCCGCAGACATCTGAGACTGATTAGGAACCCGCACGTATGCAATTCCCGGGATGCAAAAACTCAGCAGAAAAAAAGAGCCCATCCAGGAACGGCGGTACGATTTAGGACATTGGGAAAATGTTGGATTGAAAAATCGTACCAATGGAGTGGAGGCAAAAAGTTATTTTTTGGATCTCAGTGACAATTTAACTTGAATTGAAATGAATGAATGAATGAATGAACAAGTCCAGTCCTTGTTGAGCTCAATTAGACTTTTAACTTTAAAATACCTTAGAAATGAAATATATATATATATATGTGTGTGTGTGTGTGTGTGTGTGTGTGTGTGTGTGTGTGTGTGTATGTATATGTATATGTATACAAATAAAAAGTGTACATATATATATATATTTTACCAGCAGTCTGAAGAGCTCAGCGCTCCCATGCTGCTGCTAGCAGTGTAGCAGATCTTGTCATTTGCAATAAGCCACCTCACAGTGCGGCCCTCACTTGGTTGCACTTCCTCTGAAAGCAGGAACTGCAGACACTGAAGAGGACGCCACCAGTGGTACTGACCCCCCCCACTCTCCCTCAACGCCCCTGTGAATAAATTGTGAAAGAATCGACAGCAGTACACAAGGGGACCCCTGTGTGTGACCTTGGTCAGTTTGCTGTGAGACTCTGGAGTAAACAGCAACTCTGTGGTTTATTGCCAACTCTCCAGACTGAGCTTAACAAGAATGTGTCTAAAAAATAAATGAGTAAATAAATCTCAGTCCAGTCCATCTTCCAGGAAGACGTGCCCACCTCCATCCATCACAGAGCTGTTTGTCCTCGGACCTTTTTTTTTTTTTTTTACATCACTTTCTACAAGTTAAAGATCATCAAGACTTTCACCAAGTTACCAGGCAAAAAACAAAACAACAACAAGAGTGTGTATTTATGGCTTCCTGCCCTGGAAACCACGTTTGGTCTCTATCTGTCCGTCTGTCGCTGTTGCTATGGAAGTGAACTCAAACACTCCTCCGTCGCCTCCTCTTTCCGCTGTGACCCCGCCCCTGTCCTCCACCAGAAGCCTCCACTCAGCTCCACGCTCTGCTTGTTGGCATGAGTCAGTGGCTTCAAAATGAGAAGCACAGGGACGCTGCCGAGCCCTCAGATTTCATATTTCATGTCTTCGCGTCTGTCTGCGGTTCTACTTCACTCTTGTGTGTGTGTGTGTGTGTGTGTGTGTGTGTGTGTGTGTGTGTGTGTGAGCGTGTGTGTGTGCGTGATTGTGATCTTGTGCATCCAGCCCGTCCTGCTGAGCCACCTGAAGAACACCAAGCCACAGTTTAATTGGCAAAGGCCCTGAGACGCTATGCTAGGCTACACTACATTACATAAGGCACACATGCATCAAACCTCCTGCTGCAGCCACCGTGCCCCTTTCAGCAGGAACCAGTTGTGTGATACATAATGTAAATGTGCCCACTGCGGTGTGGTATGTTGTTGGGTTTGTGTGTCTGTGTGTGTGTGACATGGCACGAGAGGAGCCCGCGTGCAAGCCCCGCTGAAGGAGGAGTTACACAGATGTGCAAACGCAAAACATGTGTAGCCAATGTTTATTTAATGCTTCCCCGCCTCCAAGGGGCCTCCTCAGGTACATCAATCCACTAACCTCTCGTCCCGGATGGGAAGCGGCTTGCTGCTGCCCCCTTTTGTGCACCGCTGGGGTGGGTGTGTCTCTGTTTGACGGCAAACACTTTACACAGCAAGCCCTGATTGCAGTGTTTAAGTTTGGCTGCTATGCGTCAACGCCGAGGTCGCTGAGTGACTTCCTTCTCCTCTCGGCTGTAATCAGGGCTCGCTATATAATGTAGGTGGCGCCGGTGAGAGTAGAGTTACGTAACGTGCCTGAATCATATCTTATCTCCCGTGTTGCGATCAGAGCAGGGTGCGTGTGCAGTGTGGCGAGAGAGTCGTTAAATGATAATTAGATTTTTTTTTAAATTTTTTTTTGACGAGCTGGTGGTTTTAAACGTACTCTTTCACAGGGTCATGGCTTAGCTTAGCTTCTTAGCAGCACCATGGAACTGAACGGCTCGGCCAAGCAGCACTTTTTTCTTTTTTTTTTTAAAGTGTTTTGGTTTTGATTCGACTCACTCCAGCAGTCGTTTTGTGTTAAGTTCATAACATCATCGGCTCCGGGATCAGAAAAGAGTCTTTGAAGCCGAGCGACTCCGTGCTGGCGCTGTTTAAGTTAAGCTAGCCAATTTCCTGCGCCAGCATCATCGCTAAGCGCACAGACAGGCATCTTATTAGGAGTATGACATGGACTCGGCAGATTTTACAGGATCCGACCGCAAACATCAGGCTGCAAGGAGGTTTGTTTCACCCCCGAAAAAGCGAAAGTGGACCTGCAAAGACACACACACAAGAAACGTAAGTGAAGATTTAAAGATAAAACTCGAGCCTGCGAGAAGCAAATTATGCAGAAATTCAGACGCTGAAAATGGTTGGGAACAGACTTTACCCAGGATTTGTAACGTTTGACATGAAAGCACAAAATACAGAAACAAGAAAAGCAACAACTTGATGGTGGCTGAGACAAATAAACTCAAACATGGGCACAACTCGGGAGAAAAACATAGAAGAGGAACAGAAACAATGATGCTATCCTCTCTCTTTTTGACTTGTGGAATATGGAAGGTACTGTATGTACATGTAAATTATGTGTGTGTGGTTAGCACTGCAATTGTGCAGGCTACAATTTTGTGCAGGCAGAAAACTCGCCTCCCTTAACTCGAGTGTTGTTGGGTTTCTTCCAAAGGCCTGCTGATCCTGCTCGCTGCCACAGAGGATCACACGGTTATGAGAAAACTGCTCAAAAGGTCGAGCAAGACGGCGAGCCGGCTCACCATAAAAGCACAAAGCTCCACTTCGAGAGAGAAAAAAAAAGAAAAAAAAAACGCTAAGAAAAATGCAGCGGAATAGCAAAAGTCGGCGGCTGCAAGTGTTTAAGTCCAAACCGCGTTCTGCTAGCGAGTAGAGCACACAGGTGGAAACAAGTAATCTTGTAAACGGGGCAGAGCTACTTCCTGGTTTCTTCTAATTCGGATGATCGGATTCCACTTTGTGATACATGATATCCACCGACTGCTCCAGCAAAGTAGATCAGGAAATCGGGCCAAAAGAAAGACAATTGCGCTCCGTCTGAGGTGTGTCTCCTCGGCACCGGCACTGTAAGGTTACACTGCATTCCCACACACACAGTGTCGCTATCACCACCTCGCGAGACTTAAAACCGGACAATCTTGACTCTTATACAGCACGTTTACCGGGCGGTAGGGGGACTAACTAACCTCGGTATGCGGTTATACAACACGTCTTTTAACAGCCTCCAAAGTAAGCAAAGCTAAAGGCTGGCACGCCGAGGGGAGAACAATTAAAGAGAAACACAATGGTGTATTCAAACAGCAGGCACTCACGGGAGGCAAATAAAGGAGCCGGCGTGAGTCACTGCCCCGTGGTGAGGAAAGAAAGAGAGACAGAGAGGGAGAGAGATAGAGCGAGAGAAAGAGAAGTAGCAGGGCCATAAAACAAATATAATCTTCCAATCAGGCCCCGTGCCTCGGTGACTCATAACGTGCTACTGTGGTAGAGTGTGTGGAAGGGATCAAGGGCCTGCACAGTTTAGTTCAGGCATTGAAAAATACGGACCCTTTGTCCTGGAAGTGCAGATAAATCTTCAATAAAAGGGAAAAAAAACTCATAAATGCTACAAACAAAGTCGGTGTAGCGGTCGTGCCGTCACAACTTTATTATTTTTCTCCCACTGTCTAGTTTCTGGGAAAAGTGGGCAGTCTGGACTCACACCGGGGTCTTTGTCCAGCAGTTGGTTCACAGCAGAGGGGAACTGTGATGAAAAGCAGGTATGATGACAGCGGATTGGAATGCAATGAAATGAACCCACGCAGCAAAGGAAGATAAGCAAAAAAAAAAAAAAAAAAAGGGGGGAGGAGAGAAGGGGAAAGGGAAGGGAAAGGGGTTGGGGGTGACGTCGTTAAGGATGGAAGGGAGTCGACATGTTCCCACTGCCAGAAACACAGCGGCCTGGTCTGCGGCCAGAGACGCTAATTGCTATTCTAGCGATGGTGTAAAACAGCGGGAACCGGTCAGAACCGGCTTGCAATCAACGTTCCACGTACAATGGCAGGAAACATTCATCTTTGAAACATTCATCTGAGATTAGAGATTAAAACTAAGAGAGCGTATTTTTCAGAATGAAAGAGCCCCCCCTGGGTTGCAATTGTGTTAGCTTAGAAGCTAACAAGGCTGGGTGAGGAGCCACACACGGCGTTCGTTCTGGGGGGGGGACAACATCACATGATGCTCTGTGGACTGTTGGAACGAGGTAATGTGGACATGTGGAAGCGTAAAGTTACAACTGTTGGAAATTCACTCACTTTTTGTGATCTTGTTATCTGAAATTTGCGTTTGGCTAACACGGGAGAACGATACACATAAATGGAGTAAAAGTGTGAAATATTTAATGGTTTTATCAATAATTGATGATGACATGATTCATTTGCAAGAGTAGAAAGAATTGTGATTATAATTCCTAATTACATTTTTCATTAATTCTAACCATTACAAATGACAACTGAGTTTAGCTTGATGCTAACTACTGTCGTGTTAGAGTTGCTGGGACATTTCGATGAGGGAGAGGAGCACTTGTCTCTTTGACGCTCCCGCCACTGAATCCCTCCCAACGTTAGCATCACAAAGTCATTTTCTCCACTGCGTTTTGTCTTTTTGTCCATAAAGTTTTTAACTTTGACAAATTTGCATTTGTACAAAAACCTTGACCAGCCACGCTGGCGCGAATCGCGATACAATGCTCGCACCTTCACTGGACGTCAGATACACAGTGTGTGGGTGTGGGTGTGTGGGTGTGTGCGTGTGTCTTTGTGTGTGTGTGTGCGTGGCAATAGGGGCTGCGCAGCCAGCGGAATGAAGCGAAAGTGCAAAAAAAAAAAAAAAAAAAGAACAGACGGCCGGAGCCAAACAAGAGCTCCAGTGTTCAGCGAAGGCCAGATTTATGGGTTTCGGGAGGAAAGAATGCGAGGTGTCCAATTCCTCACTTGTGCTCTGCCCACAGCCCATAATCCTGCTCCCTGAACGCTGGGCTCAAAGGAGAGGGCGTTTGAAACACGGTGGGACCTGGAACATCCCTGGAAAGGAGCTCCTCCGCAGCCTCAGAGCTTGAGTTTGCAGGGAAGCGAAAGTTCTGCAAGACGGCGTTTTTCGCGGGCGCTGACCCGCGATGTCACGCACTGCATGACGCACCTATAGCCTCCTCCGCCTCGGCCGCAGCTGTGAAAACAACCAGGATCTGAAGCGGCTTCCTTTAAGTTGCTCGTTCCTTATGTTTTCCCCCCACCCCACCCACCTTTTGTTTTACTATCGACTCTTCATTACATAACAACTGATTCTCCCTGAGAGCAGCCACACCCGCTCCAATAACTCAGCCAGACAGTTGGCTTGAATTATGAGGGACGTGACCCACCGGAGGAGGGTCCGCCGGGATGGTGCGAGTCTTTGTGTGTCTGTGTGTGAGCGTGAGGAGGAACCTGTCGGACCGGGCTTTCCTCCCAAATCTGGTTCCAACGAGAGCGGGGTAGAGTAGATGAACGTCCACCTCACTGACCCTTTAACTTCTGCAGCAACCTGAAAACAGATGTAAGGCACACGCGCACTACAAGCCCAAACGCAGACCATGCACACTAGAAATGCATCTTCGGCCCCAAGCTGCGCGACGGCGGCGTTCAAATGCAAACTCGCCTCTCGCTGGTGGAGGGAAAATAAAAAAAGGGAAGGACGAAAACCTATCAGGATGTCTTTGACCGACTTCTGACTTTACAATCCTGAAAGGGGAAACGTACACACACATTCCGGATCCGCCCTGCTGCGAAATTGCACAATTGCCGCCTGCTGTAAACGTGTAGTAATGTGATAACTGTGAAAACTCTTTATCAGAGAGATAACAGGCGATTACAGAGTCAATGTCGTTAGCGATGCCAATTCCGGTATATAAAGTATATTGATGTTGTTGTATTGGAGGAGTAGCAAGAGGTGAAAAAGCAAGTCGAATTCCCCTACCGAGGTCGGTGGCACCATTGGTATCTGGAAAAACATTGCGGTGGTCAGCAGCGTCACATGGAGAAAAACTTTATTCATTTACTGAATTTACCGAACAATACAAATGCCAAAGAAAGGCACTTGTGTTGTCTTTATACTACAGTTTACACCGGGTCACTGCAAAGGCGCACATGCTCCCTGGCCTCCGATTGACTGTTGCAGAACCTCCGCATCCGCCAACCTGCCGCGCAAGTCCTCCGATGGAGCGACAAGACCGGTTGCGAGAATGAAAAGCTGACATTTGTAAATAATTCAGTCGCTCCGCCCCAGGGGGAGCGCATGACATCACGTCTGTTATTTTAAATTCCGGTTGTTGCCAAACAGGTTGAAGCGCTAGCTAATAGCGTAGCGCGCGTGTGTGTGTGTGTGTGTGTGTGTGTGTGTGTGTGTGTGTGTGTGTGTGTGTGTGTGAGTGATCCCTGTTGACTTCCAGCAGGGTGACGTGGAAATAACACCTGATGCATGAGCGCATTTACCAGTCACTCATTTTTTTTTGAATGTGTTTTTTGCGGGTGATGCGTCGGGCCTGCGCAGTTAAAAAAAAAGACGCCGGATTCTGTTGCGTAACCCAAATTACATAACGCGTCAAATTTTTTCGTCATTTGGTCATTCCACCTTTACATTATCCAAAGCGATGCTTGATCTCGCTCCAAACACCCCAGCAGTCTGACTCCTGTCACTGTCAATGTGATGATGTCTCATAAACTGACAGTGTGTTTGTCTGTCTGTCTGGCTGCGCTCCAACAGACACTATCGGGGCCCAGATAGCAGCTTCCGTTTCATTCACATCATACAGATTCCAACTTCCACCTGAACCGCGGGCCTCGGGTTGTGAAGACCCATTTCACTTGTTGCACATATTCAAGCTTCTTGCACATTTGCTTGACAAAGGTCTAGGGACCGAAATCGTCGCATTAAAAATTCTGCAAGTTGGCCACGTGACCATGGGAATTCTTTTGGTCAGTTTGGACTTAATTGTCACCCTCCGACGCACCGGCCGTGGACATAGATGTCCGATTTTTTTTTACCTTCTTGTCGCACATAAAAAAGTAGAAGAAAGCAGAACATCTGGCTTGTGAATTTTGTGTGAAATAACGTAAAAAGTGTGTGAAAAGTAATTATATGTATCTTATCTATTTTGTTATGTATATGTCAAGTCAAAGTTTCTTGATAGAGCACTTTTAACACAACCTCTGAAGAACAAACAGTCAAACAGCTAATTACAATAAAAAAGGCATAGTCATACACAATATAACAATAAATACAACAATGGAACAACAAAGTGGTAAAGCAAGGAATAGCAAAAGCTCAATTTAAGAACAAAATTAGAAAAAGGACAAAATAAAAAATATATATTTATATATTAAGTAATTATTATTTGTTTAATTTTATTATTTATGTATTTATTCTTTTTGCTGATTTCACCGGCGGGCCTGAAATTTTTATCTGACCCAGAAGATTCCTGCAGGGTATCTGATGAGGGACAATTTCACTCAAATTCTATTTTTCAAATTGTTGATACTGTGTAAAAAACAAACAAAAAAAAGACCAGCGATCCCATGATTGTGAACTCTGTTTGAAACCCTTCGGAAACCCTGAGACTGTAAACTGCGGCAGCGACCTCTGTGTGCATTCCTGCTGTTTTTACAGCCTCGGGCGGCCGCTGATACCGTCCACACAGGTGGTTGGAAAACACGTAAAAATCTCCTTTCACAACTCCGGCCTTATCTCCACAGTTTGAGTCGGTGGCTCTATTTTTTATTTTTTTTCCGCAGCGTCAGTCATTTAACCTTTGACCTCTGATATGAGGATGTGTATTTGAGCCGACTCGTCTCTTTCTATCACTTCAAACGCGCTGAAGCGATTCCATCGACGCGTCGCTGCAGCGTCGCCGATACGGCCGACTGTGATCGCGCAGCAGTGCAATAAATCAGCGCTGGGTCACGCGAGTGTTTACACGCACATTTCTGAGGCACTTTACACGCACATTTTTTTTTTTTTCTTCCTCTTGTTCAGCAAAATGACAGATTGTGGCGCCACACTTAAACGGCAAAATTAAAAGAAAACGTCTGCGTGATGGTTTGAGGTGGGGTTTTTTGGGTTTGTTTTTTTTTTAAACTGAAAAATATTTGCAAAAGCAAAAACACTCTGACGCATTGAAACATTCATCTGAGATTAGAGATTGAAACTAAGAGCAGCGTTCACAGCGAAACACAAAACACGGCGCACGCTTTAAGATTTTTTTTTTTTTTTTTTTTCCAGGAGAAAACTCTCAAAAGTTGCGGCTGAAACTCGAAACTTGAAACTGTTTTCACACAGAACGTGCAGGAAAAGTTTGACTTCTTACAAACCTGCTGCTAATTCTTGTGTGATTTTTTTTTTTTTTTTTTTGCCACAACTGAGGCCTCGCCGGCTAAGAGCTAAGTTGTAGTTTTGCAAAGCGAAAAAGTGAGTTCTGCACGCAGCCGACTCCCGAACGCGCCCTGCAGCTCTTCTGAATACCAGCTGTCGACTTGCGCAG
Organism: Thamnaconus septentrionalis; assembly: GCA_009823395.1. Classification (NCBI taxonomy): domain Eukaryota; kingdom Metazoa; phylum Chordata; class Actinopteri; order Tetraodontiformes; family Monacanthidae; genus Thamnaconus; species Thamnaconus septentrionalis. The sequence goes on from CM020512.1 coordinate 10,759,289, forward strand.
ATGTGCAACAGTGAAAACATCACACACACACACACACGCACACCCAGGGTGGATCTCTGGTATCCAGGTGGATTTTCTTGGACATGTTCATTCCATCCAACATTGTTCCAGATAAGTAGAACCACATGCGGCTCTGTACGGTCCAATCAGAGGGCGAGGTGGGCGGTTCCAAACAGCAGGTGGGCACCTCGACGCAGTTTCCAAGTTGAGGCGGGGTTCTGGATTTTTCTCAGTCAGAAACTTTCCATGGTGAGTGAGTGTTATATCATGTTGAAATGAGAGAGGTTTGTATTTTGAGGACACACAAACTGACTTGTGCGTGTTTGTGTGTGTGTGTGTGTGTTTTTTTTTCTCCCAATCTTTTTTAAAATATTTGCATAATTACACTTTGGACTTTCGGTCACAAGGTTGTATTGTGTACAAAAAAATCAACTACAAAACAAACATCGGCCTCTCTGTGTCGAGTGACTGAAACAAACAGCACAGACTAAGTTCGTCGTGCATGAAGGCGGCTGAACTTCAGCTTTTTCTCCTTTTCTTTTTCTCTCCCCATGTTTTAGATAAGCGTTTCCAGTCAGGGGCTTTTAATCTTATCTCTGAGCTTTGGCCAGATTCCTGTCCTGCAGTTTGCTCTCAAGAGGAGGATTAACCTCACCGTGTTGGCTGAACTCAAACTGCGCCCCGCGGCGTGACCTCGTGTTTTCGCGGCCTTCCCTCCTTCGCCTCATCCGCCTGATGAGGGCGACGACGTCGAGACGCGATTGTCAAACTTCAAATTTCATATTTGTCCTCTGAGGGACTGAGTGACTAACACAAATCACTTGGTCACTGTCCACACGTTTATTACACGTTTATTACACGTTTATTACGCACCCCATTAGCTTTTGCGAGGCAGCCGTCGACATACTTTCAATTTTACAGTATGAACTTGACGATACAAACATCACAGTACAACGTACGTCACATTACAACACACCTTTCGTACATCAATTCACGCCAGTACAAATAAACAACACAAACAATACACAGATTCTCCTCCATTTCTTTCTGTCCATAATCTGTCCATCCAAAATGTCACCGCCACAAGACTCTGAATGGATCCATGAGCTTTTAATACAATATTTTTTTTGTTAAGAAGTACAGTAGTCTTTTAATTTAATTTAAAATTAGTCATGTTCTTCTGTTGAGTGACATAATTTCACATCTTTCCTTTTAAATGGATGTAGTTGCATTGCCTCTTGCAATGTTGTTGAGCTACAGCCAAAGATGATTTTCAATAAAGTTTGTCTGGTTCCAATTCTGTAGGAACCTTCTGGCCAGGTGACCTTTAACGTGAGCAGGGTTTGATTGAACTGTGACAGCTATTTAGTGTCTCTGACTGGTTAAAAAAAAAAACAGAGAGAATGTGGTCACAAAGAGCCTAAAGTCATAAAAAGTGACTTATCTGTTCATCTTAAGTGGACAGTCTGTAAGTGGAGGCGCGACCTCAGGTGCACCTACCATCTTGTTCCACACATTTATGAGCCCCCTCGTTTTTTTCTTTCTTTCCCCCGCCATCCCTGGAGAGGCCGGGCTTGACTCCGCCCCACATTCCAATAAACTCGCTCTGCTTCTGAAAGGCAACAACGAGGGGAACAGATGTGATGGAGCGCTTGGAGCTCCCGCCCGGAGACGCCGCCCATCCATTGTGTGCGCCACATCCTACCCAGTGTAGCACCGTGACGGACGCTTCCCAGCGCTTTCAACGCTCTCGTCCTGGCGTTTTCCACCCGGGCGGACAGGTTTGACAGCCGCGAGGCTCAGGTGCAGGTGGTGGGTGGAGGTGGGTGGAGGGTGACACCTGGAGATCAGAGTGGGACGAAGGAGGAGGAGGGGGGAGGGAGTGGAAGGGTTTCTCTTTGCGTCAAAGGTTGAGACAAAGAGGTGGAAATGTGTTTTAAAAAAAAAAAAATTGTGACCAATGGAGGTGGAGGTGGAGGTGATGGTGGAGCCGAGGGGTGGTGGTGGTGGTGGTGGTGGTGGTGGAGGGGAAGTGGGGCCAGCGTGCCGACCTGCCACTTCCTCCTGCGGCGCCCAGATAACGGCGTGACGCCGTCCAGCAGAGGAAAAGGCAAAAGGTTTATTTTCTCGGCCGGCCATTGTTATGGAAAACCAGTCACAACACCTTTTTCAATGTTTCTCCCAGCAATCTGGCAGATAAGAGCACTGATTTTACACACACACACACACACACACACACAGAGACACGCAAACCGGAGCGCGCACAGACGTGTTGAAACTCTCACAGCGACACTGCATGACCTTCAGTGGTCCCCGTCTCGCTCCCTGACGTAATCAACCACTACCTACCTGTAGGGGGCGTCGTGCATTATTGCACAACAGGGGCGGGGGTGCCGGGCCGAGGTGGTGTCCACTGCGGCCGGAGGGGCGGGGGGAGGAGTAGTGCCGGCAGGTCTAGAAACACTCGTCTTCGATCCTCACCTGACACAACCCTCCACCTGAGCGGCCAACGGCTGCACTCTACTGCCCCCTTCTGCCGCCTCGGCAATCAATCAATGATTTGAAAAGGGGGAAAAAAAGAAAAGATAGGTGGGTGAAGGAAAAAGCCTCCGCGGCGGCTCCACTTTGGCAGCTTCCTGAGGATGTTGAGTCTGAGGGGGCTCAAGGTTTTTTCCGCAACGGCTTTTCCGACGTTTCTTGAGGTGAAATCGTCGGTTTTTCGCGCATATCAGCCAGCGAGCCACCTGCTGATTGAGGCCGTCCTCAGCCGACCTGCCGTCATGGGAGAGTGGCGCAGGCATCAAGGTCTCTCTCTCTCTCTCTCTCTCTCTCTCTCTCTCTCTCTCTCTCTCTCTCTCTCTCTCTCTCTCTCTCTCTCTCTCTCCCCGTCTCTGAGTAAACAGTGGGTGATTGATTGAGCTGCCAACAGTTTGCAGAGCGTCGGTGGAGCAAATCGGACGATCGATCGGATCCCAGGGTGACGAGCTGGTTTCTGGTCAGTGCTCCACTGCTTCGGTTTCCAGTCAGAGGGTGGATGACGTCACCGAGTCCACCTGTCCCCCCGATTGGATCAGATCTGAGCGTGCGAGTCGCCATGCCGCCGCGGTGTGATCAGCAGCCCCCCCCTCCCCGCCATTGGATGTCACACCTGCGCGGCACAACCGGGCCAGAAATACAGAAAAAGTAAAAGTCAAATTGGACGAGTCAAGATAGTCAAGCTGTTCCTGAGATGTTTGGTTTATTTTAACGTAAATGTGACGATAAAATGGGATCTGAAATAAAGTGGCACAAAATACAATGGAAGACAGCGGATCTTATTCATGGCTGCAAGAGGCGTCTTGTTTTTTGAGATTAAAAAGTGAATTAAAAAGTGAGCTGGGCTTCCACGAGGGCCCCTGAAAGAATGTGGCTACGTGCAGGTCTGACCAGTTTGGATTATCAGTAACTCTGGTTTGATCTCCGTCGTGTTTCCACCTGAACCTCAGGCCTCAGGTCCACGGGTGACTGGATAGATTTTTTAAAAACAGGCGGCACCAAGGTCAGTGACTCAGCCTATTTTTTTTTTTTTTAGTTTTTTTAGTTTTTGGTGGTTACGTCACCTCTCTAAACGCTGTCCTTGTGCAGACGCACTGTTATCAGTGGCTCGTCTCGTTGTGTTTATGTGCAAAACAGAAGCATTCCAGCGGGGGGCGGGGGGTGAGACGGGTGAGATCTTCTGCTGCTGTTGGGGGAGGAGAGGTCGGGAGGGGGGACAGAGCCGAAGGGAGGGAGGATAAGAAATGACAGAGGGCACATGGTGACACCAGAGGGAACTGGACCAGAGTCATAAAATAAATGAAACGGGGCCGGAATGTTGAGCATCGCGTCACACGGACAGCTCGGTGAGACACAACAATAACACACAACTAGAATCAGAGGAAGAGAGAAAGTTTGGAGGAGGCAGGAAGCGAGACTGCAGCGCAGGCTCGGCCGCTTCTGCTTTTCGACCGGTGGCGGTCGGGAGGCCGAGGGGGAGCCACACCCAGGGTCAGCAGAGAGAGAGAGAGAGAGAGAGAGAGACTGACAGCACATGTGACACACCCAAAAGTCACACATCATCCACTCCAACACAGGAAGACAAACTGCAACCGCACACACGTACACAGGCACACTGGAGGACCAACACACGTCCGTGTTTTGCGGGCCAGTGTGTGTGTGTGTGTTTGTGTTTTGAGGTTTTGCTAATGTCTACTGAGTGGTTAAAAATAAACACAACTTGGATAGAGTTTTAGTGGAGTGTAGTAGTGTCAGTGTAGTAAGATTAAAAAAAAAAAAAAAAAAGTTTTCTTCCTTCATGGATCATTTCGTCCAGAAAATGAGTAAAAAAAAACACTAACGATAAAAATAAATAAATAAATAAAAATATTCCACATTTGCTTTCACAGTCGAGCAGCGCGGGGCCACCCGGAGTTTCGGGTCACCAAAGGTCAACAAAAGGGACCAGGGCTGCCCGGCTGGCACGTGACCTCCCAGGCAGACGGAGGAATCCCTCCGAGCCGGCCAATCAGCCGGCGGCGAGCCGGACATGTGCAGAACTGATCAACGCCGAGCGTCTTTGTTTTCTCTCCTTCCTCTCCGGCTCTGCTGACGTCACAGACGCTTGTGTGTGTGTGTGTGTGTGTGTGTTTGCATGCATGTGTGTGTACGTGCAGCAGCAGCAGCTCATTGTGTAGGTGCTGGAATGGAAGGCCGCCGCCCACTTTCCTCCATCGGCCATTTGGAAAGATTTAGTGGCCGCCCGGGTGGCGTGGCGTGGAAAACGGTCGGCCGGACGAGTGGAAAACTGACGGGGGGGAGGGGTTAATGATGGGGTGAGGAGGGCTGGGGGGGGGGGGGGTTGATACGTGGGCTTCCCTCGGCCCCCGGGAACTCCCCTCTCTGCAGAGGGATTCCCCTGGATGTTGGGGGGGGGGGGGTTTGCAGCCCGGAGGTAAATCACGGCAGGAGTGAGTCAGAATCAACACCCCCAATCTACCCCCACCCTCAACCCGAAATAGACGCCGCATGCAGAAGCAATTATCCGATCGGATGGATATAGCCGCCGCGCTCGGAGGAGCGGGAACAGGAGTGGAAAAGTTGAGTGCGGCGAGAGAGGCGGGGGAAAAAAAAAAAAAAAAGCCCCATTTGCTGTGACGGTGCTGGAAAGTTAAAGTCAAAACTGCACCAAACTGAATGAGTTCAAATGTTGTATGTGCAACAGTTAGAATAAGGCGATTTTCCCGGGAGAATAAAACATTTCCCAACTTTTACGCATTTGACTGGATTGACAAGAAAAACATCTTAAATACCCTCAGGTTCTTATCTGTTTGTTCACTGTTCTTGTGAACTGTTTGATTCATTTAATTTTAGTTGTATCAAGATGCTCTTACAAAGTAGCATTCAAGACATCCAACCGCTACATGCTTCAAGAGGAAGTTTGCTGTTTTCCTAGGAGTGCAGGGTACCAGGACTTAAACCAAAACAATATAAGGACTGTAATCTGTATCACCTTTAATTCTGATGTACTGTGCAATTTGCTTGCCCGTTCCGAATAAAGATATAATTAAAAAAAAAAAAAGAACGAGGGGAGGCCTGATTATACGCAGGAAGTAGCGCTAACGCACCTCGAAAGCAGGTTGTGCCGCCTGTTGTTTGATCATTACTCATGCAGAAGTTTCCCCCGAGGAAACGCCGACCAGTTGTGCTTGTTTTTAGATTTTCCTATGAAAATAAAAAGAAATGTGTGTGCAAGCACGATGGACGAAAGGAAGACGGGATCAACATGTTGTTTTGTTTTTTTCACTTCAAAATTGAGGGTAAAGTTCGTTGTAACCTGGAGGTGAAATACTGCCACAAGTACCGTCTTTTCATTTTCAATCTCAAGATCAAAGGATTTTTTTTTTTTGTACACCTTGTTGGGGACAAAAAAAAAAAAAAAAACGCTTGGATTAAAAACAAGTTATTGGCTGCAGATGAGAAGCTGCTGCTGCTGTGGAGGACAGGAACTCTCTCTCTCTCTCTCTCTCTCTCTCTCTCTCTCTCTCTCCCTCTGTCCTCCGTCAATGGCCGATTCTTCCAGGAGTCCAAAACTCAACTTGGCCGCCGTCCAACATTCTCTCAGACAACCAGACAAGCGAGCGCTCATTCTTCCTCTGGCCACTCCTTTTCTTCTCATTCTTTTTCATCCTTGACTGCTTGGTCAGCGCTTTTTTTTATTTATTTTTTTTTTTATTGCCGTGTCCCCCCCGTCGCCACTCAAACGAGGCCATTGTTGTTAGAGAACCCCCAGCAGCAGCAGCAGCAGCAGCAGTTAGCCAGGCGCTAACAGGGTTTAGCGGGAAAGCGTAGCCGCTGCGGCATTCTGGCAGCAGCCCGTGAAATGTGGTGAGTCGAATGCGGAGGGTGAGGGGGGGGTTGAGGGGTCGATGGGGAGGGGGTGGTCCTCCGGGGCCCGGGAACCCCGCCGAGTCCCGCCACGCCAGCGGTTTTCCAGTAAGCCTCTGCGAAAAGCTGTTTGCGGTTGCCATGGCGACCACGTGGCAAAGTTTTTGCGCTTTTGTGCTTTTTTTTTCCTTCTCGGGCGGCGGCAGCAGCAGCAGCAGAGGCAGCAGCAGGGAGGTCGTTAGCGAGCAGGAATCCAGGCTGGCCAGCGGAGAGGCGGAGACACGGCGGCTGAGAATGTGCGAGTTGGTGGCAGGGAGTGAAAAGCCGCTTGATTGAGAGCTGATTCGCTTTTGTGGCTGAATGAAGGGAGAAGTTTGTCTGGCCGCCGGCCTCTCCACCGCTCGGGAAACACGATGTTCCGAGGAAAAGCTGCTCAGTACTCACGAACTGTGGCAAACAGGCAAACAGGTTTATTTTTTGGGGTTTTTTTTTGTTTTGTTTTGTTCTTTTCGGCTGCACCTTGTATTGATCAGACTTCCTGTGCTAGATAGTTTCCCCACTGCTCAGCAACATTCCCATGTTTCAACCGCTTCATCCTCCCTCAACTGTCGCCCACTCGCTAAAATAAATGTCTTCAGCCCTGAGCTCCGACACACTGCACACAAAAACCCGCTCGCTTTTTGAGATTCTTGCCAACTATAAAATATTTTTTCTGAGGTTTTGAGTATTTTTTTAAAATGTTTTTGCTGATGCAGATGCGCAGCGGCAGAAGCAGCTTTAGAAGATGTGTCGCCATCACGGATACAAACGCAAATAAGAATTTTTCCCTTAAAAACAGAACTGCAACACAACATCAGTGGTCACATGATGGCCAAGCAACAGAGACCACTGATCAGCGAGACTCTGAAGTCAAAACACAGGAAAAGTGGACTTCTCTCTACAGCTCTGCCGCATTTCATTCCTCCGGCCAGAGGGGGGCGACATTCAAATTAGCTCCTCTCTGAGCTGAATTCCAGCCCTCAATACAATCACACCTGATGACGATTTCACTTGATTTTTTTTATTTTATTTTTTTTGAGATTTGACTGAATATGTTGTTGTTTTGTTGTTGTTGATGTTCTTTTTATAATGTTAAATATATTTCACCTTCTAATTTCCGCTTCACTGTCTTTGTTTAGTGAAGAAAATATCCTGTCAAAATTGATCATGTGACCGCACGGGCCAATCACCTTCCAGTTTCTGTGTTAAATGACACAACAAAGTGGAGACTTGTTGTCATGAACCGAGTGTGTTGTCGTGTTGGAGCAAGAAAAATAAATAAGGCTGTGTAAATATCAGGCAGTCAGAAAAGCTCCCATAAAAAACGCTTTAGTAAGTCCAACAGTCAGGTACAACTTGGACTCAACCTGGAGCCTTTTGTTTATATGAAAAAAAGTTCAAACAAACTCATGACTTTGGAGTCCCTGAAAGAACTGAAAGAAAGAAGAGAACTGGTCTCCTCCCAAACAGACACGCTGAGGCCATTTTTCCCTCTCTTTCTCCACCTTCTCCGTCGCGCCAAGCTAACGCTACAACTCTCCCGCTGCCGCTCCCCGCCTTTGTCTCGTGGACGGGTTTGGCACAACCTGTCGGAGCCGCGAGGCGACAAAAAAAGTTTCCTCCGTCCAACTCCACCTCGCCTTTTGTCTCCGGTGAGATCCACTGCGCCGCTCGGTGAATGTGAGTCAGCGGTCGATCCAGGAGGAGTTGGTCTTAAATTCTGGATCCTTTTCAGTCCCAAATGTGTTTTCACAGCCCGGAAAAGACTGGCAACGTTTGCACTCGATCTGTTCCAACTTCTGCCCCCTTTTTTTTTCCTCCTCTGGTCCGCTGTAGTTCTAAACACTTTGGTTGTCGGGTTCGCGCGATGTGGTCTTTTCTGCTGTGTCGCTTGTGAAGAAAACCTGATTGAAAGATTGAAAGCTTTCCACCAGTCGGGCTGCCTTTGATCACTTCAGTATCCAGGATTTGTTTGATTTAATGAATTCAATTGAAGGAGCTATTTTTATTTATTTATTTTTTTCACAAAGTTGCTCTCTGCAAAGTTGAACTTCCTCTTTCTGTTGACCTGAAGTTCACAAATCATCTCAGACACAGAAAAGTCGATCACGGCGGCGAAACATCATCGACTCGCTGCTTCGGTTGCCTCGATGGTGATTGTACTGTATCATTCAGTGGTTTTGCAGCACTTTTCTCCCTTTTCAACTGCTTATGAATGACTTCATTGTTGAACGTCAGCGACTCATTTGATATTTCTCACTTGCTCTGTTGGGTTTTTTCCCGATGAAAATCCGCTTCCTGCCATCACCTACTTTATTTTGACTGTCCTGCTCGCTCCTCTAGTTGAGTTTTCCAGTGGTTCCAGAGGTCAACGACCTCCCCTCCGCCCGGGTCGTTGACCTCTGGCCTCCCTCCACTGTAAATGCCCCCGCACCTCCTCCTCCTCCTCCTCCTCCAGTCCAGCCGACTCTGCCTCCACCCATAATGGGTCCTGTTGGGTTGTGGTCGTCGTTTCATTGTCCAGGTTGATTTTGTTCCCACCTCAAAAATGTTGCTACTTGTCGCTGAAGATTGAACAAAGCCTTTTCTACGTGAGTGAGGATAAAAATGTTAAGATAACCCATCCTGTCCGTTTGTATGAGTGCTGTGGTACCATTTGATTAGTGAGCTTGATTGACATGAACATCATTGCCAACCACGTCCACGACCCATTCCTAGACCTTCATTCCTTGATGAAATGTCTCTCAAACTATCTAGAGTTCCTGCAATTAGCCCTCTGTTTGTGAAAAGGGCTGATATATCCAATGTCGGTGCCCACCGACAGACTGGATAAACTGAATTCCAAGGACTCGAAGTTCAACAGGTGACTCAACGACTCAACATAGCGACTTATCAAATCATCAAGAGCCCCCACCCAGGATGCTCCTAAGGATAACACTACCAGGAAAAGAGTCTCAGCCTCATGCAGGTGGTTTTTTTTTTTTCCTTGGAAGCGTCACAAGTCTCAACTCGTTCAGTTATCGCTCCCCATCGTGGACACTTCTCGGAGGGGATTCTTTCATCGTGATGCCCGACGCCTGTGCATCATTGTCACTGAAGCGCTAAAGAAGATAAACGTCCCATGATATCGCACGCATTCCCTCACACACACACACACACAGAGGCCGCACAGCCAGACGCCGCTTTTCCCGACTAACCCACTGACTCACGCCAGGGAATCAGGCCTGAGTCGCACCACCTGGTACCACTGTTCTGCATACCTGCAGGCCGCCTGCGCGCACAACTGTTTTCCACATGTGAGTCTGTGAGTCATGCAGTGCAAAAGTACAAAGTTGCACAGACAGCCATGCGTCTTTCTTTCTTTCTTTCTTTCCACACTCAGAAAACGAGCCTTAAATAGCAGCGGTCACGTGCCGAGTGGCACAGGAAGAGGTGGGTGTTCGGGAGGAAGAGGAGGCAATCGGGTCTCCGTGCGAGTTCCACTGGTCATCTGTGGCCGTTTGTTCTCCGGCTGAATGAGCCGCGGAGTGTTAACGAGCCAGCAGAACCGTCCAGCATCTGGCCCGAGGTCGCGACCTTCCGCCCAACCTCACAAATGAGCCTTCACAGCGTCTGCTTTCACGCTCAGGCCGGGATTTGGCACTTTTTCCTTGCGGGTCTGACCCCTGTGGTGGGAGCCCAGCGAGAATACTTCAACCCAACAAGACTGTCACAGTCTCTGCGAGTAACAACCCCGCTAGACACAGTCGCTGCAGTTCTGCTCGAGACAATGACGATTGGAGACACCGTGGGCGAAATGAAGACCCATCAATGAAGGCTGAGTAATTCAGGCCCCGTTTACACGAAGCCAGGTTTCATTTTTCTATTGGTTCCTCTTTCCATTTTGACCAAGTCGGTGTTTACAGAGGCTGAAACTGCATCGTCTGCAATTTTTGAAACCGGATTCCACAGATGGGAAAAGTTTGGAATCGTCGCCTTGTGATGCTTTGTTTAAAAAAGCGATTGCTAGATTCTTTGGGGGAAATGACCTCCGTGCAAGTGCATATGCATGCTCAAAGTCTTCTTCTCCGGTTTTATGGAGTAATCTTACGGCACCACATAAAGCCTGGCCTACGTAGTGGAGTGGTCTCAGTCATTCTTATCCTGAAGCTAGCATTTTAGGTGGGGACTTCAAGCTTCGAGCTTCTAGGTAAAGGTTCAAGGTTCAGAAAATGGTCTGTTTCAAAAAATACTATCTTAGTGTGCACACGGCCTCCAAAAAAAAAAACACATTTTGATTGCAAAATGTGTTTTCAGATAAAAAGCAGGAAGTGAGGACAGGTTGGAGCGACAGAAATAGCTCCTCCTCCCTTCAGACGTGTGAGAATTTCCTGCCGGATGCCTTCCGGGCGGGCGGAGGTCGACTTTTAGCATCAGCTGACGCGCGGCGGAGGGGGTCTCTGAGGGGTCAGCTGATTGGTTCGCATCGCTTCCAAGAACTGACATCCGTTTGATTAATTCCCTCCGTCCCGACAAAAAAAAAAAACACACACACACACACGAACACAATTAAAGTGATGAAGCTGCAGAAAGCGATGATGACCGTGGAGTCAGAGCCACAGAAAAACGGAGGATCGGTTTCACACTCAGGCCGTAAATACTGCACCCGCGCAGACGCTCGTGTCGCTTTTCTATCGGCCAGGTGAGAGTTTGTCTTGCGAGTGGACAGAGACTCGCCGGCTCATGACATCACCGGCATGAAGCGGCACCAGCCTGATAAGGTGCGGCTGTGAGAGAGAGAGGCATCATCATCATCGCTATCATCATCACCATCATCTTCATCATCATCTTTGTCATCATCATCTTCATCATCGTCTTCGTCATCATCATCATCATTGCAATCATTATAATCATTATCATCTCCACCATCATCATTGTCATCATCATCTTTATCATTATCATTGTTGTCATCGTCATCATCATCATCATCATCATCATAATCATCATCTTCATCATTATCATTGGCGTCATCATCATCATCATCCAGCAGTTTTGAACACAATTCCTGGTTTCCATGCTCCAGAAGTTGCGAATCCATATAAATGTGTGTTGCGACTGCTTCATAATGTATTTAATGGTCTAGTTTTCACCGGCTGAAAACTGTTTAAGTTTCCCGACCAAAATTAGAGAAGAGGCCATAATGACTTGATTGGTGTTACCACAAACTCTCAATCCCAGAGGGAACGGAGTGGGTGTGGGTGTGTTGAGGGGGGTCGAGGGGTGGGACGCCACTGGTGGCTGATGGGTATCTTGGAAAAGTCCCCGACAACATTCCTGTAACTGAGCCAGAATCCTTGAGGTGAGTTCTGGGCGGCATTGCGGCTCCCATATAATATTGTTTTTTTTGTTTTGTTTTTCAAGAAGATAAAAAAAAGAAGCTGCAGCATGTGTCTTTCAGAGCGTTCACCCTCGAGGCACCATGGGATTTGAAGAAGGCTCTTGTTTACATGCGGCCAGTCAAATTATTTGCTGGTCTAATGAGGCTCCAGGCTCTGGCTGAAACAAACTAGTTCTTTTCACGGGCTCTGTAAACACCTCATTTATCCAGTTATCTAAAATAAACTTCTTTATGACTTGGCAAATGTTGACCCAATGTTTGAAGTCTGCTGAAGAAAAAAAAAGACAAAATACCAGTTCCCACAAATGAATGGTCACATTCCTGATACGTGTAGGTGTGTCACTGTAAAACACACACACATCAAATTTTACATCATAGACCATTCATTTTAAAAGATGGTGATTTGAACAAGCACATCACTTTGGTTCAGGCTCCTTTGTCCACTGTCCTGTCCTTGTGTAGATGCCAAAGTAAATTTGGACCGAATGAGTCAAATAGACACAGACACATGCCTAACTTGCAATCAATTCAGCTGTTAACTTTCAGTGGCTAACGGCTCGTTTAGTCACAGCTTATTGCACAGAGCAAACAAGTTAAAAATCCTTCTGATAAAATTCCTTTTACAGGTGACCTGCCGCGTCTCAGGTTAATGTGGAAGGCGGGCAAGTGGGCACTGGCCATAGCTAGCCTGTAGTTAGCTAACCATTAGCCAGACCTGGCTGGACACACAAAGAAAAAGAGCAGCGTCAAATTTCCTTGTCTCACTGTAACGCTCAACTCTATCTTTTCACTATCCACCTACTTTAAGCAGTGCTGACAAATAATAGTGCACAATGTCTTCTTGTATGTATCTTGTACTTAATCTCCTCATGTTCTACAGGTACCTCTTCAGATTTTTATCTCCTACTCCAGTGAGGCAGCCCTAAAAAATGTGAGGGCTTTTATATTCTCCTAATTTCTGTTGCTGTCTAAACTGAACTGAAAAAGAAATACCTGTTAAGTCAATTTTGCACAACACGACAGCGCTAATCTTTTGTTTTTCAGGTGGGCGTGGCAGCCAGTCAAAACAGAGGAGCCATTGCCGGATTGTGATTGTGGCCAAACAGGGAGCAGAGTGATTCACTCAGTGATTGTCGGACAGTGTCTGTACGTCTTGGGAATGACTTCTGAAGAAAAACCCATTAAGCATGTCCAGATGTCATCTTTGCTTCCAGCTTCAACACATCCCTTCCTCTTATTTATTTATTTATTTATTTTTTAGAAATCACATCTTTTTGCCTTAAAAGTGGACGCTGGCAACGTGATGCGGCTTCGTGCGACGCTCTGACTCAACCCCTTTCTTTCAGCAGGGAGGCTCAAGAGGTGTTTGGATTTCACCAGGAGCTCTTTATACTTGAATATCCTGCTGCATGTTCCTTCCTGGAAAACAAACAAGTGTCACAGCCAGACGGGAAGCACGTCTGCAGACAGACATTCGGAACCGTCGGGTCGGGAGGAGAAGAAGGCAATCTGCCGCTACTTATCGTTGTGTAATTTGTCTTCGGGCCGAAACCCAGAATTACAGGCTTTGTGCACACACACACAAAAAAGAAAAGACGCCAGGCACGACCACCCACAACTTTCAAGCACTTTTCTAAATCTTAACTGCACACAGGAACAATTTACCAAACTGGAAAAAAAAAAAGTCAAAGAAAAAAAAATTGAGGTGGGACATGGTTACGGCCCATCAGTTGAGATCAGAATGTTCTCGCCTTCAAAAAAAAATGAAAAAAAAACAGGCACTGCAGGGGGGTGCTTCTGGAAAATGTTTACACGCTGAGTTTCTGTTTCTGCTGCTATTTGCCAAGGAAACTGTGGAATTGCTGCTTTGTTTGGCCACATCCTTTATGGGAGGCGGACAATAAGACACACATCCGGCCCTGCAGGACAGATAACACGCTGAACTACACACTGTACTGCACACTGTACCACACGATGTACTACACATGACATCTGGAGCCTCCGTGCAGAAGAAAGGAAAAAAAACAAACCTGTTTTCTGAATGGACACGTGCTAATTTTCAAAAAAAACAAAAAAACAAACAAAGGCAAAACATATTTTCCGTGCTGATGATTGATGGTTATTGACTCTGTTTCAGCCTAAAGAGACGGTTGCTGTTTACGACCCCGCTTCTCCGTCTACCTGCTGACGTTGTGTCGGCGGCTGCAGGTGTGACGCGGCCAGATCTCAACCGCACAGTCGGGAACTTCGTTTTCTTTTCTTTTTTTCTTGGAAGATGTCGACGTCTCGGCGGAATTCTTCGCGGGTGACAGCAGCTCGTTAATTCATCAGTGGCGGTGGCGACAAACGTATGGCGAAACCCAAAATTGCACACGTGAAGGAGTCACGCGTCCTTTGACAAGCGCCGACACGAACGCCTCTGTTTGCCTTTACGGCCCTCAGAAGCTGAAGGTTTTGTTTTCTCTCCTGTTAGCGAAGGTCTTCGACCGAGTCGTTCCTCTCAGAGACAGTCAGTCCTCTCGGAGACGGCGTGAGCTAATAAAGAGCGCATCGTACCGCCAGGTCCTGCTGCCGGAGTCGAGCCAAAGCAAAGTCATATTTTCACCGATAAGCTTTGACGTGGTGGTTCCTATCTAACCGGGATTCAAGTTAGTTGTGTAACCAATGGATTTATTACCCCCCCTCATGGTCAGTATGACCTTGTATAACTCAGCCCGACTTCATACCACATCCACAAAAATAACAGAAGCTTTTTCCTCTTCATCCCCTCGTCGTCCAGTCGCTTGCTGCTCTCAGCTCTGCGGCTTTAATGTCTTTTTTTGAGAAGCGCACAGACACAGAAGTTTCATTTTCATGGACTTTTGTGGTTTTATCCGTAAATCCCCCTCAAGAACAAAAACTATTGAGTGTCATTCAGGTGTATTTTCTGTTTTATAGTTGTTTTTTATTTTTTGTATATTCTTACCCAGTGGCCCTCTGAACCGGCCAAATGGGGCTGGTTGTGGCGCTCAGACAGCCGAAGCTGGAGCAGAGCTGCGGTTTAGGCATTTGGAAAAGAGGGCGGCGACTGAGGGAGAAGGGGGAGGGGCCGGAGGGGCGGACCCCGGGGCCCACAAGGTTTATATAGTTAAAGAGCTTTGCCTCTCCTCCTGCCTTGTGTCTGTGAGCTCCTGTTTGGGCCTCTCTCCCTCCAGCGCAGTCTCTCTCTCTCTCACTCTCTCTCGCTTGCTCACTCACTCACTCACTCACAATGCAGAGATCCTCGTTCTCCGTGCGCTCCACCACCTCCAGCAGGGCCCCTGCCGTCTCCATCAACCGCACCTCGGCGATGCCCATCTACAAGGCCGCCAGCATTCACGGCGGCAGCGCCGGTGGACGGATCAGTGTCTCCTCCACCATGCGCAGCAGCCTGGGCTCCAGCATGGGCATGGGCCTGGGGTCCGGCATGGCGGGCGGCGCCGGCATACAGGTGAGCACCAGCGGCAAGCACGGCGACATCATGGGCAACGAGAAGTTTGCCATGCAGAACCTGAACGACCGGCTGGCCAACTACCTGGAGACGGTGAGGAACCTGGAGCAGGCCAACCACAAGCTGGAGGTGAAGATCAAGGAGGCCCTGGAGAAGAGCGGCCCTGACCTCAAGGACTACAGCAAGTACCAGGCCATCCTGGATGACCTGAGGAGGAAGGTGAGGAGCAGGAGGTGGGGGTATGGGAGGGTTGTGTTGTTGAGTGTTCTTTGATCTGGTGAACTTGTTGGGGTTTTGGGAGTTGGAGAGGTTGGAGGGGTTGGAGGGGTCGAAGCCTGCCAAAAAATACCTTCAACACCTCATCAGCTCAGCTCTGCTCAGGTCTGGGTGCCCGGACTGGTATCTGGTCCACTGGGGGGTCTGAGGAGATGAACAGAGGTGGGGGTTGGACCGGAAGCACTATGCTAGAGGAATGTTGAAGCATCACGGGTCACGGAGACAGGAAAGACAGAGGGAGGAAACCAGAGAAAGAGACTAAAGGTTTTTACAGAGTGAGCAGGGCTTCAGAGTCGTACGTCAGGACCCGAACGGCCGTTTCCCTTGTTTGTGCTGAATGAAAAGCACTTTGTGGGTGAGCAAACAGCCGTGTGCACACATAAAACTGCGGGGACGAGGAAGGAGGAAGAGGAATGGCTGGCCTTTCATTCATCGCCTCATGAAAAATCTGTTGCCAGTTTCAGTTAGACCCACTGGAAGTCAATTTGCCAACAACCAAATTTTTAAGAATTTATGATAAGAGCTGGAATTTTTTTTTTCACTTTAGAGTAAATACAACCCGACTGTAATGACTATAAAAGGCTTCTGGGAACAAAAAACCTGTTTCCAAAGGCAGTGTGCCAGGGTCACTTCTGCCTGCGTGGTTGTTGACAGACAAACAAAGAATTGGCTTTTGCTGAGCTCACAGCTTCAAGGTCCAGTTGTCTCTAAAGTGGAAGGTCAACAGAAGAGAAATACGTTGGATAATGATTCCAAAAAGAGACACTATTTAGTGCTTTATTCATCAAGTCAACAGTCCAGTTCCAAGTTTGTCCAGGCACCTTGTGGACTGAACTGCTGGGTTGTTGTTTGCTCTGGGGTTTTTTTTTTTTCTTCCTTCCATTTGCTCTAATGCAAGAAAACATTTCCACTCCCTCAATTCCATCAGTTCATCCACTGAAAGCAGTTTTAAAAACCCAGCCAGTCGCCCAACCGCCCATGCAAATCCAATGCGGGCGCGCACGTTCACATGACACACGACCATCCTCACGCAAATCAGTCATCCCTGTCCCGCTAGTGTGATGATCCTGCTGCCTGGCATCCAGTGATTGGCCCTTGGACTTTGTTACCTGGATACCGTCCCCCTCCCCCGCCCCCACCCACCTCGATCCCAGCCCCCGTTGTTATCTACCTTGCCGCAACAGCTAAAGCAAACACAGCGGCTCGTCTGTCTTGTTCACCACCCTCACTTACACTTTCATGGTCATGAGTATCTTTAGCCTTGCGGGAAAAAAAAAAAATCAACTCTTGACTTGTTCTCAAAGTGCAGCACCGCCCGCTTCCAATGTGTGTCATCAAAACATTATTTTTGTGCGTGTGTGTGTAACCCGTTCCAGGTGTTTGACGCCATCACCGACAACGCCCGCCTGGTCCTCAACATCGACAACGCTCGCCTGGCGGCCGACGACTTCAGAGTGAAGTAAGCAAGCGAGCAAGCTCCGCCCACGGTTCCGCCGACACCTGACAATGCCTGGGCAGGGCACGCCCTGTTTTTATTGCAGAATGAGTAGGATGTGCGATGACATGCGTGTTTGTCTTTCACTCATAAAGAGTCAACATCAGTCGGTTGCCTGGGGGGATTTATCTGTGGCGGTGTCACACATGACCCACGGCGGTGTTTGAAGAAAAAAAGCTTAAAGAAAACATACCATTGAATGTATTTCAAAAAAAAAAAAATGCCTGTTTCGAGCCTTTAATCACTCATGACGAATTCTCAGTGTTGAAACAGTCTCCATGTGTGAATTTGAGCAGCTGCGCCACCCTTGTCCTCACCGCCCTCCTCTGTGCCCTGCCCTACCGTGCCCTCCCCTCCCCCGGTCAGGTACGAGTCTGAGCTGGCCATCCGGCAGTCGGTGGAGGCCGACATCGTGGGTCTGAGGAAGGTCATCGACGACACCAACCTGAGCCGTCTCAACCTGGAGAGCGAAATCGAGGCCCTGAAGGAGGAGCTGATCCACCTCAAGAAGAACCACGACAATGTGAGTTCGGAGGCTGTGCAGAACTCCTGTTTCCTGCATTTCGAGCAAACGCCTCAATACTTTTATTGTTTCATAATTTGTTCCTTGAGATTCAGATGCAGCTCAGAAAGACATTGAAAACAAAAATCTTACCGAAGGCCATAAAGATGGATGTCCGTTTTAAGGTCTAACAAAAACGTTTCTTTGTTACTCTGTAACATTTTAGAGAGGGTCTTAGAGAGGGACAGAAACAAAAGAGTGTTACATTTTAAGCTGCCTGATTCATTTGTGAAGGTTGAAGCAAATTCCGTTGAGAGGTTTCAAAGGTTCAGCTACCTCTTTTGGCAGCTGATCGTAGCAACTTTACAGACACTCCCACAGAAAACAACACAAAAGAAGAAGTAAATCGATGAATATTGTCATTGAATATGTTAACCAGCCTCTAATTGTAACCCTACAATCATGAACCCAAACACACACACTTACTCTTTAGCTGTGTTTGTGAAAGACTTTGCATGTTACATGTACACGGTAAAGTGTACAGTAACAACTAAAAGGCTTTGACCTCACGGCTAAAAACCAAACCTGTTTGGACGGAAGCTGAATATCTACATTAGCTCATAGTTTGATCCAAAAAAAAAAGTGTTTCTGCAAGGTCTTTAGCTTAACCTCAGCTTCCAGTCCGTGGAAGGCCACAGGATGTGCGTGCGCTGCCTCAGGGCCGACATTTTATTTGCACTTTTCAACACGGTTCAATGAATTCCCAACTACGACAACCGTTAAAAGATCCCGAAGCACCATTTCCTCCAACGTCCACACCTTTTTGCAGACCAGGGTAAATATTTGCCCACTAACCTGAAAAGTCACCAATCCCTGTTGAGCATTGCTGTCCATGTGTGTGTAGCGTTAGGTTGTGTGTAGAGTCAAGTGGTGCACTTATTGCCACGAGTACGGCTGGTGCATCCCGATGGATGGGGTTTGACAATGTGGAGATTGGAAAATCTTGAAGTAGAAGTTGTGGGAAGTCCATTCTGAACGACGGTTCCCTTCCACATTTGGCTACAGAGGAAACTCCAGAGATTTAAAATGACTATAATTTGGACGCTCGCTGAAAGACATAATGGTTTGCTTACTCAGTGAATTTAGTGTGTGTGTATGTGGGCCAAGAGACTAAAGTGTATATTTGCCCAACCAAAATGCGATAATGGCTGGAAGGGATTAAGTGTCAGAGTGAGGTCTTGACTCAATTAAAACTCTGCGATTTAAGTGTTGCATCGTCTATTTTGGGCAGACAAAATTTACATTTCAAATGAATACATGAGGTTTTCCATCCCTGCAGTTCGTGGCGAGATAGCAGGAATCTTGTTGCGGTAATCTTGTTTACGCCCTTAATGGCTTCTTATCTACACAGGAAGTCATGGAGCTCCGCAACCAAATCGCCAAGTCAGGGGTCCACGTAGACGTTGATGCTCCCAAAGGGCAGGACCTCGCTCAGATGATGGCAGAAATCAGGGCCAAGTATGAGAAAATGGCCCTGAAGAACCAGGAGGAACTCAAGGCGTGGCATGAATCTCAGGTGAGACACCAGGGCGTCATCAGCATACGTCATCAGCACAGAAAAGTGTGAAAAATCCTCACGTGTTGATCGATGTTTCAGATGATCGAGGTGCAGACCCAGGTTAGCCAGAACACAGAGGCCCTGAAGGGTGCCCAGACAGAGGTGAACGACCTCCGGCGACAGATACAGACCCTGGAGATCGAGCTGGAGTCACAGAAGAGCCTGGTGAGAAGCGCTCCGTCAGCATGCACTTCGTTTAACCCAACACGTTTATCCCTGCGCCGGCAAACTCAGCACTCTCACTTCAAGTCTCCCACAGCAACTTTGTTGACATAGGCGTTGCGTTCCAGTTACTTGCAGTCAAAACATTAACCCTTTCTTCCTCCTCCTTCTCCGCTGGCAGAAAGCCTCCCTGGAAGGGTCGCTAAGGGACACCGAGCTGCGCTACAACATGGAGATCGAGTCCCTCAACACCATCCTCCTGAGCCTGGAGGCAGAGCTCACAGACCTGCGTAACAACATCAAGATTCAGGCGCAAGATTACGAGGCCCTGCTAAACACCAAGATGAAGCTGGAGGCCGAGATCGCCACCTACAGACGGCTGCTGGATGGCGAAGACTTCCAGTACGTTGTTTTTCCGTGATCATTTATTTTAGGTAGATGGAAAAAAAAAGGCACACCTGACTGCCACTGAACGCATCTCCATCCTTTCAGGCTCCAGGATGCGCTCAACGAACAGATCACCAGAACGGTGAAGACCAAAGTGATGAGAGTCACCGAGACCCTGGTGGACGGCAAAGTGGTTTCCAGCAGCACAGAAACCCAGAACCTGTAAAGACAGGAAGCAACGACCAGCTACAGTCACAAGAAAATTGGCACAAAATGGATCCCCCCACTTTTTTTCCCCCAAGATGTACTTCCCTTATTTTCCATACAGCACTAACCAGCACTGCATTTTGTTTGACTTCCTTTTTCACCACACAGGCTAGTCAAGATTAAAACTGGATTGGGGAGGGTGGAATCATGCTCTATTTATTTCATCGCCACTTATTTATGTGTTTGTGCGTACACCTGCAGATGTTTACAAAACTTCTGAATTCTCAAATTCGGAGACAAACTAATTAAACGCATAAGATGTTTAAAATTCATTTAACAAAAGCGTCCAAATAATGAAAATCTTGTCTCTCTTTTTTTTTTTTTTTACGTCATCGCCCCTGGTTTGTCATCTGTCCAGGTTAAAGCCGCCCGTTGTGCTCAATAAAGTTTTTGTGAGTCAAACCGTTTTGTCGTCTCATTCTTTACATGACTGAAGTGAATTACGCGTGAATGAGCAGGTTTATCAAACAGGAAGTGATGACGGGAGACAGTGACTAGTTTTCACTCCCACTGATCAACCAGAACATTAAAACCCCTGACAACAGGGGCAAAGGTCAACAACAGCTGCGTAGATCAGCCACGCCTGTCCTTTGTGGCGTAACCCAGTGACACACTGGTCCCCCTGCGGGAAGAGCTGTGCTACAACACCATCAGGCGGTTTGTAGTTATGGAGTTAGTTACATTTCACCAAATATTGAAAATTAAATAACTGATCAGCAAAATTACATTTCTCACCAGCAAAACTGAAAAAGAAAGAGCTCCAGGCGTCAATTTGGCCTTTGGTCCTAATCTAGTAAAGCTACCTGAGACACCTGAAAATGTTGTAGTTTTACCGATTACCATTTCAACAACTCAATCAATGTCACTGTGCTTTCATTCACCATTCCTGTCAGTGACTCTGGTGCACTGGGCGTTCCAGAGCTAGATAATCCCTCACTATACAACCATTTATTGCCTATAGCAATTTTACAGAAAGGCATTTTTTCTCATCTCATATAAAAAAAAGAGAAATAAAAAATGATTCAAGGAGTTTTTCCTTGCTGCTCCCTCTCATGTTCATCACCTGCCTGAAGCAACATGTTCTACCAGATCGGTTTCATTTTCACATCTCAACAACCAACATTCATTTGGCAGAAAGGAGAAAATAAGTTTGGAATTTGTGCACAAGCTCGTTTCTGTTGTTGAGCAATAAAGTGAGCGTCTTGAAATTCAGCTGGAAAGGTTGTCACCGAGATTAAACGTTTGTTTATCATTCTTAATGCAATAGATAGTAATAATATAATAGCGATCCAAACGTTTTTCTTATTTGTTGTGACCTGGTTGGATAAGATTTCTAATGTTAAAAGTCCCACAGCAGTTATCAGCTGTGACAGAAATTGTCTTTTCTGATCAAAATAACTGGAAACCTGCAAAGACAGAGTCGTTATGATCCAATCATTCATTCGTGTAAAGTTAACTTCTTTCCATACATAGAGTTCAGATTTGCTGGAAACAAATCTGCACCGGAAAGCATTCGTCACATCTTTTTAGCTCTTCAACAGATTCTTTCACAGTGACAATTAAAGGAGACAAAGTCTAAAGTGTGAAAGGTGAAAACGCGATAAAGATATGAGAGGAGTGGCAGACAGGAGTGTATATATAGAAGACCCGATGAGCTCCACGCCACTTCTCTCTGCTGCGAAGCAACTCAGTTCCACGAGGCTCCTCTCCTTCCTCTGATTGGTCCACGCACTTCTAACAATGCAAAGGCAAATGTCCAGGCACTATGCCCACAGCGTCAGCGGAGGCGCCGGAGGCCATGGGGTCAGGATCTCCACCTCCTCGCTGGGTGGCATGGCCGGCATGGGCAGCATGGGTTACGGGTACGAGTACTCGTCCGGCGGCAACATGGCCAGCCTGGCCATCGCCAACGAGAAGGTCACCATGCAGAACCTGAACGACCGCCTGGCCAGCTACCTGGATAAGGTGAAGACTCTGGAGAAGGCCAACAGCTCCCTGGAGTTCAAGATCAGGGAGTTTATTGAGAAGAAAGGGCCCATGGAAGGGAGGGACTTCAGCAAGTTTGAAGCCATCATCGCAGAACTGAGGGCCAAGGTCAGTTCCACAACTGCTTATTCTTTATGACCAGTTTAAAATGGGGGTGGGGGATTTAAGGAGGGAGTTTGACACATAAAAAATCTCTAAAATGTTGACCGTATGAAAATTCAAAAAGTCCAACTTTCCATTACGCACCTGGTTTTTGGTAAAATTATGTGAAAGGTTGGCAGAGCAGGAAATGTGGGTGCGGTCACATGGTGTCTGTGTGTCCCAACTTTCACTCAGCAGAATTCTCTTCAAATCCACATTGTTAAAGTCATATCAGGAGGGTCCAAAGGCCTCCACACGCTCAACGGCTTGATGAAAACATTTTTATGATTGTGTACTTTTGCCCTTATACACTTTATGGTTCTTCTGGATTTTACGACCCCAAAGCTTGGTCCCAATCTGAAGCCACTGTAACCAAATCAAAAAACATAGATCTCTCCATTCTTCCACATTCAGACAAAGGAGTGATCCTTCGCTTCAAAGAATATCTGCCAAACATGGACTTGGGGAATGTGCTACAATAGAGACTACCTCAAGAAAGAAGTAGTTGGTTCACAAAAAAAACTCAAACTCGGTACCTTGTCTTTCAGATCTTTGACAGGATCAGGGGCAACGCCCAACTGGCTATCTCTCTTGACAATGCACGGCTGGCCTCCGACGACTTCAGAGTCAAGTGAGTTCTTTTGCTTTACAATCAGGCTCTAGCACGACCTCCTCCTCATGAAAACCTAATTTGATAAACGATGATGCGCTCCTCCAGGATGGAGTACGAGATGTCCATGCGCCAGACTGTGGAGGCCGACGTGACCCGGCTGAGGAAACTCCTGGACGACACCAACGTTACCCGCATGCATCTGGAGGGCGACATCGAGTCTCTGAAGGAGGAGCTGATCATGCTGAAGAAGAACCACCAGACGGTGAGAAGATTTCTTTGCTGGAGGAAGCCTCCACTTGACCCGGTCCAGCTGAGGGCTCAGCCCAAAAAAACGGGTGTGTTCCTCGGCACTCCCCTGATCGTTTCCTCTCTCAACAGGACCTCGCCGAGCTGCGCATCCAGATCAGCGCCATGGGTGTCCACGTGGACGTCGATGCTCCCAAAGGCCATGACCTGGCCAAGATCATGGAGGAGATGCGGGAGAAGTACGAGAGGATAGCGCTGAAGAACCAACAGGAGCTCAAAGTGTGGCACGATTCACAGGTGGGTCTTGAGGTTGGCTGTTAACTCTGCAAACCTTTTCTGTTTGCCATATGTAATTTTTTGGGGGTTTATTTCTTGTCTCCAGTTGTCAGAAGTGCAGGTCCAGGTGACAGAGAGCACGACAGCCCTGAAGGAAGCGACGACGACTTTGTCAGATACCAGGCGGCGATATCAGGGTCTGGAAATTGAACTACAGTCGGCCCTCAGTCTGGTAAGAGTGGTTCCGTGTCTCCCATCTGACAGTTTTTCTGCCTTAATGAGTCTTTGAAAGGTCGCCTGAGTGCTCACCTGCTAACCGAACGTCCCGTCCTCATCCCCTCAACAGAAAGCCTCACTAGAGGCCACGCTGCGCGACATCGAGGCGCGCTACAACATGGAACTGGAGAAGTACAACCTCATCATCCTGAGGCTGCAGGAGGAGCTCCAGCAGATCCGCAACGACATCCAGCTCAAATCCCGCGAGTACGAGACCCTGCTCAACATCAAGGTCAAACTGGAGGCTGAGATCATGGAGTACAGGAGGCTGCTGGACGGTGGCCCCATGCTGAAGTGAGTGCGAGAGGGGGAAGAGGTGGGATGATTGGGTAAAATTAACAGGAAGTGGTTCAATCAAGGCATCGAGAGTGCTGGCTTTTCTACACTGGATTTTGTTCAGCCGGGTAATTTATACAGACAATAATGACATAAGACATAATGGACAACAACAACATAGAGTATGCATCTGGTTGTCCAAGGACATTTGCAACACTGAACTGTAACAGAAAGTAGGGTGTCGTATAATTGGAATCATGCTTTTTCAATAATAACAATAATAATAATAATAATAATAATAATAATAATAATAATAATAATAATAATAATAATAATAATAATAACACTCCTTTGTTTGCCTTCCCAGACTGGAGGATGCAGTTGACCTAAAGAAGGTCCAGACCAAAGTGGTGACCGTCACTCAGACTCTGGTGGACGGCAAACTGGTGTCGGAGAGCAAAGACGTGCAATCCAGTGAACAGCTTCACTAACAACAAGAAAAAAGCCAAAACTGAACCAAAATGAGAGAAGTCCTAAGAAAATAAAAATGCACAAAACCTGAATTGTCACATCCTTGTGTCATCTCCTTCTTTCGCAGTCTGCTAAATCATCAACACAATCACTCCCTGAAATCACTCACACATAGCATACAACTCAGAGATCACGGTCTGAATTTCTCGTCGGTGTGCAATTTAAAATAAAAGCAGGAGAAACTCAGCTGGCAGCCAAAACCTGTGTAGCATCCACGAGGGAATCAAAAAAAGGCTATCAGATGTTAACTACAGACAAGACAATGTTTTTATCACTGATGCTCACACGATCAGTCCAAAATGTGTCCAAAAACTTTGGCCACATTGTTATTATCATTATTATTATTATGAGTGTACAATGAAAATTAACGGCTACTTTATGTGTGGGAACAGTGGATTTGTGGATCCATCTTTTGTTTTTTTTTAAAGTGTTTATTAGCTTGGTAGAATGCAACATATATAAACATTCAAAGTCAGTGTAGAAGTATACAAAAAGAAAATAAGAGGCCCTCATGCACAAAGTTTCCCAGTTAAGAAGTAGTCCCACGCACAATTCTGAGTAAACATTCCACAGGCCGTTATCACCAATTCACAACCCTCTCGGCTAACCGCTGGCTGTCGACCTTCCACTGAGCATGGAGAGATACAGAATAATAACAAATCTATCTCAAATATTGAGATTCCCATAATTTTCACCGCGACTCCCTGTTTTCAGAGGGAGACGGAAGGCAACTTGGCAGACGGGAAGGACAAAACAAAAGTGGTCTTCTTAAGAACAGTAGAAGCAGTTGCCTGGCCAAGACCCAGCCCCGCCGGGGAGCGCCTGGCCGCCTGCCACCAGCCTCCCACACGCCCGCTAGTCTGCTGTGTGTGCGGGAAATTCTTTGGGCCTCTGAGAAATTCACATGGGTGACCTGCAGCTCTTTTTCGCCCACGACCCCTGAAACGAGTGGACGGAGCCTCGTTCCCATGTCCCGGGTTGTGTCTCTCTGGCGTTCCGCTGTTTATTTATTTACTTTCTTATTAGCCGCTCTGGTGCGAGTCTCTGGCTAGCTTGACGTCAGCTGCCCACGTCTGCGACTCCGTTGCACGTGTGGAATGAAGCCGATTCGCTAGTTTTGTTCGGTGCGACTCTGCAACTCAGTCTTTCTTGTCTAAGCGATGGTTGCCTGAACGCGTCATGTGCCCCGTCCACAGTCACGGGTGAGGTTGTAAAGTCCTTCCCCTCCCTCTCTCCGACACTCTGGGCGTGAGATACCAGGAGAACGAGGCAGGGGAAAAAAAATAAGACGCGCTTCGTTCGGCTCGTGATTCCAACCAGAAAACACACCAAGCAGCAGCTCAGCTCTGCTGGGCTACCGGCAAGGGGCGGAGCCAGGAGGGTCCTGCACTCTTCAGATGAAAGCTCTGGAACAAGGCGAGAGACTCTGTTCACGCCTCCCGTCAGAAATCCACAGCAGCTTTGGAGCGAAGCGCCAAGTCAACCTTTGGCCAGCAGCACTGAAATTCCACATGTGCAGCGATGACTCTGCATTCTGTCGAGGCGCTACAGTGTTGCTTCAACCGCTGACCTCTCTGCAGACGTTAAAGGCAAAAAAAAGTGCAACACGTAAATTTGGCCCAACTGGAAAAATCATGTAAATTATTATTTAAGTTTGTTTTTTTTTCCTGGTTAGATGATCTTTCACTGCTATTATACAGCACATTTACCGCTAATAATACTAATCCCAGAATGCTCTGTTTGTATGGAAAAAGGTTACTGTTGAAATTTAAATCAGAAGGTTGCATGTTTACACTGCATTTATTTTTATTTGTTTTATTTTGTTTTAAATTGAAATTGGATTTTGCATGTGTGCAATTTGAAGTTATTTTTTTGTACGCTATTAAACCCTACTCAGGTTAAAGCAAAACTTGTTTGGGTCCACATGAAAAGGTTCATGGAGGAAGATTTGCTCAATAAATATCAGTGTTGGCCCACGGCTTTGTCCAAGTTTTCATTTTTGGCAAGGACTGTCAAACAGTTTGCTTCTCATATTGGCGGCGGCAGCAGCGCCTGAGGCTAAACCTCATCAGTTCCCATATTCCAGACATTCAAACTGCAGCCCAAGTGGGCTGTAATCTGATCTGCGGCTGGGGCGTCAACATCTGCTTCTTGATGCTCTGCGTCTTCCGAGTCCTGCCAAGAGTTAAACAACTGCACAAAAACTTGGACGCCGCGTTGAGAAATGACGTCCGACACACACACAAACACACACACACACGACGAGTTGCAGGCTCCTTGCATCACCCAGACTGGAGAATTAAAATCTCCAGCAGCTTCCCTCCCTACTCCTCCCTTTTTTCTTTATTCCCCCTCTTCTGTCTTATTTGACAGATCACCAGCAGGCTCCTCCGCAGCAGATATAAGGATCACAGATAAGTTTTTTTTAAGCCAGAATGCAGGAGTTCATTCACAACTCCAGGGCCGGTCATGAGTCATTGGGTGATGGTCGGAGGCCTCGCGGTCTTCGTCCCCGTCACTGAACAGTTGCCGTGCCGTGCTCCACATAGATGAGGCATGAATCATGCATTTCTTTTTTTTTCCCCTCTTTTTCACACCACTTTTCCTGAACAGAAACTCCCTTTTTGGAGCTGCACAGCAACACATCTGTCGGGCGTGTCGGTCAAGCAACAGCAACACTCGCCGGGCCGGCCAAACTTCCCCTCTCTCCCCCAGGGCAGCCGAGAGGGACGGACGCAAGGCTGAGAGACAGAAAGGCAGAAAGGGGGAGGTGGTGGTGGAGGAGGAGGAGGTGGTGGTGGTGGTGGTAGGATGGAATGAAAGCAGAGGAAATGGGAAAGTTGTCTGTCTGAGGAAGGTTACGGTGGCGCACGTTGGCACGATTGACAGGAAGCAGCACATTTAGCCCTCTGCTTGCAGCCTCCCGCTAAAACTGTGGCTTTTTTCGGGGAGGCATCGCACATGTTTTGGAAGTGGGTAAAAAAACAGGGCAGTATTTAGTTGGCCTTGGAAGTGAATGCGGCTAAATGTGGAACTTTTTAAATTGATGGGCAGAATGGACAATGACATCTGGAATAAATATAATGGCAAATATAGAGACTTCTTCTTCTTCTTCTTCTTCTTCTTCTTCTTCTTCTTCTTCTGCTTCTTCTTCTTCTTCTGCTTCTTCTTCTTCCCACGTTGACATCTTTAGCCCCGCGCTAACTCGCACACATGACTGCTTTTACCTTGAATGACTTCCTCCGGGAACAAGACAGGTTGTTTTTTCTGTTTTCCTGAACCCTCTGCCAATTTTTCTTTTTACTTTCATCTTCACATTTCTGCATTTTTCCCACCCTCCCTTTGCAACCCCGTGCTCTGCTGCTACCCCCTTCGCTGCCCTCCACCTCTGCTCGGAACAAAAAAAAAAAAAAACAGTGTGGGAGAGCCGAGGCGCGGAGAAGGAGGAGGCCGGAGGTCTGTTGAGTAAGACGCGAGCTGGGCAGACGGCCACCGTCCCGCCACCGTTTTCCTCCCTCCCACCTCTTCAGACTCTCCGGTCCCACTGCGTTTTGGAAATTCGAGGCTCTCTCTCCCTCTCTCTCCTCGGTGAAAACCGAAGCGCTGAGCTGGCTGAACGCGCACACGGTGACTCATGCGTCTGGTTTCTGTGGAAAAGCGAGCCGAAAAGAGACGCTCACAATCACCGCCCTCGGTCTGGATAAAAATACAGGCCGGCAGTTTGTTGGCGAGGCTGGAGGACACACGATGACACGTTTATAACGTGTTTTGGGCGGGAAAACTACAGATGATAGTATTGGAACGGGATAAATGTGTTTGATGTGTGTCTCTTTTGACTTTTTTTACTTTTCAAATCTATAAATATCAAGAATCTGCCTCAATTCTCAGAATTAAAAGCTCAATTTGGAATGAGAATAATTTTAGAATAGAGTATTATACGCTATTCTAAAATTAACTGAGAATATCTATCCAAGTTAGAATAGACAGAAATATAAATAAGTTATCTATAAGATAGATAGATGGATAGATAGATAGATACTTTATTTATCCCTAGGGAGGAGTTTCAGGTGTCACACCATACATAAAAGACTGTTTAACAATAGACAATGAAATACGCAGACATCGTAAATGATAACAGCAGATAAACATGAAAAATGTTAAGGAAGCAATATAAAGTGCACGTGTGAAAGGCAGCAACATGGTAAGGTAATAAAATGTGTATGTTCAATGCACTACGTTGACCTTATGTTGCCTTGGACTGGTTTTTATTCTCTTTTTTTCTTGTGTGTGTGTGTGTGTGTGTGTGTGTGTGTGTGTGTGTGTGTGTGTGTGTGTGTGTGTGTGTGTTTGAATCCACTCAGAGACTCCACCTGAATCCATGGTTTTAATGAGTGACTAGTCGACATTCCAGGCCAAAGGGAGCGTAACCAGTGAAAGCGCTCGGCTCCGTCCGAGGCCTCCAGGACAGTAGAAGGTAGAAACCGGTGCAAGCTTGAGCCCTGTGTGTGTGTGTGTGTGTGTGTCTGTGTGTGTGTGAGTGTTTAAACTCAACACGTCGACACGAGCGGTTTTGTGAAAGAATGCAAAGGTCAAAGTGCGATGACCTCTGGAAACAAAGGTTTGTTTTTTTTTATTGCCGCACCCTGTTTGGACGGCCATCCAACTTCCACATCTGAAACAGGTTGCAAGTTCTGCTGATTTTGGGGAAGGTTGTCGGGCGTTTCTCTGCACGTCTTCTTTTTCACACAGTTTGTCACTTTTGACAAACGGAAAAATTTGCAAAAGCTAATGTAAAGTCGTTTTAAACCGGATGTCTTTTGCTTGCAGGGACCAAAGATTCACTTCCCCAAAAACATCCAGACTCACTGGGTGTTGATGGCTGCAGTTCGTCATCCAGCTGTAAATGATACATTATGGGAAAAAAAAAATGGAACGGGACCTCCAAAGAACTCAGAACCACCGGCTCTTCTTTTGTCCGACTGCCGGTCCGTAATGACACCTTTGCTTTTTACCAGCAGCGTGTTCACTAGTAGACTGAGCGTGCTCCACGTTTGACAGTATGGAAAAGGTGGAACATTCAGCCCTGCCCGCGTCTTCCAAATTGCACCTACTGCATTATGGACAGGAATGCAAGAGAAGGAAATGTGTTTCAGACGCCGGCCCAGAATATCATCAGAGTGTGGGAAACACTGAAGGCTGAGGTTTAGGCACAAATCTGGACTGGAGCAGATTTGAAAAAGAAGACATTTGCAAAAATAAAAAGATGAATAAAGTACCAGTTAAACTCAAACAGTCTGTGTTAGAATAGGTAATAAGACATCAAATTACACTAATGGTAATACATCATTGTAGCAGTTATTTTAGTTTGCCACAATATTTTCATATAATGCTACATTTATATTTTGCAATATTATTTTTCAATCTCTTAAATCAATGAAATTGAACTTTTTTTTTTTTTTTCAAGTTTTGGTTATAGTGTCTCTTTAATTCCTTTTCTTTTATTCCATTTCTTTTTCTTTGTTTATAAAATACTTCTTCTCCCACTCTCCTTTTTTCGGCTTCGTGCAGTACGTATTTAAAAGCTTTTTATGTCCCCCATGGTTTATCTTGAACCTGATCCACAAACAGCAGGATGTTAGTCAGGAGCTTTTAATTATAGGAATTGTTTGGGGGGCTTTTTTTTTTTTTTTTTTTTTTTTTTTTTTTTAGAAGGGAAGAATTCCATGAGGGGAAGGGAGAGGCCGCGATTAAAGAGCTGCAGAGGTTGGAATGCCCTCTGTCATAACATCGTGCCCAGGAAGGGCGACGCATGAACAGGAAAACAGAAACATCGCTGGATGTGTTTGTGTGTGTGTGTGTGTGTGTGTGTGTGTGTGTGTGTGTGTGTGTGTGTGTGTGTGTGTGTGTGTGTGTGTGTGTGTGTTTTCCCACTCTTTGCAAGCGTACCAAGGCTCCACAAAGGCCTCTGTGCTGCTGCCTTGCCGTGAAATCTAAATCAGAGCAAATGAGACCGACAGAGCAATCGCCAGGAGTGGTGGGCGGGGCTTCAAAGGTTTCTCTCGAATGCTTCGCGATAAAATTTTGCGGGGATTTAGTTGAAATCGGAGCGCTGACCGAGTGCCAGAATGAATTATCACCGAGTGTTTTGTCGTACTCGAGCTCACTCCTTTCTTTGTTTTGGTTACGTGAGCTGCAGGGGAAACTGTCTAATAAGTAACACATCAAATTATGGTGTGTAATAAGTAACAAAAAAAGATGAACGGAGGTACTTATGAATGAAAAAATGTTGCAAGTGATGCTAGAAAAAGAAAGATCTTGGATGCCGAGTCATGTGACTCCCTTCTGTCCAATCAGAAGGCCTCTTCTGTTGCCGGATGACTCCACCGTCGATATCAGTTACAATATTTCCAGGTTTTGCTGTAAATTTCCAAATGTTTTCTGTGTTTTTTGGGGGTTTTAACAACCAATCACAAATCAAACGGATCAAGCTAAAGAAGAGATTCATTAACGTTTAACCCCATTCAAGTTTCTGTGTCGTGGCCGTGAAACCCGGCGACTGGCTGGTGTCGGAGTCGCAGCTCGCTCCCCCGAGGATCGCGTTACAGCGGACACAATATTGCTCGAGCCGCAGCTGGCCCGCACAAAGGACAATTTCCGACGAGCTCAGCCGGGTATTTCACAGGTGGCGTCACTTGTCCTCTGCCTGACCGAGAGGGACGAGAAACGGCAGAGCCCAGTGAGAAATACCTGCCGATCAGTTTGAAGTTCTTCTTCTTCTTCTTCTTCTTCTTCTTCTTCTTTTCTTCCTCTTAATTCTTGAAAAGAGAAGCGAGAAGGGCTCAGTGTTTGCTCTTCTTTTGTTGGGGGGGTCTTTGGAAAAGCAAACCTTTCATGGGCAAGCGTCGCCCACTTGGCGTCTTCACTCGCCGTCTCGGGGAGAGAAAAGAAATCCTCGCCGCTGTTTGTCCAAGATGTTGTCTTCACTTCTTTCTGAAGAATGAAGGGATAAGGGGAGAGGGATTAGGGGAGAGGGTCAAAGGTCAAGTTCATGTAAGGATCCTTTGCTTCTTTGACCGTTTCCTTTTTCCGTTTTTTGGGGGGGATTTTTTACTTTGCAAAGTTTCGTTTCATTTCCTCATGAGTAACGTCCTTGTTCATCTTTTTGTTTTTAGGCTTCCCAGTTTGCTTCGACTGCTTCGAGGGCCAAAAATGCCTGTGTCGGGGGGGCTACACCAGGTGTTTGCTAATAAAGGACCTGACAGGGCAGAAGCAAACTGAGACTTGCACCTTCCATCCCTCTTTTAGTTCCTTTTCAGAAACGCACGTGTCCTTTTGTTTCGTTTCGTTTTTTTTGTCCTTGTTTTATTTATGACAGATTTGTATTCCGAGCGGCTGAACACT
This sequence comes from Thamnaconus septentrionalis, assembly GCA_009823395.1. Lineage (NCBI taxonomy): Eukaryota > Metazoa > Chordata > Actinopteri > Tetraodontiformes > Monacanthidae > Thamnaconus > Thamnaconus septentrionalis. The sequence goes on from CM020512.1 coordinate 10,791,029, forward strand.
CAAACAAACCGACTAATCAGTCACCTCAGACGACGTTGGGCGACGGTCGAAGGTCAGGTTCACTCGGAGATCCCGCTGCCTCGTGTTTGTTTGTCCCGTCGCCGTGACGACGCGGCCAAACACAATCTGTCACATCATGAGCAGGGGTCACAGCTGGTTTTATTTTTATTTTTTGGGGGGTTTTTTTGTTTTTGCTTTTCTTTTTTTCCAGCGGTTTCCGTGTCAGCGGAACGGAGGGATCGTGTGACCAACACCTGGACGTTTGGAGCCATTTGCCGTGTTTACCGTAACTGGATCCTGGAGCCGCTCCAGGCGGCACTTTGTCCTCATAGTGCTTTTTTTATGTCAGCGTCTTCAACGCCTCTAATTGTGCGTAACGGTGCACCTGAAGTGTTAACAAGCGGCCGGCCAGGGTCCGTCAACACGCTGACAACCGCCTCCCGGAGTGTGACATCACGGCAGCTCCCTGCGCAGCGGCCCTTATAAAGGCAAACCCGGAGCGAAGGACCTTTGACCCGGACAACTTTCTTTCTAATCTCTGCCTGTGCATCAGTTTGCGTGAGTTGCCAGGAATTAAACACTGAGATCCGCCTGCTGCAAAAAGCGTCCCCCCTACTCTCCCCCCACCCTTCCTGAGGACACCCCCCCAACGTCCCCCCTAGCCTCCTCCAAGGGAGCGTCTCCCACTTCTCAGCGCTTTCGCTAACAGACAGGAAGTGCCTGGACGGCCTGACAGGATGTGCGGCGGGGCAGCACCTTCCTCCCCCCCGACATTGCTGTCATTTCTCCGGAGAAGGCCGACGGCCTCCAGGATTTGTACCACGGAGCGTTCGCACTTCGCTCCCCCTTGTGTCAGCGCACGCACACGCTCCTCTCCCACATGAGCGGCCGGAAGACGTTACACAAGAGGCGAGCGAAATGAAATTCTTGGGATGTCGTGCCCCGCAGGCCAGGGGTGGGGGAGGGGCCTGGGGGGTGGAGGGGACGGGTTTTATAAATCCCAATTTAATGATCGGGGTCTGATCCAGCCGCTGAAACGTCCCAAACATTCTCGGATGGCCGCGGTAGGTCAAGCAGCAATAACGCAGCTCGGCTCAGCTCAGCTCAGCTCGACCCTCCCCGGCAGCAGCAGCAGCAGCAGCAGCAGCAGCAGCAGCAGCGAGCTAGTCCGCCGTCCGGTCCCAGTGATGTGACCAAAAAAGGCCTTGCCTCGTTGTCTGATATCAGCTCTTCCCAACCCTGATCTCTCACCCACCCTGCCATTGATTGTTACCTAATTGCTGCCTTAAGGTCAACCCTGAAAAAAAAAACAGGTGTGACTAATGAGCAGGTGTGGCGGGCGGGGCGCAGCAGGAAGATTGCATGGACTTAAATGTCCTGTAGGTGTGGGGATATAAAAAAGTCACCACACCGAGAGCCTTTGGACCCGATTTAATGGTTGACGAATGAGGCCGATAGAGTGCAGGCATGTGGGAAAATTCAGACAGACTGTAAAAAGAGTGATTTTTATCTGCACTGGGCAAACATTTACAGCTGAGGAGATTAGCTTACCGCGACGAGCCGCAGAGAGGATAGATCAGTAACGCTAAAAGAATTACGGGGCTGTGGTGAGGCGCTAATCTGCTGCTGTGATCGCTGCCCTGTATTATCGCACAGCGCAAACAAGACCTTGACGAGATGTGGAGGAGGAACAACAGTGAGAGGAGGCGGGACGTTCTGGCAGAAGTGAAAAAAAATAAATAAATCTTCATGCTGGATTCCTTCAAAAACTCTCGTTTTTTGGCTCGGCCCCTGCGCTCCGGTTACGTAAGAGAGCTGAAGCGCTCACTTCCTGTGGTCCTCAGAGGCAGTTTTTCACTCAGGCTATGTAAGGGAGCCTCCCGCCAGTGATTTCATCCCGGTGGCATCTTTTGTATTTGGTCAAGTGAGCTCACTGGGTTGACTCTCCCTTTTTTTTGTGCGTGCGTGCGTGTGTTGTTTTTTTTTTTTTGGACGTCTCGGACTTGACTTCACCTAATGTGGCCATCCTCCGGGGAGTCAGCACACCTCGACTCGCCCCTCAGATTGCAGCGGTACTCCCCTAGAACTCGCCGCTCAATCAGGGATGATATCAGCAGGGCTTCCTTATAAGAGCAGAGAGAAGAGCGCGGCTCAGTGCTGCTCCCAGCTTGGAGATTAAGGCGATTGAATGGCCCAAGGGTTCAGGTTCAAGCGTTCACCCAATCACTAACAGATCTTTCGTGGTATCACAATAAAGAAAAAGAAAAAACTTTACCACATGAATTAATGTTGCTTCTTGGTCTGTTTGGACTACAGGGGAGGTGGGCGGGATTGGGAAGGTTTGTGTCCCAGAGTGGGCGAAACCAGTTCATCCTATCACCAGACTGGCTTACCTATCGCGTAGGGCTGTGAGTGACTAACTGGCTGATATCGTCCCTCCGCCATTGACTCAAACCCTTTATCAGAAGTTTGTCTGGGTGACAAACAACACCACTAGAATCGGGATAATCTCGAGGCCTAGTGGGCCGGATTGGGGGTTCGCCCGGGATTAGGCCAAAGAGTGTCATGACCACGTGAAGGAATAATGGGTCAAGCATGCTGTGTTATTCAACAAAGACGACGTCACCTGCTCCAAATCATAGCAGGAAAGTTGGGAAAGTCTTGCCAAAGTCATGACACAGGTTTGTGTAGGACAACCCATCACCTCCCTCCCTGTGACATCACTGAGCGATACCCGAACCCCGGAGGACTTTCTCAACCCGAAGGCTGACGTAATCCATGAAACACAGTCCTGGCAGCCAGCTGCAAAAATATCCAAGGTCAACTCTTTTAGCTTGAAACTGCAGGAGGCATTGTTGTATCTGGTCTTGGAGGTTCACTTGGATCCGACCGAGTGCAAGGGGCGGTTTTGCTAAGGATTAGTCCAGACTGGGGCAAAATAAACACACAGCTATAAATGGGACACCTAATTCCTTCGTTCTGCAGTTCGCGTCTGTCTTCAATCCAAGTGCAATATGAGGCCAAGAGACATTTCCGTGAGCGAGGCCTCTGCAGAATCTCATGGGAGCCATTTGCTTGTCATGAAGGAGTTTGGGAGTAAGGAGGGGGTGAGGGAGGGGAAGGCTGAGATAGGCAGGACAGAAGAGGAGGAATGTGGAAAGAAACTGAGAAACTGTCGAGATAAGAGGAAATGCGATTGCACCGGCGTCTCATCAAAACAAGCCCGGTGCCACCGTAAGCCTCTTCCCTCGAACCGCTTCAGGCGAGGCGTGAAGATCAACGCAAACCAAGCGCATCGCCGCAGGGATTCGTTGGAAAGAAGACAATCAGCAGGACGCAAGCAGCGCCGTCCAGGCATGTTAGCGCAGAGGTAACAGTTTTCTCGCCATGCTGTTTTCACAGAGCGGCGAGCATTCGCTAGCTGTTTTAACCTTCGGCGCAGCAGAAGATAAACAGCTTTACAAAGAGTTGATGACAACTTCAAGCGTCACCAAACCCCCCTAAACTTTTCAGGTGTAGATTCAGCTATCATCACCTGGCAAGAAAAAAAACAAAAACCTCTTTCAGTGTTAGAAATGGACGAGGCGCTAACCTTTTGGACTAAAACTAAAACTACTCACATACAACAACAGAACTGTGCTGAAGCGAGGTCCGTCACTGATAACGGCCCCCCGGGAAACACTTTGGTCTGCTTCTCTACCTCTGCTGTATACTTTTTTTCTTTTTCTTTTTTTTTTGATGTGACACCAGATTCTAAAGGTCATCCATTATTTTCTTTCCATATTCCCCTCGCAGCTGCTTCCTGTCAGGGCCCATATCTTTGTATTCATGTCTCTCTGTGTGAACGCCGAGCTGCCGAGGGGCCTCTCGCCGTTATGTTTACACGGCCATAAATCAGCTGGGTCTGTTTGCCCGTCCTGTTGACGGCACAAATCGGCCTCTCAGTCGGACAGTGTGTGTTTGTGTGTGTGTGTGTGTGTGTGCGCGCGCTTGCCTTACGTAATGCTGACAGGGGCTGCAGAGAGGGGAGGGGTTGCTGTTGCGTTCACACAGCGATGGCGCAGCAAATCAGGCATTTTTACAACACCTGCACTTTTAAAATACACACATACACACACACTCACATACATGTCAATTTGACTTCCACACAGGAAGTTGTTGGGGGCCGATTACATCCTCGGCACTATTAAACAACCTTCTCAAGGGAACATTTGCAGCATCGGTTTCGCTTTTTAGCCATAAATCCGATAATACAGAGATCTCACTGTCATCTCCCCACCAGAACTTTAATACCGGGACATTCAATAAGACCTTTCGCCCATCATTTTCTCCTGATTGTGCCAGCAAAAAAAAAAAAAGTGGGATCAAAACAATGCGGTTCTTTGAGCGGCCGGCTTGCAGGGGGTGATGCGGTCGGCCGACTGCGACGCCCTGAAAGAGCCTCAGTTTGCATTTTTTTTTTTTTTTTTTCTCAGAGTGTCTCGGCAGCCAAGAATCTAAGACAGGGATTCTGCCAGGAAGGACACAGTGGTCGCACTCAAACGAGGCCTTGTTTCCCCCCAAGAGGGATAATTGGCCCTGACATCTGCACCGCTGGGCGCCATTCCTCTGTTAGCTGCGCAGCGGCCCTCGATTCACTTCGCCTCTGGAGTTCAAAGGCAGCCATTAGGCCCAAGAAATTTGCGCTGAATGAAATGCAGCAGATTAAAAGCATGTGGTCTGGTGTTTTTATTTATCTGTGAAATATGTTGTCAAAACATTTGTGTTTCATTAGTTTGTGTTTTCTCGTTAGCTATCAAAATGTTTGTCTGACTGGGAAATATTTGGTGTCTGTACTTATTAGACAGCAGAGTTACAAAAATGCCAGTGTAGGCTCCCATAATCGGTTTTATAATTGGATTATTCTATAAAGCAGATAATCCAAAAATCTTTTCTTGGTTTGTTTTTGTTTTATTTTTCTCTGGCAGGCCAGGGGTGTCGGGGGAGGGGTTTGCATTAGTTTCCTCAGATGAGCTCCATCCTTTAATTTGAGCGTCGGGATCCGCTCAAGGTTTCTTCTGCCACCTGTCTGGGCAGTTTTTCCCTGTAATTCCCAACCTCGCATGTTTGATCCCAGTGGGAACGACCAAGCCGATGCTCCCGATCTGTTTAGCAAGGGAGATGTGATAACTTAGCGGTGTGCAAAACTGGACCAAATAGAGACAAGAGGCGGTAAACACAACAACGGAGAAAAAAAAAAAAGAATGGTGGGGAAAAGTCGTTGTGATTCTGCAGTCAAATCTTTAAGAGTGAATATGATTTATTAGAGCTGGAAGAACAACAAATTTTATACCCACCACACGGACTGCAGGATCTCTTTTAGCAGTTCCTTGAAAAGTCGTATAATTTAAAACACTGAAGACTACACTGTCTTCATGTTTTGTCTTTGTCTGTGTTTTTGTGTATTTTTAACTGGTTTCCATCTGTGTCAAACCCACTTTTGTGTGACCCTGGCAGTGTCTAATCGTTTTGAACGCTGAAATATTCGGCCGTGTGTGACGCCCACAACCGTCAATAAACCTGGGGGCAATAAATACTCTACCTACTATCACTCGGCACGGTGTGGGTGTCTTTTATGGTTGTTGATCAAGGGTTCTACGAGAGCCAAGATGTGACCTGCTGCTCGTCGGGACACGACGAGGTTCATTTAGCAGCCGATGACTGAAGGCCTGTCGCTTCTGAACCAACCTACTTCCTTTTTAATCCTTCTTTTGTTGAAAAAAAAAAAAAAAGACGTCCCTCCCCTTTAAGAGAGTCTCAGATTTTCGAGTTTAGTCTGGTTTCCTCCAAATGAAAGTTCCAACATGTGAGCTACTGCATGGCAACGCGCAGGGGGAAAAAATGACAGGGTCAAAACCCACTCTGGGAATCTTTCCACAGAGAAAAGTAGACACAACTCCCTGACGCACGCATGCGCATGCGTACACACACACACACACACACACACACACACACACACACACACACATAGACACACACAGGGTTTATTCATAGTGTAATCATTTATGACATTTCATCTCCATTCCCATCCCCCGTGCCATTTGGTTTCATTTTCCTCAAACTTTTTAAACACTCAAGAACGTCCGGGAAAGGACGGGAGTCAAACACTTTTAGGGCCTTTTCTGGGGGGGTTAAGATCCCATTTGTTTCATGTGGTCTCTGTGTTTTACATATGCTTGTGTTTGTAAATGCTGCCGACTTGTCAAAGGTTGTGGTGCCGTGAATCATCTCACGAGAAAAAAAAAAAAATAACACGACGGGCACAAACTGAAAGGAAAGTGGTTGTTTTTCATCTCGGGGTTGTGGAGAATTCCTCAACATGTGTCACTTCTTACAAAACCAAAAAGCTCCAGTCTCCAGCAACCACTGAACCACCATTAAACTACGGTCTTGGAGTCAGAGCCTCGGGATTCAGTGTCTCAAGTCCTGGAGGAAGTTTTAGCCAGAATTGAAAGAACAGTTTCCAGTGGGTGGCTTCTACTCGACTAGTTATTTTCAGTTTTGCTGTTCATGACGTCCAGTAGTTAGAGTGAACTGAGACTTTACTTATGTTTTCTATTTGTCGTCACATTTAAGAAAGCTGAGATCCCAGATGGAAAGTTTCAGGAATCCTTTGGCTCAATTTCACACGTCCGTCTTCGAAAAAGCCCATCGAAGACATTTTGTAATACACGCTGGCAGCAGCTTCCTTTTTCTGTTGTAGCTAAACACCCCTTCCCAGCTGTCTCCCCGCCATCTTTCTCCCCAGAGGATGCCGATCGGTCTCATCCTATTTCGACCAGAAAAGGAAAATGATCTTTCAAAGGCAGCTCTGTGAAGATTCCGATTCAGCAAACAGGGCATCTTTAATGCTCAAGTGTCCATTTCAGATGATGGATGAGTCCGCTGCCGACGTACTTCAACACAAAGCTCTCCGTCCGCGTCTGTCGTCCAAAGACGTGCCACAAGCAGGAGAAAGAGCCAAGATTTTCCTGTCTGCGGCCGCCAAAATGGCTCGTGGCGTCTATGAATGGGAGCCGCTGTGTGTGTGACACTTTGTGTGAATAACGGACTTGTCTCTTGGTTCAGTAGCATATTTCTGCCGGCAGTAAATCAGCAGTACATCATTTTTTTTTCTTCCGAGCTGTCATGCTATGGATGTTAGACAGAGAGTGTAAAGTGTGAAGACCAGAAGCGGTACGTGCAAAACTTCCTGGGTGGTACTGAGTTAAAAACAAATCATGTCACACTGACATTAAGTTCAGATCCTGCACTTGCAGATGGAATGCGTGTGCATCAAGGGGATATCGGGGGCTCACTGTTGTGAAAACAATGATGGAATAGTTTGGCACTAACTAAGCTTTTTTTCTCTGTATATTTTTGATAACCAGCAAAAGGGAAAACAAATAAAGTTATCTCCCCTCCCTAGTCCTAGAGCTCAGCCCCTATACTCTCTCAGCCTGCTGACTTCCCAGACGGACGCGCATCATTTGCATGAGTACAAACAGCCGACTTGTCTTTCAGGAACTGTCGTGTTAGCCGTTTCCGTGGAGACGAGGCCGAGGTTTTGGGCAAAACAGAAGAGGCATCCAGCTCGTCTGGGGAAATTTGTGGCAGGCAACGCCGCAGAATTTGCTTATTGAAATCCAAAGCCTGGAGCTCTGATGTCATACTGCTGTCAATCAGAGAGGGCAAGATTCTAACACATTTAGAAAGAAAAGAAAATATTGTTTTAAAACATTTATTGTCAGTGAAGACACACGACCTGGATGTGGCTTGAAAAATAATATAACTTTTTATAAGTGCATTAGAAGAGACTGGTGATGTCATCATGTCATCACACAGTAATGACGAATGACACAGCTTACTGAGTCCATTTGATGATATTCTTCTCTTCTATAGGAGAGCTGCACTGCCCCCTAGTGATCCTTGGAAAAAAGAATCTTTCAACCACATGAGAGCCCTCGTGACCTCCTGCTCGGAGAGTATCAGTAGTCAAAAGTCAATTTCAGCTGCTCATTTCTTTACTCGAGAACACACACACACACACACACACACACACACACACACACACACACACACACACACACACACAGCTGCAAAGGAATGTCATATCATCACCAACCATCGTCAAGTCCATGAATGCTTCCAGCATCCATTGATATGTTGAGTTCGCCTGTGATACTTCCTGGGTGCCTTTGTGATGTCACAAGGGGCACCAACACCTCTCTGACACCTGTCACCATAGTGACAACCAGCCAGGTATTGTGAAAGACAAGCACAACACAACATCAGTACTGGCAGGACGTTTGAACAGTGTTCTTTTTTTTTTTTAGCAGGAGGCTACAAACAGAGGGCTAAATGTTGAGGACTGCGTTCCCATGTGAGGCTGCTCCTCTGGAGTCCTGTGTGAAATGAGTGGGAGTTTTACCAATCATCGCTATGGATGTATCTGCAGTCTGAAATGTATATAAGAAATGCATTGACAATTTCATTTCCTCCACCTGACTCTGCCCAGTTAAAACTTGATTATAAACGTGACAGACAAAAATCACAATCCCCAACATTCTGATGTTTCCCAGCAACAGGATATAGAATAAACTGCAGAATTGCGCTTTGCTCTTGCCTTAGAATGTTTTTGTCACTATATAAGGCCCCAACATGCTGAGACGCCCTAATGTACAGCAAAGCGAAGCGTTCCACCTGGGGAGACGCAGCCAAGACCGGAATGAGCCATCATCACTGACAAGGGACAATACATTCACATGTCAGTGTCAGAAAACGCTATCAATTTCATGCACATCAGCGGCTGAATCCGACTGTGAGTAGAAAAAAAAGCAAACTTTGGTTTGACTCTAAAAAAAAACCAAAGCGCTTTAACCTTTAACACAAATGGGGGGTTGTGATGCAGTTACAATAAATGTAGATTAAGATAAGACGTTATTATAAATATTGTAATTATTAAAGCACTGAGGTTTATTGTACAATCAGTGCTGGTGAAGCAACTGATTCCCTTTAATGATGAGAAGCAAGCATTTAATGCCGACCGGGTAGAAACGTTATTTCACAAGGCCTATTTCACTGTGTGATAATATTGTTTTAATAGTCAAGTCAGTGCAAAGATTCTCAGTTAAAAGGACAACAGCTAGCTAGGAGCAGTGCAAGCCTGGACACGTGCCGGGATTAGATGGTCAAGTGAAGTGGGTTGAATAGACAAGTTCTGAAGCCAACCTGCTCATATAGACTCAGCATGTATTTATTTTTATGTATTTATGTATTTGTTTTAATAATGTATGTGTAAAACAGCATAATAATCATCTACACTGCCGGTGGATGTTTTCATGTCTCAACACTGTGCTCTCTGTCCCATGTGTGGCCCACAGAGGGACCTTTCAACTTTAAAACACAGAACCTCCAGAGTTCCAACAGTATCAAACAACCATCCAGCCAAGAAAAAAAAAGAAAAAAAAGGGATGGCTTCCGACATCTGGACAGAGTGTGAGCAGCTCATGAAGCAAATGGAGTGGCACGAGGTGGTCTCCACGCTCATCGACGTCATCAACGACAAGGCGCCCAGGCCCATGGCGCCGCCCTCGCCGCCGCCCTCGCCGGTCTTTCCACCCTCGCCGCCCTCGCTGCTCTCGCTGCTCTCTCCGTCGCCTCCCCCTCCGCCCACTGCCACCGGCAGCGAACAGACAGACGCCCCTCAGCTGGTTTACACCGTGCTGGACACCCCCATGGTGGAGGCGCCACCCTTCTTTGTGGAGACCGTCCCCCTGTGTGCCTCGGATGTGTGGGAGGAGCATGTGGTGGCGACGACGGCAGAGGCAGAACCACCACCTGGCCATCAGCAGCAGGAACAAGGCGACGGGCAACACGCCATCATACTGTGCGATATTTACGATCAGGAGAACGAGTTCAGCGAGGGCAGGTGAGTTAGCCCACTTAACCTTTTGTCACTGAGGTCCTTTAGTTCAGTCGCAGTGTGTTAAAATGTCCAAAAAAAAAAACAAAAAAACCCTCATTGGTAAACCAGTTGTCTACCTCGGCCACATCACAGAGATCAAGCATCCGAAACTCAAATGAAGTTATTACTCAAGTGATCTTTTTTTTTCCTTGAATTATCAAGCTTTTTAGCCCAGAGCCATCTTGAAAAGCTCATTTCAGCCTGTCTGTTTACGTCCGAACCATTCAGAGGCCTTTAAGCAGAGCAAGGGACAGGGGGGTGGGGGAGGGTTGGCGAGTGACTAAAACAGGAAGTCGTAAACAATATCTCTTGTCAGCGTGGATGATGCAGCAGCAGTCAGTTTTTGTGTATGGAAGCAAATGATTAGGATCTATTATGATCTTATCGGGGGGTTAAGCGGGATTTAACCAACCAATTGACCAACTCACCCGACAGGGAAGAAGTCTGATTGGTCTTCTGCTATTGTGCACATTTGTGTTCCCAGTACGACGACATGCACAAGTTCGTCGGCCCCTCACAAATCAACCAGAATCTTCGTCCGGTCGGACGTCTGTAAGTATCAGATGCACTAACAGGTTTGACAAAAAAAAAGTTACAAGAGAAGAAGGCAAGAGCTTCTTCCTGTTTTTATCTTCATCGCACACATATCTTGCAGGAACGGAGAGATGGTCTATGAGATCACACCCAATGACTATGGGCCCCGCGTCTACGAGGCTCCGCCCCCTTTCATGTACAATCCAAGGTGAAAGAACAGGTTTGATGTCGTTTTTGTCGGGGGGAAAAAAAGAACAACTACCAAGCCCAAAGCTCCAACCATTGGCAGATGTAGAAAAATGCTGCTTTTGCTGTAATTTATTTTTGCTTCTGGGCAGGAAAAGAAGATGCTCCGACGGGCAGGGCGCCAACGAGCCCTACATCAAGAAACCGCTCAACGCCTTCATGATCTTCAGGAAGGAGGAGAGAGAAAATGTGATGGCCGAAGTGAAAATCACCGACAGTGCAACCGTCAATTCCATACTGGGCCGCAGGGTGAGTGCTTCAGCTTCAGCCCCCACTCACAAGTCTGACTTAACCCACATCAGAAAACACCCGACTGGTCAGACTCATCAGACTCGTCAAGGCTTTGACAGAAGCCGTGTGGAACCCAAATCTGGTACCGGCATGATACTGGAAACACTGAACATAGCTGAGAAAGTTTGCAAAATAAAGACTTAAAGTCTCTCTCGTTTAATTAATGGGAATAATTGAGCTGCATGCCTGGCTGCCCGGCTGGCTGACCGTGCCTCGTCTCCTTTGTCCGCAGTGGAGGTCGATGAGCAAACAGGAGCAGGCGAAATACTACATGATGGCCAAGAAGGAGAAGCAGCTGCACGCACAGCGATACCCCAACTGGTCCGCCGTTCACAACTATGTACGTGCCTGACGCACGGCCGATGACGACCAGTCGCTCTCTGTTTCTTATCGCCTGACTTTTTAAACTCTGTGTGCAGGGTAAAAAAAGGCGTTACGACCGGAGCAGAGGCAAGGCCCCCCCAAGGGCAGATCACGTGAAAGACTGACGAGGCGATCCCGGGTCTCTCCAGGATCGCGGCGGCTCCTCCGCGATAAGAAAGGAACTATTTAAATGCTAGGTTTTTCAAAGCATTTCAAAACACATTTTTTAACGGTTTATTGTAAGATATTTAAGACATTTCATCTTCATCTTAATCAAAGAAATGACACTTCGACGTGTGACTTTTATCTTAATCATGCTGGAAAACAAGAGGGGAAAAAAGAACAGTTCCCATTGAGTCGTATGACACGTCAATGACAAGTGACCATGTTTAAAACCAGGTCACTACACAAGTAAGAACATAACATTTAGAATAGACAATTACAAATTGCTGCTATGAACACCCTTCCCTCTCACTATGAGAGCTGTGATAAGTTTGCTTGTTGTTTATCTTTTTAACTGATCAGACTTGAATAGTTTGTTTTTAATCCAATGAAGGTGGGCGTAGAGGGGTGGATCCCTGGCGTCCTCTAGTGGCCACTTGGCCCCAGTGCTGCCGTGTTGTCAATGTCTGTGACCAGTAGTCGAGTTGTAGAAAAAATTCAGGGGGGATGGGCTTTTTTTTTTCACCTTAAAATAGGACTTCTGAATCCTCTCAAATCAAATCAAGCCAAGTTTATTTTAAGTGCAAATTCATGACAATTATCTATTTTTAGTGTTCTTGAAGACAGTACGGAATTTACAACTTATTTTCAGCATTTTACAACACTTTCCTGATTTTCACCTGGGGTGAACAGTTTTTAGTTTCGCAGTTTCAACAGTTTCCAGTGACTGTTGTAATCATGTTTTCGTTGACAATTTTTCAGGTTCTTGCTTACTGATTGTTAGCTAAGCAATGACTTTGAAGCCAGTTGCAAGTGCAATATGAATAAGAAAATGAAAATGCATATATGAATGCATATAGGAATATTTATTTAAAAAATATTTAATATTTATTAATGATTTGATAAATATTAATTATTTTATTTATGAGTCAAAAAATGCAGCCACGTTCTTAAAATGAAAAGGCATTCTGCTATTGCTTTTTAATTTTCAAATTTTACATTTCAAATTGAATTTTGGTAACTCTTTGCTGATGCATGTTTTGAAAACTAAATCTCAAAAGTCTTTTTCTTTTTCATTTTAATTAAGTGCAAGAATGATCAGTCTTGAATAAGAAAATGAAAATGCAGATCGATTGATTCATTCACGATTTTCATTATGAGTCAAATAATGCTGCTTCGTTGTTAAAATGAAAAAGCATTTCTGCTGTTGCGTTATGGTAACTAGCTGCTTCCATAAGTACACAGATTCAAATCACCTTTGTTTATATTCACACTCCGTGACGATGCGCTGTCCAGCCGCTCGTTTGCCATCCACCCTCATCCCCCTCAACTCGACCACTGTCTGTGACGGTTCTCAGTCATCCCAGTCGTCTTAAAGTAGAACTGGAGTGAATAAGCCTTTCAAATGAGAGGCGAAACGTCTTCAAGATCACAAGAACAGGTCCATTTACCCTAACTTTTTAGGCTGCATGGGTTGGTGAAAACAACCCATGCAGGCCTGGTACCCCCGATGCCTGAAGCCCCATCGTTGTTTGTTTTGTTTTTGTATTTGTTTTGTTTTTTGTTTGTTTTTTGGAAGCCATGCACTAAATGCTGAACGGCTTGGAACGAGTGAGTAATGTATTGTTTTGCCTGTAGTGTCACTTCAGTATATCCCTCTGTACCCAAACAGGTTCACTCTTGAGCTCGCTGCACGTGCTGTTAGTGGTGCCTCTTTGCTGCTATATTCCTGTTTGCTCTTGCCCAGTGTTGATTCCCTGTCAATAAAGCCTTCCATGTCTGTTGGATCCTTGTGTTTCAATGTGTGCACAGTAACCGTAACGCCACTCGCAAAAAATAAAGAATAAAAAAAAAAACAAATGACGACCAGCCGCCACTGAGTGGAGCTCTTCCCTCAAACGTCCGCACGTCGCCGGGAACTCAAGCGCGCATCGGGTGTTTTTTACGTGTGGAACAATACTTCGTCTTTGAACTGGCGTCATCACCAGAAGACCGAAACAAGAGAATACGTGACGATGCCAGCAGCAGCTTTGCAATCTTTTTTATTTATTGCCTTTAAAAATTTGCCACTGTTGCGCACATGGCAACAGATTTGTTTTTTGATTTCAGGTAATATTTTTTATATGAAGTATTATTTTTTCTCTTCATTTTCTCAATCTCTCATTGGGTTTTTAAAGGGTTGATGATAATGCGGCTTTTTTTTTCTGTGTTCTTTCCCAAGTGAGCCCTTGGCTAAAAAAAAAACCTCCACTGCGATTTTAAGGGTGCTTGCTGCCTTTCAGGATTGTTTCTCTACACATGGATAGGGGTTAAATACCGAGGCCTTCATAAAAAAAAAAAAAAATTAAAAAAAATAAATAAATCCATTGTTGAGCTGAAATCTGCTGTGAAAACATTTTTTTTTTTCACAGCAGTTTTGGCCGGACAGGAAGTCTGCGTCCTTCCCCAGAGCTGCAGATTCACGGCTGAAACTCCATAACTGTCATCGGTGCCAGTTTTTTTTTTTTCTTTCTGTTTTTTCAGAAGCAGGATCATCTCAGTGAGTGTGACATGAAACATTTATAGCCTGGCAAACATTCAATCCCAGTCTCCACCCAAATGTTCCACCTTAACGAGCTATACACTTTTTCTTTGTTGTCTGGAGACACTTGTTTCCGGCTTTTGTCTCCTGTGTGCTCAAGTGTCACATTTGATGTCACCGTTAAAGATGGAGATGGAAGGAAGTGTTGTTCTCCTCTGAAAGTTTTTTAAAGTCTTGTTTTGTTCCTGTGACTTTGAATCCTTTTGTTCTTCAGATTTCTGGTGAAAACACGTCATTATTCTCAGCGGTGTTCCACTTTAGTACGTCATCATGCAAAAAGGCCTCGTGCAATTTAACCTCGCCAGATTTCATTCTCCCTGGATGCAGTCGTGATGTAGTCAGACTTTGAGCCTGCTGTCAACATGACAAATCGAGACTCTCGGCTAGACCGAGCCGCTTCGATTCCAACGCTGCAGCCCGCCACGCCGCGGCGCCTCCCTCTGAGCAGACACTTAATTCCAGCACTCTGTCGCCCAGTGGGTCTGTTGCGGTAAAGATAAAAGTTGCAGAAGTCTCAGAGGAGCTTTTTGCGTTCTTGGTGGAGGATGGGTCGCAGAGAGAGAGGCAGTGTATCTATCATCTACATGTGGTAGGCCTGCGTTCATGCTAGATGAGCTGTGGGTTCAACCAGTGCGCACACACACACACACCACACACACTTACACACCCTTGGCATGGATGACTGCAGACCTTGGCCTCACGAGAGTTCGCTGCAAATGCTGCAAAGTTAAGGTTTAGCCGAAGAAAAGGAAAAGAACTGAGGTGGTCGTTAATATGGGGGCACCTCAGGGCTGGAGATGGTTCCAGTCAGTTGGGAGACTCGGGTATCATCAGGCCTGACATCACCGCCTCTTTTATCGGCTCTCCTTATGTTCCTCCAAATAAAAATGACTTTGCCGCTCATCTGTTTTCCCATATTTGGACCTGATTTGTCTCCTCTTCTTCTGCTTGTATCCGAGGCTTTATCCTTTTGACTTTTTTTTTTTTTTTTTACTACATTGCCTTATCCAGAAGGAAAGAAAAACTCTGTATACCAGAAATATGTCGTTAATCTTCACTGATCCAGCCTGAAAGTGATTCAAGTCAGGAATGCTGCAGGACGGTAGCCACGTCTTTGCCTCGGCTTCTTCTTCTTCTTGTGCATGATATATTCCCCTGGAATTCTTTTTTTCTCTTTATTTATTACCATGAAATTAACAGAATGTCACATACCAGCCGCAGCTACTCCTTTGTCTACTGTCATATTTTCCAGCGGCTAGAGGAGAACTTTGCCAGCACCTGAGTTAATTAGGAGTTCATTTCATGGCATGTAAAACCAGGAGGGGGGCTGGTTGTAAACCGGCGTTGTGAGCTCATTGTCTGAGACTCGTGCCTGAACAACACGTATATTGGAGGGGGGCTGGCTTGGAGCAGAGCAAAAAAAAAAAAAAAAAAAAAAAAGAAAGGAGAGGAGGACAGAGAGAGATGGATGGATGGAGACAGGAAGGAATGACACCTGGAGGACTGATAAAAACACCATCAACGTCAGGGCCAGGGAGACGAGCGAGACATTAAAAAGAAACAAATGGGAGAATAGAGTGAGGTGGGGGCTTGGGGGAGCAGTGTGTAAATATACTCATGGAGTGGAGGAGGGGGGATTGGAGTCGCATCAAGAATTTCCCTTTTAAGGGTTCCAGCCTCACTCCTCCAAAAACCCTCGGAGCTCACGCTTTGTGGCCAAAACACACAGGGGAGACGAAATAAACAACAGCAAGAGAGGCTGGAAGAGAGGCTCTAATCTTTCCTGGTTGTCCCACATCTGAACACTATCAACCCCCCAACTAGCACCCCCACCAGCACCACCACCGGTGCCTCATTGCTCGTGATAGATAGATAGATAGATAGATAGATAGATAGATAGATAGATAGATAGATAGATAGATAGATAGATAGATAGATAGATAGATAGATAGATAGATAGATAGATGGATAGATTTACTTTATTAATCCCAAGTTGGGAAACTCCACTAGTGATGCTTCCTCCCTTATCTAGAACCCGGACAAAAAGTTACCAGGATGCCCCTGGCAGCATCTTCAGTCCACTGCAACAAGTTTTTTAAGTGCAGAGTAAACATGATCCCAGCTTGGCCTGGCTCTGAGCCGCTGTCCCGTCCGGCATCAGGCACAGCTGCCGCTTCAAGCCGTTGTTTTCCTAGACAATACCGACCGTGCGCTGCCCTCAGCCCAGCCGAGCCGAGGGGAGACTCCCAGCGTGAGCAGGAAGCCGGCGAGGAGGAGAGATGGGTGGGGGTGAGAACAGAGAGGTGATTGTATATGTAAGAGTGAGGCGACGCCAGTCCAGGGGCGAGAGGAGAAGCAGGAGGGAGTGAGGGAGGGAGGGACGGAGGAGCTAACTGGGTTCTCAGGCGAGCAGTGAGGTGGGCTGGCAGAGGTGGGAGAGGGAACAGCGTGAGGCTGGAGCCTTTTTGGCTGGATCCAGGTGTGATGAGGCAGTGGAGGGAGACTCAGCGAGGGGATTCAAGTCGGTGTCGGTCGCCGCCGAGGAATACGGAGTCCACGCGTGTGCAGCCGAGCCCGCAGCGAGGAGAGGAGGTGTTTCTTTTTTTAAAGTGCGTGTGCAGGGGGAAGGCGGCGGGGCAGCGGCGTATCCTTCCCTCCGTCCCCTGAAACACAGCCAGGAAAAGGGGAAGGGCCTCGCTCCGGTCTGCTCCTCTCCAGCTGACAAAAACAGCTGGGCAGGGGCCACCCCTCCCCCTGCACCCCCCCCCTGCTCTCTCCCTCCAGCCGGGGACGCAGAGGGAGCGAGTCAGGAGTCGGGCCAGGAGCAGAACGGAGCGGAGAGCAGAGGAGGAGGAGGAGGAGGAACAAGTGCGCAGGGTCCAGACTGAACGTCCACCCTTATGGGTTGCGTCCTGAGCTCGGACTGGTGCGCAGTGGAAGAGGTGCAGCCGGTGCCGGTGGCCAGGAGCTCGTCTCTGAAGAGAAGGAGCCTGGAGAGGAGCGACAGCGGCAGGATGAGGCTGCAGAAGGTCAGTGTTGCGATCGGGTCAAAGGTTGAACGACAATAACAAGAAGAAGAAAGTGAAAAAAGGGGCGAATCTGGTGTTTCAGGATTTATGTTTTCCACCGTCGTCAGGAAATAAGAATTCAGTGAGCGATGATTCATTCAGACAGTCAGGTGATGAAATAATGAAATTCCCGTGTTGTGAGAAAATTGCTCTGCAGGCTGTTTTAGTGACGTGTTTACTCTGCCAGTGCTCTCTGCGATCAGCTTGTTGTTGCCACCTAACTCACATTTGGAAAACGTCAGTTTTAGCCCCAGTATGAGCATGTAAACACAGGGCTAAATATTACATTTTCTGCAGATCTGCAGTGGTTTTGTATTTATTTATTTATTTTATAGATATTCTTTTTCGACACGAGAAAAATATTGTTTTGCTTTTTTGGAGCTTTAAAATATTTGTTTTCCCATTTTTTAAGTCAAAAATGCAGTTAAGATACAACACCACAAATCTTCTTCAATGCGCTTTGCAGTTTTGGCTGGATGCATGTTGATTCGAATGCCTCGTGCAACGTCACTGGAGGCTGTGCTGTACTGAAATTTAAAATCACTCAGACGCCTTTAGGTAGAAAGCATGAACGAGCAGACGAGGAATAAAGTAGCCTGAGCCTGTGATGAACACATAAATCCATATTTTCTGTTTGTTACTTTAACTTTTCGAAAAACTCAGAGGAAAAGCAATGATCTGAAGGAATATATGCTCTTGGATGTCGCAACAAGACAGACACGACACAACACGGAGTGGGAGTTTCCTCAAGGGAGGCCAGGCGAAGGTCTGGCATCCATTAGCAACATCAGATCGGTGCGTTATCATCATCAGAGCCATGTGTGAACCATTAATGCCGGGAACTAGCTCCGATTCCAAAGTGTCGAAGAATGAGTTGTATGTGCGTCGCAGACACATGGGGAGCAAACAGAGCTGAGCAGCGATGGGAAGTGTTGTTTACACCGGGGTTACGGCAAGATTGGCGCCTGCGTTTTGCTTTGGCCTCCATTCAAACGGTGATGCGTGTGACGACGGCACCTTCCGAAGTCTGAGGTCACATCTGTGTAGACACAATGACACTGTTGAGATGTCCTCACTGCTGCTGCTGCTGCTGGGGACTCTACACAATGTGTGACAGTGTCAGTGGAAGTGGAGGCTCCAGAGTCTTGAGACACCCTGGCGTGATGTTTGGAGAACTCGGAGAGCTTTGACCGCCGTGCCAGATCGCCATGCAGGCCATCCAGATGTGCACGGTTTTTGGTTCCCTTGTTGAGCCTGTGTGAGCGCTCGAAGCTGAACGGCAGTCCCCAGGGCTTGCTATCACATGCTGAGCAGCGTGGGAACATGGAGCCCTCTGGACGACGTCATCCCGCAGTGGCCGACCCCTCTGCAGGGAGTGTGCGGGGGGGTGTGTGGGAACCAGAGGGTCTCGTGTGGTCACCTTCTGTTTATTTTTTCCTTCTTAATGCTCCTTTATGCATATTTTTCAACATAAAAGCCATCACGATGGTCATTATTATTATCAAAGTTGTTTTCTGGTGGAGCTGGAAGTGTGATGATGTGTCGTAATCGCTGGCCAGCTGCAAACATCCCTCACATACATCCACCCGGTTAGACTAACAGCACAGACTTTGTGGGAGCTGGATTATATAATTTGCTAATCTTACGTCATGGATCCTGGGAAAGGGATGTTTATTGCACTTTGTTTTAACGCGACGTGTTTCTCCTCTGCTGGGAGAGATTTGTGCTTTTGTTTATTCGTTGAAACGACTGCACAGAGCACATAAAGCCTCTTGGATGTTTACATTCCCATCAACCAAGTCGTTGGCTGATTTTAGTCCTTTAAAAACCCCCAAAACATGCTATTGATGTGGTGAAGACTGGCATGAGTGAGGCGTCTTTATTTCATTTTTTATTCGGGAATCCAGCGGCGCAGTCTTGTGCCGTGAACTTAAGGACAGCGCTTGAGTTCCAGCGAAGCTATTGAGCCGTGTTTTGTTTTACTTCACATAAACAAAGAAAGGTTTCAAAGGTCCCTATGTTCTACCGTTTTCAGATATTTATTTTGTGTGATGAAATGAGGCAAAAACTCTTTAGGGTTACAGAAGCGGCATATTTAGCCTTCTGTTTAAAGCCTCCTGATGAAAACGCTGCTTTGTTAAACCTACCACAGGGGACAAAAATACAAGGTGGTCTCAGAGGGCCAACACCTGGCTAACTAAAGGAGCGTGAACTCATAGAATGGGAGCCGCAAAAGAGGAACACTGAACCGCATAGAACATTATCAGGCTTCGGTTTTCTCATCATTTCTGCCTTTTGTGGCTCTACAAGGGACTTTTATAGATACAGAGAATCAGATGGCACTCGGCACTGATTGGAGAGTCTGACTGTGTGTGCTCTGTGGGGAGCGTCAATCAAAAGCCACATTCTGGCTGTGCTTTATTTTCTCGACACCGGCCGTTGATTTATGACAAAAACACAATGCCGCATTGAGGAAACTTGGAGCCGGCTGTCAGGCCCATAAACTCCAGCAGAAAACGTTCCCCGAGGCGGCTAGCGGAGTGGGGAGAGGTCTTACTTATCGTAGGGTTAAGTACTGTCCGAAACTAGTGGAGTCGCCCCCTGCTGGCCAGTAGCAAGCACTGCGTTCCACGGCTTCCACCTCGGTAGCCGTTTGTAGTTTTCCTACACCTTTGCATTCGGTCGAAACCACTGTTTGGACTAAAAAGTCAAACTTGTGTTTGCGCGTCTGCATGCGTGTGTGTGTTTTTGACTCCATGAATACATCCAGACCTGGCGCGGTGACAGTGGTTTTTGCGCGCATTTATCTCGCGTCCCTATAATTTCTCAAGAGCGAGGGAACGTTTTGGAAATGGCCGTGACAGATTTCTGAGGCTTTGAGCCACAGGCCTCCATGACAAACACACACACACATACACACACACACACACACACACATACACACGCACACACACCCAACTCAGGAAGCAGCGTTGACCGGTTGCAGGGTTAAATATAGGTGCCCCCGAGACCCAGAAAAGAGGAGAAAGACGAAGAGAGGGAGGAAAAGTCACACACTCGTACACGTTTTAATTCCCTTTGTGGACTCTGGGTTCTCAGAGGTTGGCTGTCGCCAAGCAGATTCCTGCGGCTTCAGCCGTCCCCGAAACGCCGAAGCCGACGTTTGAGGAATGCTTCTCCTCGTTCTCGTTGTTGTTGTTGTCGTGCGCGGCGGGCACGAGCATGAAAAGACGACCGCAGGGAGAAACGGGAAGGACATAAACCATTTCCACCCTGGTTGAGGGCTGAAGGAAAACAACGGAGGCCAGCACCACCCTTAAAAGAAACACCTCGGTGCCAAATACACAGGATCGTTTTCTTTTTTTTCCTCCTCGTCCCCTCGCCCACAAATGTCAGAGGGTGGAGGTGGTTGGAGGAGGGTGTTGATGCACGCCCAGTTGTTTTGAAAACGTTGGCCCTGAACGCCAGGAGTTTTCATTGAGCTCTAGGGCACAATCGACCTGAGCACGTGCGTGCTCGGCCCCGGGGCCTCACACACTCTCGCTCCCTCGGGCTCGTTCTCCTCCGACAGCTGCACCTTATCAGGGTTTGGCGCGGTGCTGTCTTACACAATCCTTTCGACGAGCCACCCCCTCTTTTTTTTTACCCTCCTCCCCTCATTTCCTGTTGGCTCGAGTCCCAACTTTATCCCCCCACCACCACCACCATAGCCCCTCACGTATACCTCCTTGCGCCCCCCCTTGTCCTCCAACTTCCCTTCATGCTCCATGCAGAAACACACCTGGCACACTTGTGGCACCTCAAGCTGAGGTCCACGGTGTTGCATTGCGCTGCGGTTCAGTCCGTGGTCATTCCGAAATTTTAGTGTAGGATTTACAAGCCGCTCCCCTTCCCAAGCCCGCACCCCGCTCCCCTTCTTTCCTCATCCCCATCCTTCTTCCAGTGAGACCCTCCCCCACTTTGCTCACCAAGTCACCCCTCATTCCAATCCCAAGCACTGGCTTCCTGTCTCTCATGGCCCCCTCGGTCTTTTTTGTTAGTCTTGCACACGGCCCCGTGCGTTTACGCTTCTCACCGAATGCCTTTCTCCCTGCTTCCAAAATCCACCTCTGCTTTGACTCTGCCTGTTCCCACTCAGCCTGGTATGATCAAAAAGAAAATGAACCAAAAACAATGGGAGCGCCTCCCTCCACCCCCAGTCTATCGGTTTTACTTTTTTCTTTCAAATGCAAGCCGGAAATTCTTGGAACGTGAGCGCACTGCGTTGCCGCACGTGTTGTTTCTGTTCATACTGTACATCGTCATGACCCGCAGCCACTGATTGGTGGGGGGGTTTACTGTGATGCTTTTGTTAACCTGCCCGTCCGTCAAACACATATGGAAGTGACTAAAAGATTGAGGCACCAGACAGAAGTAATGCTGCGCGCATTACGAGTCAGCGGCTGGGGGATATTATGGGCTAACAATGTGAGGCAGGCAAATCAAAAAGGAATGAACCTATAGGCACGCTGGGATATAAATTCTGTGTAATGACAACCATAAGGGTCTCAGGCTGCTGGTCCATTCGGTACCTCGCAAAATAAATAAATGCACAACACACATGTCTTTGGTCATATAATGTCATCTGTTTATTTATCTATTCTCAAGGATTTATTTAGCTGCATAACTTTGATGTGCAAAGAAAGAGAACAATATAAAGAGGTGAGGGGGGGGAAGTAAACGCGTTTCTCCTACTCACCACCGGGTGTCGCTACAGATGCACAAGTGTGCAGCAGTGGCTGTGCAGGTGTTGGTCAGGGTACAGCTGTATGCGTTTGCACCATGGTTTATTCCTGCAAAAGTTATTTTGCACAAAAAGGTCTATAGAAAGTCACAGTGCTACTGTGGTGTTTTCACATGGCGCTACACACATAGCAATACCGAATCGCACCGGAAGGTACTTTCTTTTTTTCTTTTTTTCTTTTTTCATGAGGACAGCATGACGTTTGCTTCCACTTATGCTCTGCTGGTTGCTGTAAACAGACGGAGGAACCCGACCCAGGTGCACGTGGAACTTGTACTTAAAAACGTTGCACGATTAGAAGATGGTGCTAACGTGTATGTTTGAAAGTTCAAGTTGGCAAGTAGAATTTAAAAGCCCTTTAGGTCTGAAACACTTTGCAAACGTCCCTCTAGATTGAGCGTTTTGCTTTGTTTTGTTTGTGTTTTCTACTACTATTCTAATAAAGACGGTTGAATAAACAAACAAATAAATAAATACATAAATATGAGGCCACTGAGCAAACAGAAACTGAATGCATCACTTCACTCAGGTTTTCCTCCAAGTACACGATCTGCGTACTGGCCAATCGGTCTCGACTATTCCAGCGCTCCCCTCTGGGATTTGACCAATCAGGAGGCGTAGCTGCGGTAATAGTACTCCACGCGCGCTCCCAGGGACGCGGGACCCCGCCCACCAGGCACCAGTAGTGTGTAGAGGGTGGACCGGGGCAAGGAAAACAAGTTGTCTCCAGTCTCACGCCGTGTTGCTGATGGTCGCACCGAGGATGAGGGGCTGCGTTTAAACCGGGCAGGACCATGATTAGCGGGAAAGCGAACAAGGTAGGCGAACGTTTCATTAGCCTGTATATTACAGTTACAGTAATACTAGTACTACTAGTACTACTAGTAGTCGTTGTAGTACTACTAGTAGTAGTTGTAGTAGTGGTGGTGTGGTGGTATTGTTAGTGTCGTGCTCAGGAGGAATTTCAGTTTCTCGAAGTTGGTCATGATGCTGCGACTCGCCTCGCTGTCTTAACTGCACATGCGCCGTGTGTTTTAAGTGTCCGTGGTGTTATAAGTGGCAGTACTCATCACTCCGGACGTACTTAACAGGCTTAACAAGCTTACACAAGTAGCTTAAACGCGGCTAAAAACAAGTTACGCCATGGTTTTTCTCACACAAACGCAGCATGGCGGAATTATTTAGTATGACATTAAAATGATGTGACGTGTTCTTTAAAAGGTAGGAGGGGGTGAAAGGGTCTGTGTGTCATGTGATGTATTAAGTAAGTAGCCCCCCCCCCCACCACCACACACACACACACACACACACACACACACACACACACACACACACACACACACACACCATCTCCACCCTCCGCAATGTAACTGCGTCATCGACTGTCACTTTTTGTCGACGTCACAGTGTCCGAGGAGCGGGAAAAGTTGGGATTTTCCTCGCGAGCTGCGGTTTAGCTTCATACTCGTGAACATTTTAAAAGAGCGGCATGTTTAACCGTTTTTAATGTACTTTTTGTGATTCCGTGTCATTCTGATGGCTTAAAGTGTTGCTGAGTATCTTTGTATAGTACGGTAATAAAAGTTGTACAATGATTTATGTCTATCTGGAGTCCTGACGAAGAGAAATAGGCCACAAGCACGGAGAACATGATGCAGATTTAGTCTAAATCTGCCCCAAGAGTGGATGCTGTGACTAAAAAATCTGGCAGCTGTGACTGATGCTTTGCACAGATAGTTTGATTCACAGGCCACTGTCTTCTTGCGTGCAGCCGTGTGTATGTTTTCCTTCCCGACACTAGGTTTACATTGGGTCATGCACTGGCCCTTTGGTGTTGTCAGACTTCCCATCCTGCCTTGTGGCCCCGAGGAAAGGGGGCGGCGGATTGACAGCATGATAACATTGTACAGGCTCTCCCCAACC
This sequence comes from Thamnaconus septentrionalis, assembly GCA_009823395.1. NCBI lineage: Eukaryota > Metazoa > Chordata > Actinopteri > Tetraodontiformes > Monacanthidae > Thamnaconus > Thamnaconus septentrionalis. The sequence continues at coordinate 10,814,965 of CM020512.1, forward strand.
TTTCCTCTTCTGATAACAGGCCTGTCATTAGCAATTTTCCTCCCGTATGAAGTGTACTGTATGTACAGCGCACACAGCGGTCACAGTGAAGCTGAGGGTGGAGTCTTTGATTAAAGCTTGATATTCTGTTGGTAAAAAAGAAAAAAACGTAGGGTGGAACTTCCTCTGTCGGGTACGGTTCTAAAGCCATGTGGTTCTTTTGGCTGTCAGTGGCCGACAATACCGTCGCTGTACTGGCATTGCAGTGGGCATTCTGTATTTGTAATTACTGGGTGGTGTGACAGAGAGGTTTGATGGGCCAGAATTAGACCACGATGTCTGTGTTTACTCGGGACGCCCCCCCCCCCCTGTTGGGTGTTCACTTTTCCAATGCGAGTTGCTCTGGGCTGAGATTTACAGTAGCAGCCTTTCACTCACTCTCACCTGGGATGGGGGGGGGGAAGTCCCTGCAGCACTAAAGAGGGAAAGGATGCAAATGGTATGCACCAACCATATCGAAGGGCAGCGGGGGATTTTCTTTGGCTGCAATCTGATCAGATAGACGACTTGCCAAACCGTGACTTAATGGTCAACCCTTGGATGACACACGCTGAGATCGTTTGGAAACACAAGGGTGATATTTTCTTGCAAACAGTGGGCCGTTTATTTCCTTGTCGAGATCAGCAGCTACAGTGGCTGATCTTGTAGGCAATAGGACCATTCTGTGTTTGTGTGTGTGCGCGTTAGCAGCAGGAGTCCTGCTAAACGGAAGTGCATCATGCCGGAGCACTGACCTCACGTTCAGGAACAGGCACTTTCTGTTCCCGTCGCTGCCCTGTCCCCACCCTTTGGAGACAAGCGTGTACATAAACATGAACACGTGAATTGACACACATTTGGAAAAATACACGCGCACAAACACACACACACACACATACGCACACGTTGGCCTCCCTTGTGGCCAACAAATGATGCAGGAACTCAGGCACCGGCTTCTGTGTGCAACTCTGAATGGAGGGTGGGATTTTTTTTTTTTAGTACCAGAGCAGTCACAAATACAACCCTGAATAAGTGCTATTGTATTCAACTCACTAACAATCATCGAATGCCAAAAATGCTTTGTGAGTTTCTTGGTAGGTATTTTTTAAAATACTGAGGCCGACTTGGAAAGTCCTTTAACCTGAGACATTTCATATTATTGCTGGAGTGGGAAAAGTGGGCTTCTTGTATATCTAGTTTGTACCACTTTTTTGATAAGTCAAATCCTTTATTGATGTTATGGCAGAAAAAGAATAATTAGAGCATTGGCTGACTTAAAGTAGCTCAAGTTCCCATTCCCCCACTTTTGTACAGCAGCAAAGAAAAAATACTCTTTGGCCTAAAATACACCTTAATTGTTCAAAAGCATATCATATGATGTGCACAATGATAATGATACTCTTTAACATCATGATACAGTAAAATTCACAATGCTGGTATACCTCAGTCACCGCTGCTTCCCCGTACAGTCATGATAGGATTTTTTTTTTTTCAGGCAGTGTTTTGTTATGTCTTGAGGCAAAGATATGTGAAGAATGTTTTTTAAAGGCTTCAAGAGATGTCACTTGACTTGGACCGTGACGCTGGGGATAAGCGCTCACTGTGAAGCGCAACATTAGCCGCTACTGACAAAACACACATGGACCTTTCCAGCGGGGCGAATCCGGCGCTCTGCGTTGCGTCACACCGTCACCGCGGCCTCTGACGGCGCCTTTAAACTGTGCCAGCTGTGACGCTGTGTTTCATCGCGCTCTCTTAGACCTTCGCCAGCGGGGGGACCGACACAAAGCTCGGCCAGAAAGCAACAACAACAACAATCAAAAGATGGCCGAGACAAAGCGCGGTCACAAAGTGACAATGGCGGAGTTCCTCTCATGACAGGAGTGTTCCCCCCCCCTCCTACGTAGTGTACTCGCTCGGCGGTGAGTGTGCCCTCGCTGACCATCTGCAGCTGAGGCTGAGGTCACGGAGCCCTCGCACGCACACAATGCCCATCATTGTCTAAATATCACGGCTATATTTGGAAAAGAGGCAAAATGGAAGAAAAGTTTCCAGAGATACAAATGGCTGCGTTTCTGTATGTATGTGTTTGTTTGGTTTTGTTTGTTTTTTTTGTTTTTCATTTCTGTGCATTGATTCCTGCCCATGTGTGAATTGCTTGTGGATGTGCCTCCACCTCCCCTCTGCTTCAATCCAGCCACTGTTTTTTTTTGTTTTTTTTTTGGCGACAGCTGGCAGACGTGCAGCAAAGGAGGGGAGGGATTTTTTTGGGGTAAGAAAGCGTCTCTTTGACTCCGGTTTTTTTTTTCTGCCAGAAGGCTAAAAATATTCGAAAAAGGACGTTCTTGTGCTTAGCAGATGTCGCAGGAGGAGGGAGGTGGTGTCTGTCCGAGCAGGCACAGTGGGGGCGCGATATAGGGACTGGAAGAGGAAATGGGAAGGTTGTCTGTTTCCACCGTCTGCAGGGAGAGACCGTGACACGTGAGTGAGTGAGTGTGTGTGTTTGTGCGCTTCCTCCCTGAAGGCCTCAGGTAGGAATTTTTTTTTTTTCAGTGGCTGTCACTTTATTGGCAAGAGGCAGGTTCTAGCTGGTGGATGTTTTGTTTTTTTTTTACTAACATGTTCAGGGTTGTTTATCAATCAAATAATTAATCGCAAGTCAGTCTAATTTAGCCAAACTTCTGACAAGAAGTTTTGTTTTTCGTTTCCTTTTTTCTCTACTGAAATGTCTTGTTCAGTTTCTTCCTGGCTAGTCGCGGTGACGAACAAGCTACTGACAGTCTATATATTAGCTCTGGGCGCCGGATGCAGAATAACACATGTTGCCGGATGAAGGTTTTTTTCATGCATCACAGTGGTGACAGTAATTATTATCCTGGGGACTGGGCTCAGCTCCACCGGTTGTTTTTCTGCTTCCTCTTCAAAGTTGAGAACTGCTTTTTACCATAATTTTCTCTTTGGTCTCACCTCAGCAGTTTTTTTTTTCTGGCTTTACAGTTTAAAAAAAGGAATGTAGCACAATTTAAACTGAAGTGTTTAAAAATGTTAGACTTCAATGTTCTTTTTTTTTTTTCTTTTTTTCTTTTTTTTAAACCAAAGTCAATTCAGTTCAATTTGTGCATTTTTGGGGGGGCATTTTTCAGCTTCAAGGTGCAAAGCGTTCTTAGAGTTGCTATTACTTTTCTCCCTCGCCTTCTTTCAAAAAACACAACCATGTTACTGTATGTTAGCAGTGAGCTGCATCTTTCTTTTCAAATGAGTCATTTTAATGTGCTTTAACAGGTTTTTCTATGGTTTACATGAAATTAATTAATAAACTCATAGGCTTTTGGGCTTTAAAGCAGCACTGAATATAAAGAATCACATTTAATTGATGTCCTTGCGAATCCTCAAACTAGTTCTACGACTTAAATGAACATTTTGTTCCCACGTAAGTGGTTTTACTGACCCAAAGCGCAAGTCACAATTGCGCAAATAATAAAGTCCAGCAACACCAAGAAATTGAGCTTACATGAGAGATGGTACATCGCACGCGATCTTGGTTCTTTTGTGAGACAGACCTGTTCCTAACACCCACCTGTTGCCAAAATGCTTACAATTATGAAACGCTTTCATCCACGTCCGAGTTTGTGATAAACGGCCCTTGATGGAACCGGTATGCCAACATAAACCCACACAAGACCTGGTGCGGCCTTCGGCAGTCACCATGCATCACTGTCTGAGTGTCTGGCCGTGATTTCCTGTGGTCGGACCGTACGGCGGTCTGTTGATTGTGTCTGAAATGGAAAAGAAAGAATGCCACCCTGGCCTCAGCGGGTTTATCTCTCCGCTCACGTCGCCGCCGCAGGCTTGGCTGACACCGGTTGCTTTTTTTAAACCCACCGCAGGCCTCGTGTGTATACTCAACGCACACAAGCGCGCTAAACAAGACTATTGTTGCTGGAATGGTAATGAGGGCTTAAGTAGAAGTTGGCACGGCAAACTGTGGTGCTCTGTGTTGTGATTGAGTGGCCGCTGGGACGGATGTCGAGGCTCCGGCTCGTTCAAGCTGCATGTTGGAGGAAGGAACTCTTGTTGTGTTTTTTTTGCTTGTTTTCAGGAAAGGGTGGACTCCTGGAGCGAGTCGACGAGAAGCCAAATTGGAGATTCATGAGATCTGGACAGAGCGAAGGCGAACATGAAACTTTCATGAAGCCCCGTGTGGATTTTGCGTTCGGCCGAGCCAAGTTACACCGAGCAAAAAAAAGAAAACACGAGAAATCAAGTTTCCGACGGCGGTGACCTTGCAAGTTTTGGCCGGGGATGCTCCTCACCGACCAACCACCGTTAGTCAGAAGACATCACCCCACCAGTACGTCCCGGTGCCACCCACCGGCTGCAGCTCCAGCCTCCGGGTTGCTGCGGTGGGTGCGCACTTGTAGCGGAGCAGGCCAGCAGCCGCAGAGCTGCGCTGGCAGAGCGTCATGCCAGGCAGGCAAGCAGGCAGGCAGGCAGCTGTCCAAACACTGTCCAGTCAGAGTCGCAGCAGCCGCCTCATGGAAAAAGCGTGCAAACGGCTCACTTTTCTTTGTTGCCAAGCACTCGTACGGGGGGGGGGACAAAAGGCCCGAATGTGTGTTTAACGCTTTACTTATTGACTTTACGGAAAACACGGACACGTTGTGGCGGTGCGACGGCGGCCCCCGGTGGTGTCAGCGGCGTGCGTGCTGCTTGACAGAGTGACTTCGCGCTTGTTTGCGTGGCCTTGCGCACGCCGCTTCTTTTGTTCACATGTCCCGCACCCTCCCCCGCCCCCGACCCCCGTTCACGTAGCCGTGCGTGAAAACACGCGTTGCAGCGCTCGCGCTCGGCCCTGCTCTCGTGTTCAAAGCCACCTCAGAGTCGTGTCGGGGGCCCCCGCTCATCTGCAGCTCTGATCCCATGTTAGGAAACAAAGAGTTGGTGGGGTGGACACACACACACACACACACTGGATTATTGTGAGGTTTGGGCAGGAACCGCAAGGATTATTACTGGAAGACCGTTACACAACCGGAGCACAAGTTCACAAGTCAAGGAAGGAGTCAAGAATGTGTGTTGCATGCATCTACATATTCACACAACACACATACACACACAGTCACAGCTGAAAAAGGTGGAAGTGTGCAGTGACTCAGATAATGGATTACCCAACACGTACTCCAGCACATTTTAAAGTGCTGAAGTGATCGCGTTGCCATTCTGATTTCCATCCATCCATCCATTTTCAACACCGGTTCAGTCTTCCTCAACTCAGGGTTGCGGTCCATTCTGGTAAAATGCTAATTTTTTCGCATTTCTGTGTGTGCAGGGTGTTAAGGGGGAACCCCACATCTTCAAGGAGAAGACCTTCAAGAAGAAGAGGCAGTGCAGCGTGTGCCGGCAGAACGTGGACAACGTGGGCTCCTTCTGCAGAGGTTGGTGCTTCGCCGTCCAGCTGTGCAGCTGTGTCGGACACGTCGCTCTTCACTTACGCACAATATTAAGCTAGTGGGAACAGCTGCAGAATGCAGAATACGTCTCAATACGTGTGAGTCAAGTGAAGCAGATGGTTTGGTTTTTTTTGGAGGGATGTGAGAAGCATCCCTGAAAAATAGAAGAATCAGAAGAAGAATCTGCAACATGATTATAATTTTTGCCTGCAATAAAGCTGATAAAATCAAATGAAAGTTTCGGATGCACAGCAAACAGTCAGGTGTTATTTACATGCGCATCTCATTTTCTTTCTCCGTCTCTTCCTTTCGCCGATTCTCCGCAGTATGCAAGACAGCCACTCACAGGAAATGCGAAGCAAAGGTAAGCAACCTGCTCACTTCACCTCTTCTCAGTTACTGAGGCGAGGACTCGCTTTACACGAGTCCCAGCCACTGGTCTCCTTTTACCACAAAGATGTGTGTCTATACATGTCTGTGAATTACTTTTTTTGCCATTTGCATTTTAAAGAAATAGAGGAATTTCAAGGTAATGATATTGCATCATAGCAGTACAGATTTGATAAGTTCATTGCAACGGCTTGAGACTGGAAGGAGCAAATAAAGAGCCCGCTTCTCAAACTAAGAAGATAGGATAAGAAATATCATTGTTGCTTGTTTGTTGTTGTCTTTTTAAATTTGCTGTGTCACGAAGTTCACAAGACAGGCCTCTGGCTGTATACTGGCCTGCTATCTAATAGGTCGCTGTGACAGCGCCGATTTCGCTGACTTCCTCAGCGTGCGTTGGCGGTGGTGGTGGTGGTGAAAAGGCACATGACGGAGGCTGCGAGGCCGCAGGTCTCGAGATCGCCCGCTAATGTGAAGGCAGCTCAGCCGCATTCCAACAGAAGGAGCCAGCAAGCCCCTGCCCTGCTCAGCAGCAGCCCACTGCACTGGCCCCGTGAAAGGGTCATTGACGGAGGGTCGACGGTGCCATGAATAGACAAGAGGGATGCAGAGGGGTGGAATGCCTGAGTGACAGAGAGCGGGCGGAGGCTGAGGCTGAAGCTGAGATTGAAGCTGAGGTTGAGGCTGAGGTTGAAGCTGAGGCTGAAGCTGAGATTGAAGCTGAGGTTGAGGCTGATGAGGCTGAGATTGAAGCTGAGGCTGAAGCTGAGATTGAAGCTGAGGTTGAGGCTGATGAGGCTGAGATTGAGGCTGAGATTGAAGCTGAGGATGAGGCTGAGATTGAGGCTGAGATTGAGGCTGAGATTGAAGCTGAGATAAAAGCTAAAACTGACCCTGAGATTGAGGCTAAATTGAGATTGAAGCTGAGGTTGAGGCTGATGAGTCTGGGGCTGAGGATGAGGATGAGGATGAAGCTGAAGTTGAGGCTTAACCTGAGATTGAGGCTGAGGTTGAAGATGAGATTGAAGCTGGAACTGAGATTGAAATTGAGGCTTAACCTGGGATTGATGCTAAAATTGCGGCCGAGATTGAGGCTGAAGCTGAAACTGAGATTGAAGATGAAACTTAACCTGAGATTGAGGCTGAAGCTGAAACTGATTGAAGCTAAAGCTGAGATTGAGGCTGAAGATGAAACTAAGATTGAAGCTTAACCTGAGATTGAGGCTGAAGATGAAACTAAGATTGAAACTGAAGCTGAGATTGAAGCTGAGGTTTAACCTGAGATTGAGGCTAAGATTGAGGCTGTGATTGAGGCTGTGATTGAGCCCAAAGCTGAAGCTGAGGAGCACGACAGAAAGGGAACCAGGGGCAGAAGAGCAGCCTCAGTCCTCAGATGCCATCTTTCAACTGTGCGGAGCCCCGAGGTCGAGCCTCCCAGATGAAAGGATGGCTTTTAAAACATGAAAAATAGGATCGGCACAACTTGTGATATGTTTTTCTTGTCTTTGTTTCTTTCATTATTTATTTTTTTGTGTGCTACTTGCTCGGAGCTATTTTATCTGGACAGCGTTGCTCTTTATGCAACGTTTGATCCAAACAAAGGTTGATAATAGTTTTTTTTGTGCAACTTGAGAGCAAAGTCTATCTGGCAGCGTTCGACACACTTTGCGTTTCGTGATTAAATATGAAGCGCCTTGAATAAATCCTTCTTACGTTGCTCAAAGAGGTTAGGCTCAGGTTCAGTGTTAGGGTTAGCATTGCATATCTGCCCTGGTTTAGAAACTTAACAGCAGTAGCTGGATTGTGCAGAAGGAAGAAGATCTTCTGGAGGCAGATTTATTTCTCATTGACCAGCATTTTTCACTTTTCCTGCAGCAACAATACGCGTCATTATTTACCACTGACAGTTCACCGAATCAGCTCCCTTGAAGCAGTCGGACGGACCAAATGTTTTGCCTGCAGAGCCAGTATTTCTGCGGTATTCCCATAAATTTCAAACAATTTGCGTTAAGATACACAGTTTCCGTGACCAGAGGGCCGCGTTCTGCCTCGACAAGCCGGGGCCCCGGCGCAGCTGGCACTCAGACGCTTTGTAAAAACAAAGTATTGTTTCACAGGAGGAGACCGTGCAAAAAGTAAAAGTTGTTCGAGTGCGTGCGGCGAGGAAACACGAGCCAGACTAGAAATAAATTAGGATTCATATTGGCAGGCAGGCAGCAGGCAGTGGTGCTTCTCCCCACACGGCGGTTGACTCGTGTCCATGTCTGGGTTAATGTGTGAGTCTCTCTGAAACTTTTCTCAGAATCAGAATTTTGACTTGAAGCTTTAAACGTCACAGAACGTAAATAGTAAATTGTGGTTACATTAGATGAATAAATAAAATGAAATAAAAAAAAAAACCCAGCAGGGATCAAGTGGTAAACGTACAGGGAAAATAGATTTGCCAAAAAAGAAACGGTCGGAATTCTGCGTCATCAATGAACGAGGCGCAGGATGTGGTCTGGTAGCCGTACAGTGCGGTTGTTGACGGGTTGCTGACGGCTTGTTGGACGCTGATATCCATCTGGGCTGCCCAGGAAGGGAGGAGTCAGATAAGACGGGGCGAGGAGGCCTGGCTGCAATGTCCGTCTCGGCTCTTATCAGGAGTTTTTAAACGTAGGAGTAAATCTGAGGGCCCGAGGAGGACGGCCGGACGGACGGACGGACGGGATGTCATGAGTTTTACAAGCCTGCCTACTTGTTGTTCTTTTTGTTTTGTTTTTTTCTTCTTTTTTGCAGCGATTGTCAACGGTCGCATGATCAATAGCCGTGGTAGCAGATCTCTGCTGGAGAGTTGCCCACCTGTCACAGCTGTTAGGCAGCTGCTCTACTGCTCGTGTCCTCCGACGGTCCGATTTGGAAAGTAGTTCCCAATCTCCCTGCATGCTGCTTAGCTCTCTCCCCTCCTGCTGCCTCCGCGTCATCCTCCTCTCCACTTACATCCTCACACGGAGGTTCTTTCCCGTTACGCCAGCAATAAATCACCCGGTTGTCGGCGCTGTCCGGTGTTGTTGTGTTTTGTTTTGTTTTCCGGAAACCTGGAAAAACCCTGCCGTTTGCCTGGAAGTGCTAAATCGGGGGGTTTCTTTGACCTGTCCGAACAGTTTTTTTGCGAGACGCAGTCCAATGTCGGCAACAAAACATTTCTTCACGAAACAAGTCGTCGGATCCCAGCGGTTGGAAACGAGCAGTTCCTGACGTTCCCGGCGCTCCTGAGAGAAACTGAAACGTCGAGGGTCAACAAATAGGCGTTACATCTACTGTAGCTGGTGGCTCTTTTTGTTTCCAGCCGTGTTTGTCTTGGACTGTATAAACAGCCCCAGCTAGATTGGAAGAGACGTGTGTATTTTTCAGTTGGGTGTGAACTCTTGTGAAACGATTGGAGCTCGTGGACAGCCCGGCCTGTGCGCTCGTGCACGTTTCCTCTGGTCGTCTCCTGTCACCGCCGCCCCCCCACCCACGCTTTGCCACACAAGGTCAACAGCCTCCAGCTGGCCCATCTCTGTTCTATTAAAAACACACTCGGTCTCTCTCTCTCTCTCTCTCTCTCTACACACACACAAAGCAGAATGCCATAAACAGTTTTATTTTGGCATGTGCCTCTCTCAGAGAACAGTCCCTCCTTATCTCTGACCCCAAGTGGAAAATCCGGCCCACGAGGGAATTCAAGACGGGTGGGAGAGGTTGACTTGTGGGCCTGTGGCAAAATGGAATGGAAGGGTGGAAGGATGGAAGGATGGAGATGAGGAGGGCTGATGAGGAAGGATGAGCGCCGGAGAAATGTGGGCCCTGACTATTTCCTGGCATCATCTGCCTCATTAATGCAGAAGAGGCATTTCCGTTGGTCAGGGAGACATTCTGAAGACTCTCTGACTGACTCTGTGTTCAGCCCACACCAACATCTGCCCGTCTGGCTGCAGTCACTTAAAGCTGCTTGGTTGAGGATGCTGTTTCACAGATGCTACATGGGTGGTTTTTATGGTAAATCTCCATCATTATTATTATTAATTGCTGCTGTGTCTCTCCTCCTCTGAACTCTGGAGTTGGAGAGTTAGAAGCGACACAACCCTCTGGACTTTTGGAGCCCCACGATGGAAGCCTTTCATCGGGACATGGGCCATTTGAGTCCCGCTCAGTCTCAATTTTATTTATAGCATCAAGAGAATACACTCCGGATGAAAGGGTGACAGAAATATAGCTGCGAAAACGGACTGAAAACCACGTCACGGCTTTACAGCTTCCCACTCGTCCTTATGCTGAGTTTTAGATTTTTATTCATTTATTTTGCCAGCAGGAGCAAAATGGAGATAAGGAATGAGTGAGTAATGGCTGAAAAAGCGCTCAGTAGTTAATTACATGCAGCTCAACAGGACAGCTGAGCCAACATCCCTCCAGTCGTACAGCCATCTCACCTCTCACTTCTCTGATGCTGTTTATTATTGAGAGAATTGTGACGATTATTCATTTATTCATTTACTCAAACTCGGTGTTAAAAGTAAGATAATCCCAAGGAATCGGGTATTTTACATTCTTTAAAGAGTATTGCTGCACTGTAGACAAAACAACAGTTTAGAGTTCACATTGCAAAACCTGGAGGGGAAAAAACTAAATCAGCAACATGGCAAAGAACATGTATTGCTTCATCCAAACCCTCTCTAATTCAGTTCTACAGTCCATTTTTATTTTATAGTTAACACAGAAAACCTACTCCAGAGGCAGGGCATTAAAAACAGGAACATGTGGGCTGGTTTTAAAGAGCTGCATCACCGCTGCTGGTAACTGATGAGTATCTGAGAGTAGAAAACCGCAGTTGAGTGTCGCTTGCTAGTTTGTCTGACTAGCGTCAGCTGTGATTCGCGTCCCTGGCCTTGAAGTCAGACCCCGGTGTTCCCTCCCTCCTGCAGACCATGGACTCCACCAGAACGCTCGACGTGCGCCCGAGTGAGTCATTGGGGATCCACACAGGATCCAAACGTATTGTTTTAACATGGCAGCGCCTCGGGCCGCCTCGCCTGACTCAGAGGGTCGCCTTCTCACAGACAGCTCTGGTAATTGCGGAGATAGGACTGGCGTGTTTTGAGGCTGAGGTATGTGTGTGATTGCGTGTGTGTGCGAGCGGCTAATGCGCGCCCGCCCGCCCGCCCGCCCCTGAGAAAAGGGAACGAACAAGTGAGCGAGCGATGTTGATGAGAGTTAAAACCATAAGCATGACAGCTAAGTTAGCCAAGTTGGGAGGCCGCCAGTCCGTTAAGTGTGTGTGTGTGTAGTGTGTGTGTGTGTGTGCGGCAGCGGGGACATAAGCTGCACTAATTGGCCACAGGGTCTGACCCTATCTTGAATCTAACAGGAAGAGACCATTTGGGAAAGTGTGTGTTACCAGAAATCCCAAATATTGACACCCACGCCAGCTCTTCATGCAGTTTTGTTTTTTTTTCCCTTCTAAGACGTAATCACAAAAAAGAAATCGCGGGAACATCTGTTGATGTGGATCTAATCAGGAGCTAAAACTCTGCCGGAGGGGCTCGAGAACGCCGCCCAAACAGGCAGCGGCCGCGTTTGTTCTTCTGTGAGCGATGAGCCTAAACAACAGTTTACATTCCACTGTATCCCTCCAAGGAATGTCAGGGCTTATTGTTTTTGGGTTTTTTTTCAATGCAAGTGGCACAGACTGTTTAGGCAAAAGGTTGCTGGAAATATAGGAAGGGAAAGAGCCGCCGTGCCCGCCAGCCACCGAGGGTCAGTGAGTCAGAGCGGAAGGGGGACAAAGGGAAGGGGTGGGGGGGCACAGGCTGAAGATCTGAGGCAACGTTGGTGTTACTATTTTCACAAGAAATCTTTTTTTTCCCAATCTTGATCTCCCGCAATGTCACCCTCCACCCTCCACCTCCATGTCTTCCGGGGTTGTTTATTTGCTGGCGTTTATTTTCGTCCTGCCTAGTGGGACGAGGCCTCCGATGAGTGTGCACCCCCTCCGTGCAGACGGTCCATTAGCCAAGGTTCTTTCCCTCCGTCCGCCAAAGTCCATGACTCAGATTTGCCCGTCTTGTAGTCAAAGCTTGCAACACACAAGCAGTGCTGTAACCAGGCATTGCATCCTGCTCCACCACTCCGAAAAGCAAAAGAGCGAGACAAACATACTCCCCTTCCCCCACCCACCCACCTTTATCCCAGTTGAGGTCAGAAGAAAGTGTGGGAACAGCAGACGGACAAGAACGGAGCCGTGAAAAATCAAAGAAGTCACAGACAGCTTTGTCAGCTGGCCTCGCACAGGCCACAGAGGGGAAAAAAAAAAAGTGAAATTGTTCTATGGGACTGCTAAGTCCAGAGGAAACAAGTGTTTCACCTACAGGTGTTGTTTTTGCTGAGCCATGGCCTTGAAGTCAGGCCTGATGTTGGTGGTGGGCTCATGAAGCCCACCTTGTCACGATTAAGAGGCGTTGCACATGTGGAATGCATTTGAGGTGTAGTTCTAAGGCTAAGCCAGGTAAGTCTCAAGACTGACGCTAAATGAGTCCCACGGGGTTTGGAAGAACATCTGCATTTATTTTATTATATATATTTTTTTAAACGTTTGATCGGCAGACATTAGGAGGAAGAATAAAAAATATATTTGTCTCAAAAGTTATGTTTCAGTCAGAGCTCAACTCTTTCCACAGGTGCAGGTAGGTAGTATTTCACTCTTTGTTGAATTGTTGAAGGCGGGTGGATTTTTGCTCAGCGGTTTAATGCGAGTGGAATCTGAGCCTACCAATCATGATACCTGACAGCTTCACTATCCGTCTCTCTGCGAGTCTGCCACTGCAGTCTGCACACATATAGGCGGTATTTCCACCCAGTCTGGACCACCAACACACTGCCGGTCAAAAGTTCAGTGTACTTTGACAAATAGGTGCGAGTTCAGTGGCAGTTCGGCTTCCATCTCAACAGAAGAGAGTTAAATTTACAGGCGGATGCATTTGGATCTTGTCCAAAAAAAAGAAGAAGAAAAAAAAAAGATTCGCTCACCAACCTGCAGTCCGAACGTGTTCGAACGAATGCATTGGGCTCCAGGTGAAGCAACAGTCCTGTTGGTTCTCCGCGATGTTCTGTGATGTAACACGGTCCACTTGAAGGCCAGCTTCCTTCCCTTTGAAAGTCATCCTCTGGAGACGGAAGCGCGTAAGGTCGCGATGGCCGGCCAATGAGCTCTTGTCGCCAATTCACTGCAGCTTTCATCAGATGTTCCCTGATTGGCTCCCCCAGGGGAGGTCGAGGAATGGTAGGAAGGCCGTTCCAGCCTCCAGGCTAACCTTCAAAGGAAACACTGCACTTATACTCTGTAACCAAGAGGCCTGACCCTCAGAACCTGAATCTCTGGCAGTCGCGGCTGGGTACACGTTATCAACTTTTGAGTTCTTTCCTGTGTAGAGTGAAGTCTGTGCAACAGTTTGACATTGTTTTCCATGTTAGGTAAGTCAGCTTGTGCTTTAAATGTCCCTTTACCCACGTTGGATTTCAGGAGTTTGCCCAGCATAAGAGAGCAAAGGAAGTTTTTGGCCCAAATTTGAGATTTAAATCTACGAGAGCCTTTTAAATTAGACCCTTTTCTACCAACAGCAAAGCATCGTTATTTCGGTTTTCTGAAATGTGGACTCTTTGGATGTAGGAAAAGGCAACTAAATGGGTATATTTATTACATACTGTGTCACATTATTTCAAAAAGAAAACTAATTTACGACTTTGTCTTTGAAGTAACTGCGTTAAACAGACTGAATCACTTTGGTCTGCAGCGACCGACACAGTCTCGCTCACACGCTGCCCCTCAGACTGCTCCTTCTCACACTAATTACATGCCACAGCTGCCGGCTCGCCTCCCCCCGGCCGTGCCTCCTGGAACACACAACTCTTAAGCCATGCGTTGAGAGGAAGGAGCTGTGCATTATCCATTAGCCATGCGTCCTCCGGCTTTGATGGATCAAAGAGTGCGCAGAGAGCCCAGAGGAGCCGGCAGGGGACGGTGCAGCGGGACAAAACCAAGGGGAGAGGAGGACAGAGGGTTGGCAGATGGGGACGGGAAGGGCCTGGGTGGGGACCCGAAGGAGAGGGTTACGAGGGGTCACGGCTCTGTGAGCGTCGGCAGCTGGACCCACCTGAGAGGAGGAGGCCGCCGAGAGGGCAGCACTGTTGGAGGCGCCAAGTGTGGAGCAGGCTGCATGAGCCAGGAGTAACATGCGCCATCATTTTAGAGCATTTATGTTACTGTAAAGCACGAGTCAACTAAGTCTGAGTACTTCTTAGGACATTTGAAGCGCCACAACCCTTCGTCGAGGACCGTGAAAATCTGAAAAATGAAGGAAAAGAAATCATAACGCAACAATATCACCCTTACGATGGCAACGACAAAATATTTTTATGATCTTCTTGTAGCAGAAAAAATGGCAGAGACTTTGGAAAATGAAAAAAGAAGAAGAAGAAGAAGAAGAAGAAGAAGAAGAAGAAGAAGAAGAAAGGAAAGCAGAGTGAAGGACTAGACCGGCTTGTTCTCAAGGCAGGCACCCAAAGCTACGTAGGCCTGCCAGGCCAACCAGGCACACTGTCAGAGTCACAGAAGTGCCAAGTTTCCTATCGTAAGCCTGAGAAATGATGTTCAAACTATAGTCTGGTTGGAAGGTGGAGGGAAAAAATGGTAGAAAAACATCATAGGGCTGCTTTAAGGAAGTTTGAAGGCAGACTGGTGGAGGAGAAAAACTCTTGTATTTCTGAAAAACAAGAGGAAGCAAAGGGGTTCTGGGATTGAAAGAGAGGAGAAAGGGGTAGGAAAAACACGCAACCATATCTCGCAAGTGGAAGGTAAGATGATGTGTGTTGTGAAAAAAGACTGATGACATGAGCAAGTGGGGGGCAGAAAAAGGAAAAGGGGAAAAAATTGCAAAGAGGAAGCAAATGTTAAGATAAATAATGGAAGGAGAAAGCAGGGGACTGGTGAAAAAAGGAAGGAGAAATCATATCTGAAGTGGGTTGACAAAGATGAATGCTGAAAAGAAACTGGGGGCGAGGGGGCGATGGGCGGCGGTCTATTAGCAGGAAGTTTGTGCACAATCGTTGGCTAGAGTCCATGGATTCTGCTGCTGTGTGTTTGTTCTGGCGTAGTGGGTGCCCGGAGAGAATCCTCGTCACCGTTGGGTGGTGGAAGAGAGAGGTGGTGGTGGTGGTGGCGGCGGGGGGGCGGGGAGGAAAGCTAATGATAAACCTGAAGTAGCAGTGATGAGAAAAACAAGGAAACGCTGAAAGTTTTCCCCACTGTGTCGGGTTTATTTCACCCATCCGTCTGGGAGAGAACCTGCACAAACACTTTGGAACCTGGAGGCCCCTCAAAGAAAAAGCTGGACAGTGATTGGACGATCTGTCGCATTCAAGGTGGACCAGTCTTTTTTTTTTTAATTTTCTGCTGGTTGATCCAGTCATTGACCTCAGAATGCTTCTTATTGGGGTGAGGAACAACAAGAGGCACGTGGTCGTCATTGGGTGGAAGTGTTTGGCTCGACCTTGGCCAGAGCCAGGACCTCCTTCCCACCCGGAGGTGGGAGGGGCCAGGCGCCACTTTGCTTTCCTGTTCTGAGGCAAAAATGCCACTTCCTGTTTGGACAAACCTTGCTGCATCTGCTGCAGCATCCAGGATTATCTCTCTCTATTGCTGATGGTTATCTCGCATTGAAAATAAGATAATTCATCACTGTGGCCTCCAGGGTCTCACTTTCTCACCTTCTGCACTAGTAGCTAGTAACACTGCACAGGATGAGACTCTTCAAATGGATTCTTGGACTCACTGCAGCAGGGAAAACACATCAATTATCAGAGTGACTTTTATGGTAACGTTGCAAAGCCAGTTTTTTTCCGGCGACTCTCCATTGAGCTCGTTATCTGTTTTTCCTGCCTTCCTGTTGACCACTTTTGTAAACCTGCAACGTTTACTCTCTTACAAGCTGGACGATGGGGAGAGAGAGAGAGAGAGAGAGAGAGAGAGAGAGAGAGAGAGAGAGAGAGACGAACACAAACTGTTCTGTGCATGCACACACACACACACACGTGCAGTGATGGTGACACACCCCCAGGTTCAGGGCCTATGTAACTTCCTTTTTGTCCACAATGAGATATACACAACCACCACCACCCACCACCCCCCACCCTTTTCCTGTGTCCAAATAAACAGTCCAAAAAGGGCACTGTGGTGGGGAGACTGATTTATGTGTGTGTGTGTGTGTGTGTGTGTGTGTGTGTGTGTGTGTGTGTGTGTGTGTGTGTGTTACGTAAGCACGACGGTGGCCCTTCATTAGGGACTGCTGTGGGGCTCCAGCTTCCTTTGGCCACAGTTCACTGGCCTGTGGACCCACAACAGACACAGGAATCAGACGTGTCGCCCTGCTATGTTCTCCCGTCTCACTCCTCCTCCAGCCTCCGCGCTCTCCTGACTCCACGTCCACCTTCCGTGGAGTTTTGGGGGTTTTTTTTAGATCCCTATGTCACCTCTCACTATGTCACCTGTATCAACCGGAGATGATCTAAATCTAAGTAATCAAGATTTTGAAGTCAGCGCGAGTTGGGAACGTCACCTCCTACCTCCAGGCAAACAGATGAACGGCTGCTTTCATTGTGTCTTCCAGTCCAACCATCATCTATTAAAAGAGAAGTCAGAGCTCACATCCTGCAGCGTAGCAGCACTTTTTTTTCTGGATTTTTCTTATGTCCATTGTTATGTCTGACCCATCTTCCATCCGTCTATCTAAGGAGCACAAAGGGTGGATTGTGCTCCTCTTCTGCGTGTGTTTGTGTGAATCAGCCTTGTGTTCACACGTGGCTGTCTTTGTGCGTTGCAGGTGACCTCTGCATGCATCCCAGCTCCCTCTAATGATCTGGTAAGTCCCATTTCACCCCTCCACTTTATTTTGCAAAGGGTCAGTTTTCCCACCACACCCCCCCGCCCCCTCCCCACCCCGTCTTCCTAAACCCACCATATGGTTTCCTCCTGTGAGACCCTCAATAGTAGATCAACTTTGGTTCATTCCTGGACTGTTGCTGGTTTCCACTCTAGAAAATAGAGGAGGGAAAAAAAGTCGACGTTGCCACAGGAAGTTGTAATGTTTGACCACAAGAGAGTCTCTTTTTTGTTTAATTAACTCCACTTCCTTTGTAACCCCTCTTCCCCCACCCTTGTCCCCACACCACCCTTTAACCCTTCGATCCCCAACCCACCATCCCGCTCTCTCCTCTCCTCCCTCTTCGTCCTCTCATGCTGTCGCCGCCGCTTCCTTGCGCCCAGCAGCGTAGAGGGACCGCCCCTTCACGGTACACCCAGCACTTGGTGAGCACACAAACTCATTCTCTCCCTCAGCCCTCCTCACTGCCACCTGTGTCACCCTGTCCTTGACAAACTCAAAAATGCTAAGTGCTTGCGTCAGCAGATGCACTGAGAGCTTCTGGAGAAATAAGAAACGGCCCCTCAGGCTCGTGACTTCCTCAAGGACATAAATGTTTATTGCTGACCATGGTGGAAAACATCAGGCTCCCTTCATCTGAGCCCCATTCCTTCAATTCCATGGCAATCAGCCGATGAGGGTTCATATGTCTTGCTTTAAAAACAAATGGGACGTCCGGCTGCAGGGCGACGCTGGGGACGAGTTCAGGGCATCCAAATAGCCGCGGTGTTCCAGCACTCGGCCTGAGATGCACTTTTTTAACTTGCACCTAAAAAAACAAGACTTGCAGTCGTTGATCCTGAAATTACATCATCATCACCTTGCATGACAACAGAACTGGAAACAGGTCACAGTGACTTTCAGTCATCGGTTGTGATGGCTGAAAGTAGGAAGAGTTTTGAAGTCTGCGTTTTCCAATCAGAAGCCAGGAATTGAAAACCTTATAGAGAAATGAAGTGTTGTAACTGTGAGTTTTGAGGTCCGGCTGTTGGTGGCTGCAGTTTCATCAGTAAATGGTAACTGTACTGCACTTATATAGCGCTTTCCAGCACCTTCACGGTGCCCCCAAAGCGCTTTACAATGGCCTCTCATTCATCCATTCACTCACACATTCACACTCACATCCATTCACACTGTGAACAAAAGGATTACGTTTAACTAATTGGCTGTCACCAAAAAGATCACTTGGACTTAACATTTTCTCTTAACACTTCTGTATTTCAGGCAAAGAAGCATTACTTGTTAAAAAGGAGAAAGCACTGAACAGACTGGTTGTTAACTGTAAAAACACATGTGGGCTCAGACTTTTACCTCTGCCTTTGTGTCTTTTCCCCTCAGGGTTCCACCAAGTCTCTGACCTACACCAAACAGAGGAACACTCTGCCAAGGTAAAGGTCACTTCATTCATTTCTCTTCTCTTTTTTTTTGCCTTTACTCATTCCGAAATATCACACGGTGGCGTGAGACGCTCTTTGTTATGACCTCCGCTCGGTCCATCTGGCTAAGAGCTTCAGCAGCGTGTGAGTGAAAAAAAAAGGTCAAGGTCAAGGTGCCCCCTCATACAACTCAGAGCAACACCCAGACTTTGACCCACATGTCCACGTCCCGCCCAAGTCCTCCTCCTCCTCCTCTTCTCCTCCCTCTTTTCACCCGAGTGTCCTCATCCTCCTCCTGCTGCTGGTCTCCTTCCAGGAGCTTCAGTGTGGACCGGGTGATGGACCGAGTGATGGAGCGGCACTACGACTTCGACCTGACCTACATCACCGAGAGGATCATCTCCGTCTTCTTCCCGCCACGGCTGGAGGAGCAGCGCTACCGCCTGAACCTGAAGGAGGTGGCGGCCATGCTCAAGTCCAAACACCAGGACAAGTTTCTGGTGAGGGAGCGGCGACCCGAAAGACGCTCGACGGCCCACTGATTGGCAGTCTGTCTGTTTTTCTTCCCTGTCACGCCCGTGAAAAATGAGTCGTACGATAACTGGGGGGGAAACTGAACTGTCTGCTGTGTTCCAGCTCCTGAACCTCTCGGAGAGGCGCCACGATATCACCAGGCTAAATCCAAAGGTCGGCTTTTGTCTCACGCCCTTTAACTCAAATCTCCTTACTGCACCGCCGCCGCCGCCGTCGCCTAATCTTTCCCCCTGTTCCAACTGCCAGGTTCACGACTTTGGCTGGCCGGACCTGCACGCCCCGCCGCTGGATAAGATCTGCGCCATATGTAAAGCCATGGAGATGTGGCTGACCTCAGATTCCCAACACGTGGTGGTGCTGCACTGCAAGGTCAGAGTTCGGGGGTGCGGGGGCGCGCGGGAGTATTTGGAAAGGAAGTCCTGCTGTTTTTTCAGGCGGAGGTGTCAGCATGTAGCCTGGACTTTGCTACAAGTTGGCAACATATCAACAGAATAGAATAGTTAGAATAGATGTACTTTATTGATCCCAAATTGGGAATCTACTCAGTTGCAGCACTATAAATTAATTTCTTGTAATTATAATGTAATTACAAGAAATATTCCAGTCAATATGTGCATACAACAAACAAACAAGATTTGATGTTCAAAATCAGAATCAGAATACTTTATTAATCCTGAGGGAAATTCTGTTTTTAACAGTGCTCCATTCAACAGTGCAAATAAAATAGAAGCATGCAATAGCTAAAAGAAAAGAAATTAACTATCAGGCCATGTACAATACAAAAATGACAAAAGACAGTCAATTGTGCAGTGGCAGAGATAAGCAAGGTTGTATAAACCAGTGGTGCAATATTTGCCATCAAGTCCAGAATTGTCCAGAATATTATCTGTAACAGCATCAGATATACCAGTTCTATGAAACCCAGTGAGTTCTAATTAAATGCCATATGCACTGGGTAAATCCCACCGGCTGCCTCTGTTCAAAACAGGAAGTGACCTCACAGAAAGGTACGGGTGTACGCGTGTGACTGATGCCGCTATGACAGCTGCGCCGCCTTCTTTTGTTGTTTTCTTACTATTTCAGACTGTAAAGCGCAGTAAATTCAGTCAGATTTTGCACTTAAAACGCAAGCCGTCCAAACCCAAAGCGACCCAGCGGACCGTATAATTCCCTCGCAACGCCGCTGCCACTCAAGCAGCCGTATAACCTACTGAACACTGGGTGACACCCGTGCACTTCCCGCCGTGACTCACTGGTGTCGTGCCGATGGGAAGGTTTGTGGCAATTTGAACTTTTAGCAGTTACCAAACCTGCGACCGCCAAACACTGAGGGCGACCGAGCTCTTGCGGCTCATCTGGCAATTTCATTTATCCGCGTCGGTCAGGGAGGGTCGAAAAATACGTGGGCTAGACCGGCTTTGTGGTCCACTGGCTTCCCCGAAACATTCCTCGCGACAGGCAGTTCTTTCCCAGCTGCGGATCGTCTCGGAGATGGGAATAAACAACGCCGTCTCTCTCTCTCTCTCTCGCTCAGCTGAGGGACGCATTAGGCTAAACGGCCTCAAATTTGTCTCCATGTGGACTTGCAGCCTCCCTCCTGCCATCCGGAGAGGTCACATTTTGGAATTTTCGGCTGGAATGTCTTTGGAATGTGTCAGGATGCGGAACCGCCTGGTGTGAGGGGGGAAAAAAAAAAACACAGCAGGGAACTTTTTAATTTGATTTCAAACTGCGAGTGCGAGTCCTTCTCCATCCCAGCCGTGGATCGGCTCTCCGTCTAAACTGTCCCACCGTCTGAAAATTAGTCCCTGCAGGAAAATGAAAAAAAAAAAAAAAAGTCTTGCAAACTGTGAAAATCCGCCGTCTCCTGCTGCGGCTGCAGAGTATGAAATCGGCACATCATGACTTCCTGTCCCCCCCCCCTCCCTCTCTAACAGGGCAACAAAGGGAAAACAGGCGTGATCATTGCAGCGTACATGCACTACAGCAAGATATCTGCAGGGTGAGTGCATGCATGTGTGTGTGCACGGGCTGCAAGACGCACAAAGCCACAACGTTGTCATTCTCTTGTGATTATGACTTTCCACACATGGAACACGGGGAGAAATTACTTCCCATATGAGAGGGATTTTCTGGATTTAAATGACATGACTTATTGCAACGTGAAATACTTTGATATATATATATGTGTGTGTGTGTGTGTGTGTGTGTGTGTGATTCCAATGCAAACCTTAATGATTCGCTCCTCGATGAATGAAGCCCTGGTGGGTTTTTTTGTGCAGCTACGGTGGAAACTGGTTTGTCCTGTGGCCAGTGCCAGCTGTATCCTCTCCATGTACTTCCTGGCAGCGAGATCGTCTGGTGCTAATCCCATGATGGAAATACTTGGCTTAAAGTGTGTGTGTGTGTGTGTGTGTGTGTGCGTGCAGGGCGGACCAGGCTCTCAGTACCCTGGCCATGAGGAAGTTCTGTGAAGATAAGGTGTCCTCCTCCCTCCAGCCGTCCCAAAACAGGTAGAGGTCGCGGCCCGGAGGTGAAGGGGTGGCGGGGGGGTCGGCGCTTTGAGGATATCCTGCATCGCAGTTCGGGGTTAAAAAAAAGAAAAAAAAGAAAAAAAACAAAGCGTCCCAGCTTTGCACGACAGTTCGACCGAAAGAGGAAACAGCTTTTTAGCTTCAAGCTTCTTCCGCGTCCGACTGCTGGATTTGATTTAATTTGAGGTTTTGGGCTTTTTTTTTTTTTTTGCTTTTCTCTTTTTTTTTTTTTAGCAGAGATTTTTCAATGAGCCTCAAAGGGAAAAGCTGAGTTGTAAATGATATCACGGAGATAAACCTGTGGAAATAAACGTCCCCTCAGCGGAACTTAGAGTTCGCAGGTCTGTGAAAACAAGCGAAAGCAAACATTTGAAACCAGAAATCCATAGAAATGTGTCGCCATCGGCGCCTTTTCCCAGCGTCTTTCGCTGACTATGGGGGACTTCTAGCCTTGATCTTCCTTCTGTAGTAGCTTCATACTTCTTGTACAGATATGAGATTGGTATCAATCCCAGCTGACTCTTGGCAGAGAGCATGCATACTTTCCCGATCATCAAACCTTTTTTTTTTTTCTTTGTTTTATTAGGGATGAAATCCAAAGCAGATTTTTTTTTCCCTATCTATTATCTACTACTGGTTCAGGCGTCACCTGCAGACCAGCAGAAAAACATCTTTTCTTTTTACATTTCCAACATTTTTCTTTTACGATTTAAGTTCTGTTGACCACATTTTCATCTGTCTCAAATATATCTGATGATGGCAAAAGTTCTTCAGAAGCTCTTCTACATGTTCTATTCTTACTCCGTCTCCCTTTATACCATCTTTCTCCTTTTACACTCTCTCTCTCCCTCTCTCTCTTTCTCTCTCTCTCCCTCCAGGTATATCTACTACTTCGGCGGCCTTCTGTCCGGGGCGATCAAGATGAACAGCAGCCCTCTCTTCCTCCATCAAGTTCTCATCCCGTCGCTGCCCAACTTCCAGGGAGAAGGAGGTGCGTGCACCGCTGCTCAGTTTATGCCGTCACCCAAACCATCATCATTATTTCTGCATTCACACCGACTTTTTGTTATTGTTGTCATTAAGTCTTGAAAACGAAGGGCGAACAGGTGGAACCAACCAAATGCACAGTAGGATTTATTTAGATATGAATCACAGGAGTAACTTCAGCATGCATTGCATAAAAAAAATCGCAATTTTGCAGACTGATGTTGTGAATGTTGCGTCAATAGAGAGCAAATCAGTGCTGATCTCCAGTTATACTGAGATTATAGAATAGAATAGAATAGAATAGAATGGAATAGAATAGAATGGAATGCCTCCATCAATTCCACATTGGGAAATCTACATAATTACAGCATCAATGTAGTGCAAAGAGAAGAAAACATATTATTTAAAAATAAAGAATTTTTTTTATAGGGCAAGAAAGGGGAAAAAACAAACAAAAACAGGGGAGAAATGACGACAAGGCTTCTGTCATGACATCATTGGCTAAATGAGATGAAATGTTATCGGCATGGGAATGAAAATCCAGTTTCTTACATTCTGCCCGGCGTGTCAAGCGTGATGAATTGGGGCAAATGTTTTGTGTCTGGTATAGCGCTCACCCCTGCCGCATACCTCCCGCTAGCCCGTAAAATGCGCACGCGACGGGACGGGACGTGCGGCCGGCTGAGCCGCTGCAGGCCTCCTCGTCCGCGGTCCCGGTCACCCTCCGCCCACGCCAGACCTTGTTTATTTTTAATCTGCTGATTGATTCCAGCGGGCGTTGGGCGGCAGTCAGCGCATTCCTCTCCCCTTACGTTGATTGCTGCTCGCCGATGCCTGCCTGACCTTCTCTGTCCTGCGCCTCCCCTCTGCTCCCCTCTCCTCCAGGTTACTACCCCTTCCTGAAGATCTACCAGTCCATGCAGCTGGTTTACACTTCAGGCATATAGTGAGTGTCTCTGCCCTTCTCGTCACCTCCAGTTCACATTGAACCAGTGGTTTGGGTTTTTTTTTTTGTTTGTTTCTTTACCCCACACTTGGCAGGGGTCTGTCACGGCAAACAAACCGCAACCTTCTCGTAGCGTGTTTGTACACGTGTGTGCTAACATTACATAACTGCCGTGATCTCCGCAGTGACCTCCAAGGCACCGGCGGCAGGCGTCTGTGTGTGACCATCGAGCCAGCGCTCCTGCTCAAGGGAGACATCATGGTGAGTTGACGCGTGAGGGCGGGGTAAGAGGTGCAACATCGTGGTCTCATGCTTTTTTTAAGTATTTTAATTGCAAAAACAGGAGAAACTCCAACGCAGTCTCGTTGAAAAGTTAAAAAGCCGTCATTTTAGCGGCTTGGTTCCATTCAAAACCATCCAAGCCTTCCTCAGAGAGTCAATCAGTTCTTCCAGAGAAGAGGAGGTTTTAAGCAGGATGTCCACCAATCAGAAATCTACACCTCACAAGGTGTTGGGACAGGTGTCATAATTTCATTACATTCTGCAGCCTGCAGGTGTCATTCTTTCAAAACAGTGAGAAAACATTTTATAGCAAAACTTAGCATCCAACGGTGCAGAATGCATAAAAGAGATCAACAATCACCGTCAGTGCAATCAGATAAAGCAAAGAAATGTGTTGCAGTAGGAGAACACAAACAAAAAATAAAATTAAATGAATACAGAAAAATCAAGATCTTCATGAAGACCTGGATATTTGGTGGCCTGCAATTCAAAAATCCAAAATGTTTCTCTCTGATTCAGCTGCCTTTGCCTTAGCATCACCTTTTCTTAAGGGCAGTGGCATATGGTCAATACACACAAACCTGCAGTGTAGACAGGTTACTGTTGTAATTGTTAATTTGTTTAAAGGTCACGTTTTGTGCAAAAAAAAAACCTTTTTCAACAACTGAAGCGCGTGTTAAAACATACACTTCTGCTAGTAAACCCCTCGTGATGTCACAAAATGCCCTCATTCCCCTCCTCCTGCAGCCTTTTTTTTTTTGTGCACTTCCTAGTCTGACTAAGTGTCATGCTTAGCAGGAAGCTAAAGCCCAGCATTCTTTTTGGAGGCGGATGTAAACAGAGGGCTAAAGATGCTGTTTCCTGGAGGTGAATATAGTGGTTTTCTTATTTAAAAGCAGCAAAAAAATGTTATCAAATGGAACTTTTCCTTTGGTGAAGACAGGCATTGCCGGGTCACTAACGCGTATAATTCGGTCTGTAAAAACCCTCCCGACACTTCGTAAACAAGGAACGGTAATTTGTCGACACGGGAAAAGCATAATTTGTTTAGTGCAGCCAGTGATTTGGAAACATGTAGGTGGTTGCCGCTTCGGAAGCAGGAACACTGGCATTAACTGACCAGACCCCTCATTATGCTGTGTGCACTAAAAATAATCCCGCTCCCCTCCGTCTACCCGCCTCTGCTGCCCCCTGCAGGTCAAGTGCTACCACAGGCGGGTGCACGCCGCCGACCGGGACACGGTGTTCAGGCTGCAGTTCCACACCTGCACGGTGCACGGCTCGCAGCTCTGGTTCGGCAAAGGGGAGCTGGACGAAGCCTGTACAGGTGAATATTCGTGCGAGGCAACAGACGGAGACAAAAGTCGGCGGCCTGCTCGGCAAACGAAGCGCCTTGCGCAACAGAAGCCCAGAATGTTTTTCTCAATAGTGACTCCTATAAATGATGTGTTGACTTAACTGGAAGGAGCAGCTGCTCTTTCTGCCATTTCTTTATTAGTTTGTTATTGCAGAGTAGTTGGTTTTTTGTTTTGTTTTCTCAATGTGTGACTGTAACCAATTATTTCTGGAGTCGCTCTGCTATTTTCTGTTGTTCTATTTGTTTGATGTAACTCATGTTTCGTGTTATGCATAATTTACGCTTTGGACTCAGGTCAGGTTTCTGTTTATCGTTCATCAAGATGATTTTGTTTGTTATTTAGTAGTTTATTTATTTGTTTTTACATATTACAACTCTGTGGAGCACTTTATAATTTGTAATCTGAAAAGTGATTTACAAATAACATTTGCGAACAATAATTCTCACTGTTGTTGCTGGTAACAGTAACGCCATTAATTATGAAACAAGAAATGATGATGATCTCAAAGACCTGGGAGAATTTCTGTCTTGGATTTTCTTGGATTGTCTTTAAACAGAAAAGACCATCATCACAACCAGATACTTTTTGGATTGGTTGGCGGCCACAAGTGGCCAATCTATCCCTAATAGCAGTAACTCAATCTAAATCCTGAACACAACGCCGGCTTTCTAGAGGCGGATAAATCAAGAACAAGCAGTTCTGGACGCAGAGCACCGACTCACCCGACTCCGACTCACCCTTTGAAAGGAGTCCAGTCAGCCGCTGCTCAAATTGGTTTAAATCTCCAACGAGAGGCTCGTTTCCCAATTTCCTCATTGAGTTCGGGCCGAGACGATGGGGCAGGACGAGCGCAAAAAAAGGCTGCGCGCGCTGCCCTTTATCCGTTCCGTAGAAGCTAAGGATTTAATGGCACGTGAACGGGTTGCGGGCTCGCGCGACGCAGAGCACATCTGCAGAAGACGTTAGCGAACTTGATATATTAGAGCCGAGACGCCGGCTAATTGTGGGGGGATCCCCCAACACGACCCAAGCAACGCTGGGCCTTCAATAAATCTGCCTCTCACCAGGGGATTGTGTTGCTTTTTAAGACTGCAATTTGCACTTTATTGAGCGTATATTTAGCACAGAAACGAAGCCGTTTGGCACCGTGCGGTGCTAGATTGCAGTTAATATATGACATTTAATAACGAGCCTGTCTTATTCCCGCTCTTTCACCCAGATGAGCGTTTCCCCTCCGACGCCACGGTGGAGTTTGTCTTCTCCTCCGGCCCCGAGAAGATCAAAGGTCAGTGGCCTGTGCTAGCAGGTTTTCCCCATGTGTCTCTGCACGTTCCTTCTGACCAATCGATGGTCGTCTACACCTCAGGCCGAGAGTACCAGAAGAACGACCCGGCTGTCACCGTCGACTACAACACGGCCGACCCGGTGGTTCGCTGGGATTCCTACGAGAACTTCAACCAGCGGTACCAGGACAGCCTGGAGGGTAACACTCTTTGACTTTCCTCCCAAAGCATGTGGGCGGAGCCAGAAATTTCTCTCGGGGGTGGCCAGGGTGAGATCATTCGCAGCGAACTTCTGCGATTAATCGCGATTAAAAAAAAAAAATCGTTGACAGCCCTTTTGTTTTCTGCAAAAAAAGAAGATACTGCACATTGATCGACAAAGATATCCTTCGAGATGCTGTAGCGTAGGAGTGCAAGCCTGGTGAGTGGTCACTAGGGGGCGGCAATAGCCACCACTGACCACCACGTAGCTCCGCCCCTGCCCCAAAGGTCACATATACCCAAAGAAAAAGTTTTTCCGACTTTCCGATTTTTCTCGTGTTTTCCTGCCTCAGACATCGCCCACACCAGAGGGCCGCTCGACGGCAGCCTCTACGCCCAGATCAAGAAGCGGCGCGGCCCCGGCTCGGGCTCGCTCTCCTCCACCAACGGCAGCAGCCCCGGGGCGGGCCTGGCCGAGCAGCACCTCCTGGCTCACGGCTCGGACTCGGCCCTCTCGTCGGCGCATTCCCTCCATCTCAACCAGTCGTCCGTCCACCCGGAGCGCCAGGACGAGCAGCTCCTCCGCCCGCCACCGCCGCCGCCACCCACCAGGCAGGAGCGCGAGGAGCTGGAGCGCCTCCTCGGCGGGATTGAGGGCTCGTCGAGGGGCGGCGGCGAGCGCGAAACCGCCATCCTGGACGACGGCGACTCCCTCCCGTCGGGCACGCTGAGGCTGAGCCGCTCCTGCTCCTGCCGGGACGGCTACAGGTCGCAGCGCTGCGCCGAGCCGGGCTGCAACCGCACCCTCCTCATGCCCAACGGCTACTGCCTGGACCGGGCGCCGGGCACCAACGGGCACCACGGGCCACGCCTCGGCCAGCCCGGCCCGGCCGCGCCCCCCCACGTGGATCTGTGCCAGCACTACAGCCCGCCGCACCCGCACCACCAGGCCCTGCCGCCCCCGACCTGGTGTGGGACCGCCAGGCCGGCCCGCCGCCGCCGCACTACCTGCACCCCCACCGCCACCTCTGCCCCTACCAGCCGCCCGACCTCGCCCTGGCCCCTCACCCCAAGGGCCACCACCACCTCTGCTGCCGCGAGGACGAGTACGCCCCCTACCACCCGCACCCCCACCACCACTACCACCACCCCCCGACGCCGCCGCCGCCGCATCCTGGCCACCACCACCCGCACCCGCACCACCCCAAGCCCCCCGCCGCCAGCCCCACCTACCACGACATCATGCTGCTGGACGCCCCCTGCTGCCCCTGCCGAGAATGCAGCAGCGGCGTCCGGAGGGAGGAGCCGGCGCCGGCCTATCACAGCCTGAGGCTGGACAGGAGCGACGGCTACCACTGGGACCGCGAGGCGGAGCTTCAGCAGCGGGAGGCGGCGCTGCGCAGGGCCCGGGAGTCGGAGTCGCCCCGGGAGCTGCACTGGGAGAGGGACCCGGCGCTGAAGAGAGGCAGGGAGCTGTCGCTGCACTGGGACCGGGACCGGGAGGCGGAGCTGCAGTGGGAGCGGGAGGCCGAGTACTGGCACCGCAGGGCCACCGTGGCCTCGTACGGGCCGCAGGGCCACGACCTCCAGACCTTCACCTTCGACCCGCTGCCGCCGCCGGGCCACCCGGGCCACCCCGAGGGGTCCCGTTCCCACGGCCACGCCCACCTGGACGCCAAGTACAGCAGCGGCAGCAGCGGCTACCAGACGCCGCGGCAGACGTGCCCCTGCTCGCCGTACCAGCCGTCGCCCTCCGAGAGCCGAGGCTACGCCTCCGGCTACCAGTCCGAGTCCACGTCGCCGCTGCCGCCGCCCTCCTCCGCCTCCTCCGCCATGCCGGGGCCCTACCACCGCAGCAACCACAGCCACCACCACCACCATCACGACTCGCAGCATCCGTCATACGGCTCTGACTCACACACTGGTAGGTCCCTGTTGAGCTGACACAGTGTGTGTGTGTGTGTGTGTGTGTGTGTGTGTGTGTGTGTGTGTGTTCTCTGCTTTGGCTCCTGCAAATGTGTGCGTGTGTGTGTGCGTGTGCGTGCGTGTGTGTGTGTGTGTGTTCTCTGCTTTGGCTCCTGCAAATGTGTGTGTGTGTGTGTGTGTGTGTGTGTGTGTGTGTGTGTGTGTGTGTGTGTGTGTGTGTGTGTGTGTGTGTGTGTGTGTTTTCTGCTTTGGCTCCTGCAAATGTGTGCGTGTGTGTGTGTGTGTGTGTGTGTGTGTGTGTGTGTGTGTGTGTGTGTGTGTGTGTGTGTGTGTGTGTGTGTGTGTGTGTGTGTGTGTGTGTGTGTGTGTGGTCGTGCATGAACACGGACACACACAGAAGCACATTTTTCAAACTAGCATGACAGAGAAAGGCATGTAGTTTGAAAAACATGTGCTTGTGTGCGTGTGTGTGTGTGTTTGGTGCGTGTGTGCGTGCGTGCATGCGTGTTTCCCATCAGCCGACAGCAGAGAGCCTGTAGCTCAGCAATTACCCATAATCAGCCGCAGCGGGCGCTGAATCACTTCACAATGAGCCAGACGCATTACTCACACATTAGTCCAACGGCCGGGAGACAAACGGCCGAGCTGGAGTCTCCTCCTCACTTCCTGTCACTCTGGTCCAGATGGCCTGCGGAGCTCCGGGGAGAGCATGGCCTGGAGGGAGCACCTCAACCACAGCTCCTACAAGAGGGTCGGCCACGGCGCCTGCTCCACGCCGTCGGACATGTCGGGGCCGTCCACCCCGGTCCACACCAGCAGCCCGCTGCGCACACAGGAGAGGTTGTACTGTCCGCTGTCTGCTGGAATGTGGTTCACCGGTGTACAAATACACAGTCGGCCAAAATAATGTACACACACGTCTGGAAAAGGAAAAACTTGCTCAGACATCACTGGATTAAAGGTCCAGTGTGTAATATTTGACTTAAAACTTAATGTACTGCCCATAAATACTTAAATACTTATATTCCAGGCTTGGGTGCACAGGCCCCCATAGCTCACTGGCAAGCTCAGGAGGGGGAGAGAGAGTGAAAGCTATAATCTAAAATGCAACCGCATGATGTAAGAAAGAGGTGTCTATATTTATAGAAGTACTGATACCAAATAAATACTTAGACAATTTCCCTAGTGTGTTACCTTGTTTTGGCTGGCTGTATTTCAATAGAGTAGAACACTTTTATTAATCCACATCGGGGAAGTTTGCATAATTACAGCAACAAAAAGTATTGCAAAGAGAAGGAAGAAAAATTATAATGATTAAAAAGAAAAGGAAAATACAAATAAAATAAAATATTTATGGAGTAAGAAGGTAAAAACATCATGTTATGAGCAATTCTACATAATGCTGACATATAAATAAGTGTTTTATGGCACGCTAAAATAAAACGTAAAGTTAACAACAAGATGATTGAATAGAATGCAGTTTTACAGTCTGATGGAGGATGAAGATTCTTACTGCGATTCTCTGTGGGTTCCAGTCCCAGTCCAGGAGCCAGAGACTACGAGGTCAGAACCACCGACATCATCGGCAGCGACTGCGAGTCCTCGCCGCCGCCGGCCGACGGACGGCCCGGCGTCCCAGCGTCGCCTGAGAGCCCGAGGGCCGCGCGGTGCCGCCCGCCGGCGACAACGCGGCACCCGCAGAGACCCACAACCACTGCGCTGCAGCCGCACACCCCTCCCCCGCCGCCAACTGCAGCCAGCAGCAGGACTGTCGCCCGGGCTCTCCGGCAGCTGCCGCCCACAGCGCCTCCACCTCCTCCTCCTCCCCTCCAGCCTCACCCCAGCAGGGAGGCTGCCAGGCTCCGCCCCCGCCATCGGCCGTGACGGAGACGCACTCGCTGGCGGGACCCCGCCCCACCACCGCTGCCCCATCCCGTCGGAGGCGGCGGCGCTTCCCGACGCCGAGGCGCAGGCGGCGTCCCAGCCTCAGAGTCAGACGCCAGCCGAGGTGGGCGGGGCTTCTCCGACCAGGACCAAACCCGCCGACCCCACCCCACCTCCGCCCCGCCTCTCCGGGCGGAGCTGCACCCGTCACCCCGCCTGCCGAGGGCTCCCCGCTGCCCCCCGACCTCCCGGTGCCCGGCTTCGCCACCCTGGGGAGGAGGTTGATGCTGAGCAGCAGCTCCGACCTTCACCATCCTGCCAACCACAGCCAGCAGCACCACCACCCCCAACTCCACCAACCCCACCAGCCCCACCACCCTCACCATTACCCGCCAGGCGCCGAGCACGGCCCCGATGCCAGCAGGAGACCCTGCTGCAGTTACTCCACCATCTCCATCCCCCTCCCCCACCCGCAGCCGCCCCTGCCGGAGAAGCGCCACCTGCCGTCTCAGTCGTCCCCGCCCGCCGAGGCCGCTGCGGCGGTCAAGAGCGCCACCGCCTCCGCCAGTAACGGCCAGCACCAGCATCACGTCACCTTCTCCCCCACGGTGGGGGAAATAGCGCCGCCCGCAGAGCAGAACGGAGACGAGGCCGCAGAGAGCGATGCGGCCAGCAAGGTCAGCGTGAAGTTCGTCCAGGACAGCTCGCGGTTCTGGTACAAGCCCGGAATCACCAGGGAGCAAGGTGAGACCTGGCAGGAGGTCACCTGGACCTCTAAACATCTTCTTCCCCTCCCTCCTTCTGCTCCTTCTCCTCTTCGTCCTCTTCCTCTGTGTTTCTGACCTGCTGGTTTTGTTTTCATCTCTGTTTTCATCTATGAAGCCATCGCAGCGCTGAAGGAGCGAGAGCCGGGATCCTTCCTCATCCGGGACAGCAACTCCTTCCAGGGGGCCTACGGTCTGGCCCTGAAGGTGGCCACGCCCCCTGCCAACATCAACAACCACAACAGCAAAGGTAAAAAAAAGAGAGAGAGAAAAAACACCCCAGATCTGCACATTTCTAATTGCTCCTCTCAGCAGTTGAAGCATTTCGATTCTTCTTCCCCAGTGGGCGACCCTCTGGAGCAGCTGGTCAGACACTTCCTGATTGAAACGGGCCCTCGAGGGGTCAAAATCAAAGGGTGTCAGAATGAGCCGTACTTTGGTGAGAACTCAGAATCCTTTTTTTTTTTTTTTTTCCTTTACACCACTGCACATAATCTGCATCTTTGACATTTGCATTGATTGTGTGTGTGTGTGTGTGTGTGTGTGTGTGTGTGTGTGTGTGTGTGTGTGTGTTGACAGGGAGTCTCTCTGCACTGGTCTGCCAACACTCCATCACGCCCATCTCCCTGCCCTGCGCTCTGAAGATCCCTGAGAAAGGTTTGGCCAGTCGTGACCCTCTGTCTCTTTCGAGTGTTTGGTTCGTGTTCGCGTTGACATCAGCTGATGGTTCCTCTCCCTTCTCCACTTTGCTGTCAGATCTAGTCGGAGAGGTGACCGAGGTTCAGCCGGTGAGCAACATCAGCACGGCTGCAGACCTGCTGAAACAAGGAGCAGGTGTGTGTGTGTTTTGCGTGTATGTTCACTACACACGAGAGAGAGAGAGAGAGAGAGAGACAGCTCACATACCCCCCCGCCCCCTGTCCGTCCCTCCTCAGCCTGTAACGTCCTCTACCTGAACTCGGTGGAGACCGAGTCCCTGACCGGCCCTCAGGCCATCGCCAAGGCCACCGACGCCACGCTGGGGCGCAACCTGCGGCCCTCGGCCACCGTGGTCCAGTTCAAAGTGACGTCGCAGGGAATCACGCTGACGGACAGCCAGCGCAGGTACGGCCGGTATTTTACCAGAGTTGCTCAGGCGTAACGCAGAACTTTGTCGCTGCTCTTTTATGGAACAAAATTACCCACCAGATCTTTTCAGCGACGTCAGAAGACTCACGGTCTTTTCCTGTGTTTTTTTCCCCTTGTCTTTCTTTGCCGCACGACAAAAAAGTAAGATAATTAGACAAGGATGAACCACAATTAGCTGAAAACGTTTTGGAACGGAGCTCGGCAGAATGGATGTGCGAGATTTCAAAACTGAAGTCTTTGGTCGAGCCTCCCACTTTGCCTTTAATTCCACCCGTCAGCTCCTCTGCATTTCTCGTAAAGTCCCACTGAGTCCGGCAGCAATGATCTGATGAGGTGATTGGAAACAGACGGAGGACGATAGATCTATTCAGAGCACTCGTCGAGCAACTGTAAGATCTTTGACATGTCTGAAATGTTCCGTTTTGTAAGATTAAATAGCCTCGTCAGAGGGAGGATTAGTATCAGGATCTGTTGGAAATAATGGGCTAATAAATCAGTGACAGCCGTTTGTCTGCAGATTCAAGTCGGCCGTCTCTGCTCCCCACGATGTTTCAGTTAAAACTCACCTCTTTCTCCCGGCAGGGTTTTCTTCAGGCGACACTACCCGGTGAACAGCGTCACTTACAGCAGCGCGGACCCAAAGGACAGGAGGTAGGCGGCCACCAGGGGGCCACGGCGCTGCATTCCGCACTGCCATTTTGTTTTTTGTTTTTTTTTTTGCGGCTGCGTCGGCTTTGTGTAGCGGCTCTGCTTGCCGGTCTTTGTGCATGTGTGTCTTAGCCTGCTCTCTCTCTCTCTCTCTCTCCATCCCTGCCTCGCTCGACCCCAGGTGGACTAACCCTGACAGCACCACCGTTAAGTAAGTGCTCTGTTTGCCCGTTTCAGGACGATGTTGTGTGCACGTGTTTGTGTTTCTCTCTCTCTCTTTCAACGGGTGTCGCCTGTGGCTGGATTGTCAGTGACTTTTAGAGCCTGTGCATGGCGATCAGAGTGTGAGCGAGCCTTGGCTATAAAAAAAAAAATAAACCGATGCAAATAAAAGCAGTCATGTGATCATTGTTCTGTCATTGCAGTGAAACCAAACATGTATTACAAGAACTGGATCAAAGATGACGTTTTGAATTTACTTCCACCAGTAGCGTCACTTCCCATCATGCCTCTGTAACTCACTTGATGCATCAGGACGCATCAGCCAATCAGAACGAGCCGAGACGCAGCACATAGGAAGCTGTGACGTAGCGCTAGGAACGTCTTTATTGTGGATTTTCTGGCCTTTAAAAATTTTATTTTACAAATATTAAAAGTCCATGACTTAAAATATGCAATAGAAAGATGTTCGGAAGCGTCCTGTCAATCATTTTACAGGCGTTTATTTTTATACATTACATTTTTATTTAAAAATGCTTTTCGGGCCCACAGGTTTTTTTTCTGCAATACCATGTGTGGCCACTGGGAAAAATTTAGCACTGTGGCAGGAGTACAGCATCCAGTTCTTTAAAGACATCCATGAGTGAAACCTGTGACGGTGACACGAGCCGACGTCTCACTTCAATTTTTCTTAATCTTATTTTGCTGTCATTTCTCTTCTTTCAGGGTTTTCGGGTTTGTCGCCAAGAAGCCGGGCAGCATGGCGGAGAACGTCTGCCACCTGTTTGCCGAGTTGGACCCCGAACAGCCCGCCTCGGCCATCGTCAACTTCATCAACAAGGTCATGCTGTCGCCGCGCCGGTAGAGGGCGCCGGAGAGACGGCGGGCTCGTGGCTGCTCGGTTCCCACCATCGAACGGCGTTAATCGACTCTCAGCAGGCGGTTGCAAAAAACCATCAGGCAGGAACCTAAAGAAGGAACGACACTCTGTCATGAGCGCTTGTTGGTTATTTGTTTTTATTGGAAGCGGAAGGAAGAAAAAAACTTTCAAGCGGCAAAGCTATTGACAAGTGAGCCGCTATCGATTTCACAGCAGTTTTTAAGTATTTAAGTGGTCCACCCTGATTGAAGCTGTGTGTGCGTGTGCGTGTGTGTGTGCGTGTGCGTGCGCGATGAGGTCGAGGGTCTTTGCAGAAACGCAGGAGAGGTGTAAGTGTTGCTGTTGGTGAGCAGAAGTAGCAGCGGAAGCTCAACGTTTGGTCAGTCAGAACCGAACAGCGATTCTTCTAGTTTGACCAAAGAAAAAAGGCTCCTAAGTGTTTTTCTTCACAACTGGCCAACGAACAGTTTAATTGAAAACTTCCCACAGGAACCAAAATCCCAGGTCGTGCAGTGTGTGTGATCAGGTCAGATCAACTCCTCTGTGAGGTGGCGTAAAAAGCCAAACCCATTTTGTCACTGCCGCTGCAGTTTGTCATGCAGCCAGCAGGGGGCGGAAGACCTCCCTTTCGAAAAGGAAGAGAACCCTCCCAATGTTTCAACCTTGTTATTTGGCAACGTTGTATCAATTCAAAGTCTCTGAGGAACAAGTGCGAACAAAATTTGCAAACACAGCTCAGTTTTGTTTTTTGTTTTTTTGTAAACTACCAAAACTCGAGACTTTAATCGTCTTCAGCAGTCGTGCTGACAGCCGGCAGACGCAGGAGGAGTTTTTGCGCTGCTCTCATTCATTTTTTTTAATCACTGTTTGGTCTTTAAAGGCAGCAGCCGCTTGTGTTCCTGCCCCCCTCCCAACTCATCCTTCGTCTTTGCGTGACTGGTGACGTCACCTGTTCCGCAGGTGCGTCGACGGCGGTCACAGCTGCTCGTCTGCCTTTCAAAGCAGCGTCGACAATCCCGCCTTTTTCGCCTTACAGACACTTGATATTTTCGGAGCAGTGGGGTTTGGAGAAAGACAAACAGGAATGCGAGGTTTCCTTCTTTCTTTTTTTTTTCGTTTTCGTTTTTCAGAAGGGTGCGTGCACGTGAGAGTGTGTCAGTGGGGATGTTTTAGCGATGACGGTGGCTTCCGTTAAGTCCACTAAAATAATATTTTTTTTTTTTTATTTTTTTTTAAAAGCGCAGGTGGTAAAACAGCTGGGTGGAGGATGTATAAGCAGATATAGCACACACACACACACACACACGCACGCAGGTTGGCCTTAAGACAGACGTACTTAACCAAAGATGAAGCACTCGTGTATTAATAAGCTTTATATCCAGCTATATTTTTGTACTTATGCTTCTTGTATTTGTTTGTCCTTTGTTTTTGTTACTGTGTATCTCCGAAGCGACGCGTTGACCGAGAACGTACACTCCTCCAGTGATAATATATTGTGGTCTCTGTGTTTCCTCTCTGCGTTATTGTAGTAATATATTTTCACATGCAGCTATAGGACAGTGTATGAGACATTTAAAAAAAAAAATTTAAAAAAAATAAGAATGGCAAAACAAAAAGGAAACGTTTGTTTGAAAAAGGATTTATTGCTCTTTTGTATGCAAAAAAAAATATAAATATATATATATATATATATATATATATATATATATATATATATATAAAGATGGAATAAACTGATGTGTTGTGGTACCAGACGAGCTGCCGGAGTCGCTGCTTCTGTTTTTGGATCGTTGATTTTAGCTGTTTGTTTTGCGCTATTTTGAAATGTGACATTTTTTCGGTTGCAAACCACAGCAGAGGACGGAGGACATGAAGAATCATCTGCTGTATAGTAAATGGTACAACAGCTGCTACCTGTTTTTTTTGTTTGTTTGTTTTCAGGCTGACGAAGGCTGAACTATAAACTTAAGGTTTAGTTTTATTTATTTATTTATTTATTCTTGTGCCTCCCCCAACTTCAAGTGAGCCGTGGATCAGATAAGATCTCATCCGCAGGTAAGAGGCATCTGCCAGCCTTTTTCTGAAAAAACATATTGGGATTTTCTCCAGCTTTTGATGAATGAAAATATTTTATGCAAATGTCCAACTATTTTTTTGAAAAAAAAGTTTTACATCATAAAAACCAGTTGCAGAAGCATTTTGCATTCATTACCCATTTTATTGATTTCACAAATCCCTTCATCATCATTTTCAAAACAAGCATGACAGAGCATAGTTTTCCAAAACAAAATATATATATACATGAAAACTTTTTTGTTTTTCAAAAGCTGACAAATCCAACCCTCTTCCGTTGCTCTAATGATAAATCCAACCATGTGAGAGATCTGAAATATATGAAGCAGCTCTGTTTCAACGCAGGTGCAAGTGCTGTGCTGTTGGCATTCTAGAGTGACGATGATGAAAAACTACAGTTCAAAAACTACCAACAACTCAGCAGTTCATTTAAAAAAAAAAAAAAAAAAAACTCAATATACACACCAAAAGGAGTTAAAAGCCAAATCAGTGCAATAAAACCTCATGCTGCCATGTCAAGGAAAACAGGTGGTGCAGCCAAAACCCGAGACCAATAGAATAAGAAGGCACCACTGGAATCATGGCAGGTCAGAAAAAAAAACTGTTGGCATGGCAACATGGTCAGTCCAAAAAGTAGCTCCAGGAATCAAAATAACCACAACAAACCCACTTGGAAAAAGCAAAAGGGGGGAAAAAATGTCTTTGGGTTAAAGCAGAGGAGCACTGAAGGGGGTGGAGCCTCCCCCTGCCCCACCCTTTCCTCCCTGCTGCCTGGCCCCGTGGTCGTAGGTGGTGTTGGCGCCGCAGTCGATGTAGCGGTAGGCCTCCAGGCTGTTCTGAGACGTTCGCACCATGTAGGAGGTCTTCACCGAGGTCCTGGGGAAGAAGAATTGAGAGCAGAGGTGAACGAGCGTCTCTGCTGGCACGCTCCGGGAAGTGGACACTTCTGCAATGACACGTTTCCCTTCCCGTCAGCAATACAAAGTCGCCGACAGAAGTGTCTCGCCGGGGTCAGACGAGAGCGGCGGCGGAGGCGGCGGCGGCGGACACTCACTGCATGAAGACAATGATGTTGTGGACCTTGATGCTGGGCATGGTGCAGAAGGTGCTGCAGGAGAAGAAGAAGAAGAAGAAGAAGAGCAGAGCAGAAGCAGTTTACAGTTGGCTTCCGAGCCCTCCCTTCCCTCTGCGGCGCCGTGAACCCAAAAGTCGAGCAGGGAGACTCACTAGACGAAGGGGGAGCTGCTGCCGATCTCGGCGCTGACCGTGTAGTTGACCTGCGGGAGAACCTTGGTGTTGAGTGGCCGCAGCGACAGCGTGTGCAAAATCCAGAGCTGATAACCGAGCTTGGAAGCAGCACAGAGGTTTTGGCGGCACGTTCACTTTCTGCTACGGGCAAACTGTGGCCCGGGGGCCGTATGTGGCCCGTTAAAGCTTTTTAATCCGGCTCGCCGATCTTGAAGAAATGATATTAATAGCAAGTAAGTCATAAAATATCTGTATTTCATCATTTTTTTCAGTGTTTTAAGAGTCATTTCAATAAAGAGCAGAACACCGTGGGGCTTTTGTTCATTTTCAACTGATATTAAAACATGTTTTATATATATAATCGCACAATACATGATTTTTTTCTCCTATGAGGTGGTTCACCAGAACACTCCATCCATCCATCTGCTCCTGCTCCAGCCCCCTCTATGAAATTTTAGAACCCAACTGTGGCCCCGCCAGTCAAAAACTTTGTTCACCCCTGGTCTGGACAAACACCGAGGTCAGACGGTTATTGAAAAAAATTGCGCAAGATCAGGCGGAAAAGCACAATAGACGGAGACACGGCCGTAAAAAGAGGTCATTGTCTCGAAACAGGAGAGCAGAGGAGGAACTGCTGGTTTAGTCATCACGCTGTGGTTTTGGTGAAGCAGCGTCTTTATTCTTGTCCTCTCGATGCACTGTTTATGTGCAGCTGAGAAACTGAATTTCCTTCAGGATAAATGAAGTACTTCTCTATCTCTATCCATCCATCTACCAAAAGTATGACTTGGCCATTAAGGCGAGTTTGTTTTCAATTTGAAAATGAACAAGATGCTTGATTTTGTTCTGCACGTCCGGCTTCCCGCCCTGCACCATCTGCCCTGTACGGAACCCCCCCGTGCAGCCTCACCTGTCTCTGGCTGAGCGGCAGGATGGTGGTGGCCGTGTCCTCCTGCTGCGACCCGATCACCATCTTCATGTAGAGCACCTGGCAGCTGACGCTCTGCACCAGCACCGAGAAGAAGTTGGGGTTGGTCAGGTTCAGGGTGCTCTGAGGACGGAGGAGGGAGACGGGGGCGGGGTTTGTGTGGTTTCAGCGATGTGTCTGAAGCACTTGGTGCTGCGACGTCTCACGTTTGAAAAGTGCTCTACAAATAAAGACGACGACGACGACGATGATACCGTCATGTTCATGAGCACCCTGGTGTTGGGGTGGTCGAAGTGCACGGCCACCGTGCGGATCCCGTCGTCCACCACCACCACGGAGCGAGGGTAGAGGAAGAAGGCCACCAGGGAGGAGGCGAGGAGGCACAGGACCACCGACAGCCCCACGTACAGCTTCCTGCAACACACACACACACACACACACACATTTATAGAGGTGACATCTAAATATAGAAAGCCTTGCGGGTCAACTGAACTCAGGCGACTCACGTTCGTTGAGGTTGCAGCCTCTGGTCGCTGTACGGGATCAAGGCCACTAGTTCGTTCACTTGTTCTGTCAGGGCAGAGAGAGACAGATCAGTGGGAAAATGGATGAAATGCAGCTACTTTACAACTTACCCAGTGTCAATATCATTTCTTCCAAGTTTGGCGGGCCGGATTAAAAAGCTCAACGGGCCGCAAATGGCCTCTGTGCCGTAGTTTGCCCATGCCTGGTTTGGTCACAATAGGCCGTCTAATAACTGCTGCCTCAACCTTGAATCGACACCGGGGGCCCCAAACCTGGTGGCTAGCCAGTTGTTCATTGACTGGGTCAATACAAAGCATGAGCACTGCTAATCTGCGGGAGGTTCAACAGCAAGTGTATGGCTTTAGTTGATAAAGTGGTCGGGGGGGGGCATGTCAACCACTGCGTGTGAATCTGCTCTTCCTCACCCCTCAACGGTGTCAATAAGTAAGAAAAAGCAAATAAACAAACAGGCAAACAGCTGGATTGGCATGATGAAGCTGTAATATACAGGAAAATTAAACTACACTGGCAGGAACCAAGAACCAAGAAGGACCAGTGTTGGCAAGTAATCCATTACCAAGTAATCCACTACTATAATTAAACTACTTTTGCATTAACAGAGCAATGTATCGGATTACTCTGGCCAAACTGTTGATTGTGATCATATCACAATTATTATGATGTATATTTTGCAAGCTAAAAATGTCTTAGTATCCACAAATTGTCTGAAATTTAGAAAAACAACCGAAAACAACAATGTTGCTGATTATTTTATTTATTTATTTACTTTTAAAATAACGTGATTAGTAATAAGTCATCAATGACTTATGAAACAAAGTAGTTAAATAAGTAATTAGATTACTTTTGTAATGCGTAACCAGTAGCTGGATCACTTTTACGGAGTAATCCCATCAACAACACAACGAGGACATCCTCCGGGCTGCAGTGCTCTGGACTGTCTTCATCACGCTGGTTATCTCCGTCCTGTCGCTGCATGCTCGGGGCTGCTAACACCGGAAGCTGCCGTAGGCGAGCGGGCGAAGTGAACTGAAAACAACAGGTGCGTCCTCCCCCTATATCGCTGTACAGTTTATCTTGCCCATATAACTTATCTACGTACCTTGCCCAGGCGGTGCTCGATCCCATTTCGAGTACCACCTGTATTTCTCTACAAAAGTCCGAAACGCAGGATTCTCTGCTGACTCACCGGACGGTATCCGCCCGGTGCCCTGGCACGTCGGGCACGTTATGCTGTCCCGGCCCGTGAACTCCACATACGGGAACTGGGCGATGTCCTCCTGTCGGCCGAGGCCGTCCAGAGACTCGTTGTCGTGGTCCCCGGCCAGCTGCTCGTAGCGCAGGTCTTCCGGCACCAGCCGCTGCCAGATGCTGCCGCCGCCTCCGCCGCCGCCGCGGGACCACGGCGTCCCCATGGCGGCCACCAGCCTACCGGCGGCTCCGGCCAGCGTGTGGACGGACACCGGCCATCGGTCGCGAGCAGAGCCGTGGGGCGGGTCTGTGGGCTCCAAACAGGGCTCGTCTTCCCCGTGACGGCTCGTCATCGGTGCACGGAGCGGGCACAGCCGCCTTTGTCGAAATAAAATAATTTAAAATAGAAAAATCACTGCATTGTTTAGACAGGCGTCCGCGAGCCAACGAATTAGCTTTTGACAGGGGGTTACCCAGCTGCTAACTTAGCTGGCCGTATTTGTTTTGTTTTGTTTTGTTTTTTTTACGTCATTTCGTTGAACAGAAACTCTTCTTTACTTCTACCGTCAGACCAGACCGGTTCGCTCAGACGTCCAAATCACGCCGTGTTGACACCAGCTGTGCTGCTCCTTGAGAACGTGGACGTGAAGTTGCCTTCACGGCGCATCGTGCGAACGACAACCAACTGCGTGCTTCCTGTGCGGCTAAAGCACCAGAGAGCCCGACTTTAAAGCTCAGTTTGCTCGTTAGAGCGGGTCTGCGTGGCACTTCGATGTCCTGCACGAGATGCTCTGAATGTTGGAGCGATTTCTGCGACACCGACGCGAAAAAACGAAACAAAACAAAACAAAGGGTTCCGTAACGAGCCGTTCTTTGAACGCAGCACTCTCTCTCCCTCTCTCAATAGTTTGCGACAACATGGTAAAGATTTGCCCTCTGGTGGTGAAAACTTGAAATTAAAATAAGATTCTGAACAAGTAGAAATGAAGATCATCAACACAAATAGTTTTTTTTTTTTACATAACATTTTTAATCATTTTTCTTCGAACCTTTGACGAAGTTGACAATTTTTGAATTTGAATAGATAAAGAAATATTTAGAGTATAATAACTTATTGTATATTGTATAGTATTTGTTTTTCGGAAATCAAGTGTCTTTAAAAGTTGGATTCATCCAGCCTCCTC
Organism: Thamnaconus septentrionalis; assembly: GCA_009823395.1. Classification (NCBI taxonomy): domain Eukaryota; kingdom Metazoa; phylum Chordata; class Actinopteri; order Tetraodontiformes; family Monacanthidae; genus Thamnaconus; species Thamnaconus septentrionalis. The sequence goes on from CM020512.1 coordinate 10,855,928, forward strand.
TTCAGATTATCGACCTCCCTCTGCAGCATTTTGTTCTGGAGAAAAAAAAAAAAAGCATGGGGGGCGGGGGGGTTAAGGATGGCTTAAATATATTTTTCTGATAATTCAATTTGCTGAGACAAACAAAGAATCATTTCCATTGAATTTATAGATAATGACTTTTAATAGCTTAGTTGGTTCTTACATATTCTTACATACACCTGTCAGTTTATTTTTTCCGGCCGGGTGAATAAAAGATATTTGTGTGTCACTCTTTTGAAAAAGAAACGCCAAAGAGTCGATCCCACCTTATGTCTAAGCGCCTCCACGATCAGGTCTCGTCGTCCGGGGAGTTCCGTCTCTTTCTTTGAAGCTTTGAAAGCATCTCCGATCAGTGAGACCAGCACGTGGGACTGAAACAGGATGGAAAAGATCCCTCGTCAGAATTTAGTTCGGCTCGCTCCTGCTCCGCTACCAGTTGCTCTCCGGCCCGGCGGGCGTCTACTCACAAACTTCTTGCTCTGGAACAGGTAGCAGTGGTAGGTGTTTGCTGCCGGGTGTCGCGCCACGAAACCGAAGACCTTTGGAGTCAGCGGCAGGACGGCGGAGTAGGAGATGGTGGGGAGAGGGCAGGTGTAGAGCAGGAACTGAGGGATCAGAGACGGCAGGAAGAGGAGGTTAGACCGAGCTGGGCTGGACGGGGGTGCGGGTGAGGATGTGCGCCCGACTGCTCCGGGGACAAACCCTGGTCTTGCTTTCCAGAATGTCGAGGCCGCTCAGAGACAGGAAGATGTGGACTTTGCTCTTCTTGGGAGCCTTTTCCGTGGAGTATTCATCCGGAGTCTGGACAAGGGGAGAGTGGTGTGGCTGTTACTCGGCCTCGAAAGTGCCGCACGACATTGGTGCAGTGGAAGAGAAAAGGTCAGGTGATCAGGTGTTTGGGTCTTTCATTTTCATCTCGGACGCCAGTGGAGCGGAAACACAGGCCTAACTATCCCACAAACCCTACTGAGAAGACAGCAAGTTTAGCCCTCTGTTTGAAGCCTCCTGTACAGAAAGTTGTGTTTTCAGTTTTCCTCGTGCTATTGAGGGGGCAGAAACTTCTCCATGGGCGCGGCCGACATTGCTTAGGGCCTCTGTGACATCACAACACTCCGATCCCCTCCTCTGAAACTAGGCTCAACCAAAAGAAGTGATTCGTTATCGCTTTCGAGCCCTGCTGGGCCTTTTTTTTGTCACAAAGACGCTGTTTTACTGCCGCTACAGCAACAGGATGTGGTTCTCACCTTTAGACTCTCAGCCGCTTCCTCCAGGACGCGCAGTCCGTCCGGACGGACCACCTCAAATCGGCCCAGAAACTGTGGGATGGACAAGCGCACGCACTGAGGTTCGGCAGACTGAAGCCTTGGGTCTGTTCTGCCGCTGTTTTGAAGAATACAGATGTTTTTCTATGGCACTTCCAACAGTCTTTTACCTTGACAGTGAAGGAGATCTCTCTGTCCTCTTCGCTGTCGCTCATTTTAAACTGTGTGGCGTTGAACGGACCCCGTGTGCAGTGGGAAAGACTTCAGACTTCAAGTCAACGTCCAGTGAAAGTACAGCCGAACACCCAAACGTACGTCTTCTTCCTGAAGATTTGCTCCGAGCAGCGCAGGCAGCAATCTGTCGCTGTTGTATTACAAAACACAGGTGTAAAGTCTAACCGAGTTAATGTGTGACTTGTTTATTGCCCTTTATTGTGTTTTATTACTGTATGTTTCCATCATTTGAAGACTTTTTCAGGAATTTGAGAATGTTTAATGCGGGAGCTCTGTGTTCCAGACAGTCAAAATATCTGCACTCACACACAGTCTTCCAGAAGGTCATTCAATTATAGTTAAGTTAGTTAACGACTTCGTCCCCTGCTTTCCACCTTTCTTCTGCAGTGCCATCCAGTGGTGGATGGGTGGAACAGCAACATTCTCACTCAAACGATTAAAGGAGTTGGTCTAAAACCCTAACCCTAACCCAGGCCTTAACAAGTATAACCTAGCATAACCTGTGTTGTTGTTGTTGTTGTTGTTTTAAAACCCCAACCCTAACCTTAACTCTAACCCCAACCCCAAACATAACACCAACCTTGACTCCAATCTCAACCCTAATCCCAACCCCAACCCCAATCCTAACCCCAAACATAACCTCAACTCTAACCCCAACCCTAACCATGAGTTTGTGGTCGGTGTGCATGTGCTTGGTCACCTTACAGGAGGTGGATGGTTTGAAGGGGCGGGCCGGCGACTGGGACTTGTCAAAAGACATCAGTGGTCTCTCCTGCTCCTGGTCCGGGGAACGCAGGTTGGGGGTTTGGGGCCTGTGCACCAAGGCCTTGTGGACGTTAGGGCGCTGCATTTCCTCCACCATTTGTGCGATTCGTCAACCATTTTTTCACCCATTTTTTTTGTCCGTTATTATTGTAGATTGTGCTGACATCTACTGGCAGAATGCCAGAATAACACCAACACATGTGTTAATGCAGAAACAAAAAATACTCAAAAGATTGATTAGAATCAATTGTTTATTTGCCTCACAGTGAGCGTCACCCCATCAGCATATATATATATATATATATCTATATATCTTGACATTTTAGAGGTGCATTAACAGCTGCTGAAATATGATGATGAAGCCTTAGAGAGACAAAACTGTCAATCAGGAGGTCCTGACTACCTTTAAAACCATTTCCACAGGTGAAGTGATGAGTCAGATTTGAAGAGAGAGAGAGGCAGGTTTGGTCTCAACAGAGAGCAGCAGACAGATTTCAGACTGTGAAAGAAAACAAAACAAAACGTTTCATTTCATTATTAATGATCCCCCAACAGCTAGAAAAAGGCTTGACGAAAACAAAACAAAAAAACAGAAGGGAACAAATGGCGGATTTCTGAGGCTGTTTATTAGTCAGCGGAGGTGCAGGCGGATGTTTCCCTTCATTAGAGCCAGAAGAGGAGCTGGTTGAGTGCGTTCCCTGCGCGTCTCGTCCGATTGGCTGTCTGGGGCGGCGAGTCAGGTGGTGCGAGAGTCTGTGATTAGTTGACGGCCATGCTTTCCATGGCATCGGGCAGGCTTCCATCTCCTGCTCCCCCTTTCTTCTTCTTGCCTCCGCCCTGCTGCTTCTTGGCCTTCTTTGCGACCTCCTGGTCAATGGGGGCGGGCTTCACGAACTTGATGATCTCCGTCAAGCCTGGAGACGAAACCCGTCAGTTTTACAAACGTGTCGCATAATCGCAGTGTCCTTTAAAGGTTCAGTGTGTAGAATTTGAATTGACTTACGATTTTCTTCTTTTTTTTTTGGAAAAACTTAACATTCTGCCCATAAATACATTGATAAAAGTGTATAGTTGCAATACAATAAAAGTTATGTTTTTTCGTACCCTTGGAACAGTTGTCATATATATAAAAGAATGTACATAGAGCAATCTTACTCCTAATTAGCTGCCATCTTGCACCATCATTTTTTTAAAGAAGAAGCCAATAACAACTTCTTGCTTCTGAGGGGAATCTCAACAATCAGGGATGCTGTCTGATGATTAAAGTATGAACACATCACACTAAACTAAATCTCCTTTTAACTGATTGTCAGGCAGGGGGCCTAGGTGGCGGCCGGCGTACCTGGAGGCATGAACCCCCGGAGCTTCTCCGGAATGACGATGCCCTCCTCAGTTTGGTAGTTCTCCAGGATGGCGCACATCACTCTCGTGGTGGCGCACATGGTTGCGTTCAACATGTGCACAAACTCCGCCTGGAGAGAGCGCGACGCTTGTCAGTGTGTTAGCGCGGGGCTAGGCTAGGCTAGCGACGACTAATGAAGCAGCTGGTTGGGAGGGGGCAGCATTCTCACCTTATCCATCATCTTCTTGGTCTGTCCGTAGCGGATGCGGAGGCGACGGGCCTGGTAGTCGGTGCAGTTTGAGCAGGAGACGAGCTCTCTGAAGGCCCCGGACCCTGGGAACCAGGCCTCCAGGTCCAGCTTCTTACTGGCTGCGTGGTTTAAGGAACCTGAGGAGGTGGCGGAGGAGCGGAAGAGGTCAGCTGATCGTCACGCAAGCAGCCGGATTGACTCGGCAGCTTTGGTGGAGTGCAAGAGACCTACCGGACACGATGTTGACGATGCGGTACGGGATCTCCAGCGACTTGTAGAACTCCTCGGCTGTGCCGATCATCTCGTCAAACATCTCCCAGGACTTGCCGTCGTGTGGGGAGGCGTAGACGAACTGCTCGATCTGAAGGGGGGGGACCAGCAGGAACTCAGTAACAACTCTATTTGCGCGTTTTTTTTTGTTTTTTTTTGAGTAGCCGAACCTTCTCAAACTGGTGCACCCTGAAGATCCCGCGGGTGTCGCGGCCGTGGGAGCCCACTTCCTGCCGGAAGCAGGTGGAGAAGCCGGCGTAGCGGATGGGCAGGTCCTCCGGCTTGAGCCACTCGTCCCTCAGGAAGGCGGCGATGGGCTGCTCCGAGGTGGCGATCAGGTACTTCTCGTCGATGGAGCTGTCGTCCGACTTCTCGCTGCCTTTGCCGATCACCTGGTGGAAATGTCGCGCGGAGGGTGAGGAGAGGGGGGAGAGGAAGAATCAGACGGTCCCGAAAACCATCGGGAGTAGAAGATGAATGTTGCTAAAATAAAATTGGCACGGCAGTCTTCTGTGTTCTTGTAAAAACTTAGCCAAAACTGATTTTTTTTTTAAAAAATGATCAATTTTGTGGATATTTTTCAGTATGGTGAGACAAATAAAGCATCCACAGATAGAAACAAAACCCAAAATGTGAATTTTTTTTCAGTATTTTAAGTAATTTTTATGATTTAAAAGTAAGTACATACATAAATAAAAATAGAATTGAATGTCTCATTTCTTTTTTAAACCATCATTTTAAATTTTACATCATCAGAACAATAAATTATTGAAATGATCGCACAGTAACTGATATTTTCAGTTGCGTCTGTTGGCCTCAGGGTGGCAGTGTGTGCGAGCAGTCGGGTGCGGGGGAGGCAGCCTACCTTGTAGAGCTCCTCATCAAACTGGCTGAGCTGGGCCACTTCCTGCATGACCTCCTTCCTCATGAAGAAGGGCGTGTAGAGCATGGTGTAGCTCTTGTTGTGCAGGACCCTCATGGCGTAGTTGATCAGCGCCTGCTCCAGGAATACCAGCGGTCCCTGAACGCAGCACGGGGAGGCGATTGGAGGAGAGGAAAGGAGACAGGAGGAGCCAATCAGCAGCAAGTACGGCAGCGGCGGTGGTACCGGAGTCTGTGGTCTCTCCGTCGCCTCACCTTCAGGAAGTAGCCCCTGCTGCCGGCTACCACGGCTCCCTTGTCGCCCTCGAAGCCGTCGATCATGACCACCAGGTCCACGTGGGAGTACTTCTTCTGGACGGTGCAGTCGCCCCAGGTGCGCTCCACCTTGTTGTCCGCATCCTGCGCAGGGGAGGCGGGGGGAGAGAAACAGGACGCGTTTCGTACAAATTGTACTTTTGAATGTTGGGCTTTTTCCTGGATGAGACCTGAACGTTTTTAGTGACTGGAGCAGCGAGGACGGAGAAGGAGGAGACGTTGTTTCCAAGTGCGATGTGACGCACTGCCATTTGGACGTTTATTAAAATTTATTGTTTTTTTTATTGCATTATTTTATTATAGAACCATTGTTCATGTGCCATTATTGTTGCACCGCCTTCACATCCTTTGTCAATACTGCACCACACCTCTTGGACAGAGGAGGGCGTCCAAAGTCCACACACCCACAACAAGCAGGACAACACACAAATTAATTCAGATAAATAGGTTAATTGGGCTCATTATGGTTTGTAACATTGATGTGTGCCTAGTTGTGCTGTATTTCATGTTATTTGAAGAAAACCATTCAAAAAAAAAAACAGATTTAAAAAAATGTGTTCATTATATCTTCAGTTTTTGATGATTTCTATCTTTTTTTAATCAGACATATTTTGTCTGATTATGATAGAAATCTGAATTCAAATAAAGTTACATGATTACCCAAACTGAAGCAGCACCGAAAAACAAAAATTAATAATTATTATTCTGAAAAAATATTTCTCAGAGATTGCCGATATAAACTAGCACCACAGAAAGATCAACACAGTCATTTTGTTGCCAAACGCGCCGCCTCACCTCGTCGTTGCTGATGGGCACAGACGGGTGCAGCAGGTTGCCGATGTCCCTCTGGTGCTCGAAGCGCTCCGCCTCCAGCTTCAGCCTGTCGCTGTCCGTCTTCTCCGTCGCCTCGTCCACCAGCAGCCGCACCTTCTTAATCTGGGTGACTGTCAGGGCCTGAGGGCGAAAACACCAGGGAGGGGGAAACTCAGCAGAGCGTTGTCATTTTTCTACAAGGGAAGGAGAAGGTGGCGTCGCCGTCGTACCGACAGGATCTCCGCCGTGAGGCCCTCCAGGTTCTGCGCTTCCTCGGGCAGAGAGTCATCGTCCCCGACGGGCTCCTTTTTCTAGATGGACGGCACGGACGGGTGTTGAGGATGGCAGGTGAACAGGTTTGAGCAAGAAGGCAAAAAGGGCGTTATCTGATTCACCAGCTGAACGAGCCAAACCTCTGAAGCTTATCATCTACCTTCATCTTCTCGCCGATGGTCTTGCTGCAGAGGTTCTTGACTTTGTTGAGGTTGTCTGCGGTGAAGCGGCCTGCGAGAAGGAAAACAGTCGGTCAGTGCGGGACTGGACCTGACAGGTCTGATGGAGATGCATCCCTCCAGATAGAGAGGAGTTTGTTTCAGCTTTTAAACTACAACAGCTTCATTTATTTATTTATTTTTTAAATGACAAAGAGGTGTATAAATAAATAAGATGCAAAGGCAAAATGAGCATCTGCGTTTTGCTGTCATGCTGGATGAGCGTGTGTCAGCCCTGCAGGGTGAGGTTGTGCTGACATGCTGCCTGCCTCGCCGGCTGCAATTATTGCATCAGACTGCACGTTACTGGCCGGCGCCGCTAGGCTAACTCTGACAATGCCTTTCCCGGTCTGCCTGAGGTCTGCTTCTTTCCGTGTTGGCTGACCCCCTCTCGGGAACCGTGCCTCCTGTCACCAACGCTAACCGAATCAACCCATCAAAGCATCTTTGGTTTATTGCCGATTTGTTTTGCTGTCGGGACGACAGCTTTGCTAACGCTAGCCTCGGAGGCTTGACGTCTCTCTTCCTCTGTGGCGGCACCAAACTGAAACCAAGAAGTCAAATCTCGATGCGGAGACTTAATGACAAACACATTCTTCAGATTTGGCTTTTGAACCTCCGGCCCCCGAGTTTAATTCGGCATGAATGGAAGTAACGTGGGGAAAACACCGGGACGCATTGCAGTTTTGTGAATAGCACGTCAACGTCATTCACAAGCGGAGAGACTGTTTTATGTAACAAATATAACTAACATGACGTTACTAATGTGGCCGAAAACTGGCAAAGCGTGTTGGAAATACACAGAGGTGTTTAAGAGCACTTGCGTAGCGCCACAGCCGCCTGTAGCCCTCGCTATTCAACTCAACGGCAACAATTTTAAAGGGGCTTTGGCCAGAGCGGGGCGGTACGCTGACGTTACGCTAAACGCTCGCCCGGCTAGCCACCGCGCTAACGCTCCATGCTGTCACAGCGCACAGCGATCAAAACCATCCGGCCTCTTACATTTTCTCCACTCGGTGTCGGCGGCGACGAGCTTGTCGACCAGGGTCACGTCTTTGAAGCGCTTCCTCTGGGTCTCACGGACGATCTCCGGGTCGCCGCCTTTGTCGGTCCGAAACAGGTCCAAGTCGAGCACCATCTTTCCACGCGCGCGCCGTCTGCACAGACAGAGAAGGCTCGTTGAATGGGCTCGCTCGCGCACTGACGTCTCGGCGAGCCGGGTTGCCAGGTTTCGCAGCTCAAATTGTCAGAAAACCGCAATCGCAGTTGCAGTGCCGTTTTGGGATTTTGTGTATAAAATAGAATGAACGCGATAAAAACGTCTTTATTGTCGATGCGCTCCAGGTGCAATGTGTAGTTCTGCGCATACATGAAACCGTTAACGATCTTTACACTCTGCATTTATTATATTAACAAACACTGTGGTACTCCAGCGCAGTTGTCGCACTGGCATATAAACTATTTCTGTTAGTAATTTGAGATGTATATTGGGGGGAAAATCTCGACAATATTTTGAAAGATGTATTTCATTAAGTATATTAGAAGATGTTTCTCCTTCTTCTGAGAGGTATTATTGGTACATATGTTCACAACAGTGGCAAAGTGCACCAGTCATTTAAAAAAAAAAAAAAAGCGTGTCCATCAAATTGGATGTCAGTGGACGGCACGGTCTTATGTTAAATATATCTGTAAATGTGTATGTATATATGTATATTCATATAAAAGGTAAGCTAATGATTCCACTGACCACTGACACAACCACATTGACTGCACACAGTCCTGGTGAAGGTGAAGGATGCCATCGCACGGACACTGACATGTTTGTGCCGTTTAGCTGAAGCCAGATCAGATCATCAGTGCAACATTTCACCTTTGAAGTGACCTGGAAGATGACCTCAGTGTGCTTGATCGATTGCTTTGATCGAAACTCTGTTGAATACAAAAGGCTGCAGGATCTCCTTGCCAGGAAACCTGCAGCATCACACCATTCACACATTTTATGAGCAACAGGCAACTTGTTTTCCAACAGCTTTTATTAAAAGAATATTACAAAAATCAACGTGTTTGGCAACATAGCATTAAGAAAAAATGCACAAAGACACAAACACATCCAAAAAAGTAAAATGATGGGACCTATACATCCAATATATGACATGCACGTGTATAAATAAAGTAAGCGTGGCTCTAAAACATGCAAGTATACAATGTCAAATAAGTACTTCAAGGCAAACATTCTCAAGGAATACTTCAATAAGTCAACTTCAATAATGACTGCTGTTAGCATAGCACTTTTCAAAAGTGAAAACAGGGTCACAGAGTGCTTCATGATGGTACAAAAAAAAACAAACAAACAAAAATAGTGTATGATGCTGAGAGTATGAAAAAATGTATAATTTTTTTTTCAATCCCCTCAGTGGCCCTTGGCCCTCAGTTCCACCCCGGCTTCGTAGACGGCCAACTTCAGCGCCGCTCCGGCCGGCAGCTGCGTGAAGCCTTCGTCCGAGATGTGGTTGATCTTCAGGTAACCGCCCGGCCGGTGCAGAGCCACGGAGTGCAGGTGCGAGAAGAGCAGCGGCAGGTCGCACATCAGCTGGTAGTGATGGACCAGCCTCAGCTCGGTGGGGATGTCGCCTTCTTCAGAGTGCTCAAAAATAGCCGCCATGTACTTGGAGAGGTCGCGGCCCCTGGCCTTGGCCCGGCCCACCTCCTCGCCGACGAGCCACACGGCGGTGTCGCAGGCCGAGGAGGGCCCGAAGTCCCGCCCCCTGCCGCCTGCGTCCTCGTCTTCCTCCTCGTCTCGGCCTGCGGGCGGCGCCAGTCCGCGGCTGAGGCCCCGAGAACAGACCACCAGGATGAAGTCGCACTCGCGGATCTGGCGGCAGTACCAGGACATGACGCCCTCCCTCGCCACGCTCAGAGAGTCCCACACGTCCAGGAGCACCTGCGGAGGGAAAACGCGTTGAAGCTTTCAATTCCCTTTTCGCCGCCAAGATCAGGACTTAGGACTTGATTGATTGACAGCGGATAATGTGGCACCACGAACTCTGACCCTCCCAGCCACCCAGCTAGCCACCCACCTGGGTCGCCATGTGCTGCTGTATGAAAGCCCCCAACTGCATGACCGCCTTGACGTGGGCCGGTCCGTCTCGGCTGCTGTAGCACATCAGAAGCCGAGGAGGCGCCGTCATCTTCCCTCTGGGCAACGCCTCCGCCTCCCTGTTGTGGGTGGCGCCGCCCTCCTGGCCGGGGTGGAGGTCACGCTGCGCCGGTGACGGCGAAGTCAGAGCTGCGGCACCAAAGAGGTTTAAAAAAAAAAAAAAAGAAGAAGAAGC